>VWZW01001254.1:55190-131298 GCA_013397115.1 Edolisoma coerulescens
TGCCGGGGCGGGTCCTGCCCGCCGCGCTCCACGTCGCCCCAGCCCGCCCGCGGCCCCGGGCCTCCCGCGGGGAGCGCTCCCGCAGACCCTTCCAGCTCTGTTGGGTCGGGCCGGGCTGGGCTGGGCTGGGCTGCCCTTATATGTCCTCGGCTGTCGGCGCACACGGGCTGCTGGCTGCGGGCCCCCGCCGGCGAGAGGCCTGTAGCCCCTGCGGGCGGCAGCCGGGCTGCCCCGCCTTAGGGCGGCCCCCACACACGGCACCTCCGCGCCTGCCTTGGAGTATCCACTTGTGGGCTGTCTGACCGCCTGGCACTTGGCCTTGCCTCACCTTTTGGGGTTCAGTGGTACTTGCTCTTTGTTCGTTTGGCACCTCCAAGACGGTCCCTGGTGTTGTTGTATTCCATCCTCTGCTTTGCTTTGTGTTGCCTTTGAGAGAGGCTGTGGTCGTGTCCTTGGTTCTTCCCGAGTTCATTGTATCTTCCTTTGTGCTCTGTTTAAATATCTTTGCGGTCTCCTCTGCTCTGCCCGGGCTCGATGGAGTGGGAGCACGGTGGTGTTCTCTGCTGTGGTGGTCTTCCATAGAAAATAACCAGCCTTGGCTATGATGGACGATGTACCTGAGGAATGCTGGACCATGTCTGGTCCTGTCCATCAGGGGTGATTATTTACATAGGTCGTAGTGTGGGAGGTGTAACATTTTCCTCTTGGGTGAGGGGACCAGTGTTAAAAGCAGTGTGTTTGCAATGTGTATCCTTAGTTGCCTTTGGGAAGGTGGCAGAAGGAGGGGGGAAAAGGAGTCATAGGAAATGTATCACATGCAATCCTGCCCACCTTCTGTTTGTGTGGAAGGTGATTGGTAAGAAATGAAGGAAGATGGCCTCGTGGGCTGAAATGGGCTGAAGAAGATGCTTGTTTGTATTGCGTCAATCTAGTCTATAGAGGTTCTGGCTAGTAGCAGGAGCTCCCAAGGTTTGTTGCTGTACAAGCCCAAGCAATAGTGCCTTCTGAATAGTGCCTACTGACTGATATGAAAAGAAAAGTAAATATTAGAAGATGGCTTGGAAGACAAAGGTAAGAGATAGAGGTAGCATAGCTAGAGAAGTGAAACCCTAGCGTGGTGAATTATTATAATGAGCTTTTAGTATCAGTCACTCAGTGGAAGTTTAATTGACAGCAATAGCAGACTTCTTACTAGTTAAAGCAAATAGATTTGTTTGGTCTGGTCTTACTCTTCATGAACTGATGAGTTCTGTGCTACTGTAAGAATGAGCAAGTCCTTGGGATCAAAATTTCAATTTAATTAATTGATAAAGTCCAGGTTTGCATGATACATGTTACTCGTGAGTCTCTATTTCAAATGTATATAGGAATGTGGATGAGAGATAGATGACAGGAGGGGATAAGAAATTTTTATGTGTATATCCGGTAATACAGTCTATAAGACTTGCAAAATTTACACAAGGCAAATGGAAATACTTTCAAATACCTTCATCTTTTATGGAATGAATACTTCAAAGTGTTGGTAGTTAATTCAAAAAATATTGTGCTACTTGTGAGTGCTCAATTTTGACACCTAAGGAGTAGTAAGTGTTACTATTTTATTATTGTAATTTCAGGGAGTGCATTGGGCATCTGAAACACCCAGGTTTGTACAGGGTATCAGAATACTCAGAATTGCACATTTGCTTCCGAAAACCTTGGTGTAAGTCTGAAACCTTATACTAATGAATGTAATCCTCCAGCCAGATAAGCACCAAAGATCTGTGCAGTTGTAAGTTCCCAAATCTGCCCAGAGTTACTCCAGTGCTGTCGTTAGTGTGACATCTGCAGGGTTTTGGAGCAGAGACCTCGAGCTCTGCTTTTGGGCAGCCTCAGGAAGCTGTCCTTGCTACCCGTGGTGTCCCTTATGTAAGACCTTTGGCTGAAGTGGCAAACATAGGATGGAGGAGGAGTAGGTGGTCCATTGCTGACTTCCTGATCAGCAGCATTCCTTGATTTAAAATGGATTCTGTGAGCGTGAGGTGAGACTCTTAAATTACTTTTAATGTGCTTCCTTCTGCTAATAAACACTAATGGACTGGGGAACTGTTTATGCTGGTGGCTCGTGATGTACAAAGTCAAGCTAGTAAGCTGTGGGTAACTGAGGTGGTGAGAAGTTGCAACTAAAGGGAGAAGTAATTGGAAAGAGTGAGGAATTAAGGAGTAGGTTTTGGCCTGGTAAAGAAGTCCGTCTTTGTAGTGCCTATTTCCAGTTCTGCAGTATGTATATTAGCAAAGCTCTCCTCAGCAGCTAATGGTGATCTTCAGGAGAGGCTTTTTTCTCCCTTCTGGTTCCTGTGGCCATCTCACAGTGTTGCTCCATTGTGTGACTCCCAAGGGACAGACTGGAGCTCTGTATCCCAGGGAGAGCTGATTGATGCTTCTGAGTACGAACCTACATACACGTCCAGCTGTGCTCTGCACGTGGGGTGAGGTTGTTGCATGAAATCATGGGGAGCTACCCTGCCACCATCACCCCCTGTCTCTTGGCAGCTGCTTTCGGTACTTTAAAATAGAAAATAAATAAAATTTTAATGTGTGCTTTTCTCAGTGAGTGTGCAAGCATGTGTGTTGTCATTTGAAAAAAAAAATTCCAATACTTGGATATAGCACCTATCATAAGAATACACATTCCTTGAGGAATTACAGGAGTTCCTGGTAGGATGGGTGAAAAACTTGCTTGTTTCCATAATTCCTTGTGGCTTTTGTCCCACAGCCCTTTGGAAATATTGTAGAAGGCATAAGATCAGGCAGTATTTTACTTGATAAGGTCTTACCAGAAAGCTGGAGTGAAAAGTACAGGAACCAGCAGCAAGGGACAGACAACAGGTGGAGGGAGCCAGGGGCTGTGAAGCATCAGTGTGTGTGTAACTGATAGGTCTGCCCTGTGGAGCTTCACACCCTTTTTCTTTTCTTTGCCTTTTTGCTATTCCTGACATCTCCCAGTGCTATGTTTAGCTTCCCTAGCATATGTCCATAAATACTTTTCACTGGAAATGTGAATTTCTCTTTCATGAAAGCTATATTTAAGGAAGCAAAGTAGATTATGATTATCAAACACTTGTTCTTACTAACAGTTCATTGGGAATCTTGGGGAAATTAACGGGTGGAGGCAGTACTGTATTTTCATGTGTATTACTGGATTTATTTTCTCAAGTGAAGGGTAAGAGTAGTATTCAAAATAATAATTTCCCAATGTTTTGATTTTGTACATGTAACTATTTATAGCCTCCTCTTGATACATTTTACGTAGGCTGTGACAGGTAGTGTGTCACTGCATTCAAACAATTGCACTTGGGATTAGTTTGGGTGAACTGAGCTTCCCATCTCTGCTGTTGCTGGAAGAAGAGGAGGATAGGAATCAAAAGCTTTGAGCTAGAGTATCTCTTCTGTTTTCATTGAGCTGGTATTGAGGAAAGAGGGGCTTTTATGTTTTTCCCTTCGTAGTATGTTGCCTTGTGTTGTGTCATTAAATTGGGGAATGGTTTTCCTGAATTAAGGCAAAGGAGAAGAACTGCATATGTAAGGGAGCTCTGTGTAAGAAAAGACTCAGAGATTCAACAGTTGGCTCTATACTACTTGCTGTATCATACTTTTAGTAAAGTTAATAAGAACGAGAATGCTGTAGTTTGTTTTTTCTGACATATGGACCTCTTAGTCTGGCATAAGAATACATGAGTTTTTTCCTCATTAGTAAGTGTAATTTAATCTTTTAAGGTATTACTATTATCTGTGAAGGTATTGCTGGTTTTTTGTGCTGTGGTGTCACCCATCTAGCTAAGTTTTAAGGTATTCTTTTGTTTTGTACTTTTCAAATACCTCGAAGGTATTTAATTCTGCTGGAGCGATCTGGCATGTTTACAGTGGAAGGAGGAACAAACAAGGCAGGAGTGCTGGATGATAAGTCTGGCCAGAGTTGAGGAGGAATGTGGGAATTGTGGTTTGTCTTACCTTGCCAGTGCTATATGAGAATGATTGAGATACCATGGTAGGGGAAGTTTTAAGAAGGATAAACCAGTGACCTATGATAATGTGATTTGCTTCATTATCATACAAATAATTATAACTTTGACACATGCACACCCGTTTGTGGGTTAGCTATGGGAGGGTGACATCTCGGGTGCCAGCTCAAGTGGGTGTGGTTAAGGATTTCTGCCTTTCTGACAGGGGAGCCTATGGGACAGCTGCATTTTAAAGAGGACAAAAAATTGAACAGGGCAAAAGATAAGAGGATAGAATGAAGTGGTCAGGTTGGGATGATAATACCATGTTTAATTTCTTTCTGATTTTTTTTCCTTCTGGATTTGCTTTTGTACAATAAGAACACATGGTTTTGATTTGGACAGAGGGGGCGTGGGAGAAAGTATCTGACAAGAATTCTTTTCCTTCAGTGCCTTAAGCAGAAGAATGGCCTAATTTCCAAGCCTTATGGGTTCAAGAGTACAGCTGTATCTTTCTTATCCACAGGAGATGGACTTGAGCAAAGTGAAGAATGCCTGTGTTTTTTCCTTGCAAAATTATTTTCCTTGATCATAAATACACCATTAGGTTGTGTGTTTGTTTGAACGGTAAGAAGAGGGTATATCCTCGTAATCTTATTTTAAAGGTTTGTGTTTCCTCTATGCAGACTTTTTGTTGTTGTTGTTTTGCTTCACATCTGGAGCAAGCTCCTATGTAGTGGGGGGAAAACACATGCTGAGCTAGAGTATTATGCATGGAGAGAGCAAGGTTCATTTTGAAGTTAACCTTCTGTGTGGATCCGAGAGAGTAATGGGACAGGTGATACCCATATTTAGTTTCATTTTTGTTATGTGAAGAGGAATATTTTGGTACAAAGCACTGAAAATGTGGCTTCATGGTTCAGTGTTCTTTCTGGGCATGACAAATGAGTGTACAGTGTTGAAGTTCAGAAAGAGTTAATGCAGTTTGCTTGTAGTACCTGTTTCATTTCATAAGTCAGGGGGTTTTGAGGTTCATAGGTAAACATAAAGTTGGATTGTTTGTGCCTGATGTTCTGAAAACTGTACTTACATGGTCAGTGGACTTAAACACTGAACTAGAACAAGGAGAATATGTTCTAAGAAAATTTACCAATGGAGTCTTTATTGTTGCATGTTTCTGATCCTATGGACTAACTGTTTATATTAATAGAGATATTAAAATTATTTTAACTGTGCACTTAAAATGTTTCAATTATCAGTAAAGGCAGGATTTTGTTTTCCCCATGACACCTGATTACATTTGCAAACTAATGTTTCTACTATAAATGTGTTAAGTTTCTACCATCACAATTGCTGTTGCTTAGCAGAGGAATCTCCTGCCAACTTCTAACTGATATCAATAGTTTAAACACAGAAAAAATAGTCATTTGATTTTTAAGTGCAGATACTGTGATTTCTGTAAAATTATGTTCTCAGTCAGTGATTTCTAGTTGTACTTGTGGAGTTTCTCTTCCTGTTCACAGAATTTAGATAGACCTGACCTTAATGTCTTACTGATGCTTGAGAGAACTTTAGACAGTGTTCCAGTGGAGCAGATTCATTGGGAAACTACCCTGTAAGAAGGATATGATTTTACAGTTGATGTGGAGCTAGAAAACTATAGTGCAGCTAAAGCCCTAAGGCAGGTTTCTTACAGATTGGCCTACTCACAATTTAAAGAGTTTGAGCAAACTTTTCATATGTTGCAATATCAGAGAGCAAGCATTTTATCATTTCTTTTTAGATCTTATCTTTTAGTAACTTCAGCCCGTCCTTTATTTTAAAATACATGTTTACAGTCTGTGCTGCCCTCCAGGTTAAACATACTACTTGTAAGCTGCTGCAGACAGTGACAAGTTTCAAATTTAGCTTATTTATGTTGTGGTCATGACACCATCTATTTTTGTTGTTGTTGTTGTTGGAAACACAATGCTTGCTTTTTGTGGTTGGATTTGTTGGTGTGTTTTCTTAATCTTTCTGGAATTTCAGAATAGCCAAAAAAATTTTTTTTAGGATTTCACAATTTTTTTCTGGGTCTTGATTCTTGAGTGATTACTCTCCTCTAGATAGTGGTAAATTAAGAAGAAATGTTTTCCACAGTTGACTGTTTGTGAAAACAGCCATGAAAACGGGAAACTTTCATCGAAACATTCACATTGTTCAGTGTAATGAATATAATGCAACTCAATCTGAGTTTTAATAAGAAGCTCTTTCTCCACATCAACTACCAAGCCTGTTTAATTGTTAGCATTTCTCTACTTCTTTCACATTGCCAATTAGCTTTTCTTTGGTGTGTTCTCTGTGCTCTGTGCTAAACTGAGCTTTAAATTGGGCCAGTTGTATTTCATGTAAGAATGAATCATCTTTGTTTTTCTGTGAATAACTGAGTAAAGTAGCAAAATCAAAGGCATGTTGAGATCTCAAGGTCAGTTTGAGACTTCATAGCTGTATGTGATGATTCAGCTTAGATTGTTTTGGTGAGCATCCTAGTGAATCTAAGGTTAAAAATTCCAAGATGATAAGATGGCCCTTGTTTTTAAACACATTTCCCTGTGACTATTTCCACTTTTATTTCCTAAGTAGTGACCAAACACGCTGTAGCTATTGTGGGAAAATAGTTGAAGGCAAGAGCGTTTGAAAGTACTCTCTGTGCTTGTCATAATCCTGATTCTTTTTGACCTGAGATAGCAATTGAAAAAAAAAGTTTTGGTGGTGGGGTTTTTTTGGTTGGTTTGTTAGGGGGTTTTGTTTTCTTTTTTTTTTTAATACAAGCGTTTTTTTCAGAGATTTCTTTTTTTATGCTTTCAAAGAAAACAGCAGCTTCTGCTGAGAGACATATGTTCAGTTGTAGTAAGGTGCTTGCACAGTTAAATTCAGCTGGGCTACAATTAACCTTAAAAGCAATGAACCAAGCATGCTCATGGAATACTGCCACAACTTAGTGTCTAATGATTGATCAATAGCTGTATTTATGTGAAACCCAAAAGCACAGGTTTATTTGGTACCTCTGTAGAGTGAAAGATCATTATGTTATTCTAAAATTCTCCATCTTATCAGGACAGCTGACAAACAGTCACTTCACATTGCTTAAATCCTTGTGGAAAGCAGTCTCTCTTGCTGGAATGAATGTGTTTGTGAGTTTTCAAGCTCTCCTGTTCTGCTGTTTGTTGTATACAGTTTCAGGAAAAGTAATTTTCCTTTTTTTATCTTGCTGTTCCTATGCTTGTGGGACACCTTAGGTGTAGGCTGTGGTGTCAAAATGAGAAGTGGTCTGCACTCCACTTGTTTGGTTGGCATGAATGTGCCTTACAATTAAGATGATTTTGGAGAGAATCCTTCATGGCTGCTCAAGATTTAAGTGCTCAGTACCGCTGATTTCTGTCCCTTTGTGTGCAAACTATTTCAAGTTAGCAGTGTTTTAGAAAATTGTATGATTGTTATAGAAACCTAAATTCAAAATACAGCAGCACAATGTGTATTGAAAAAAAGGGTTCTTTTTCTTCACACTTGGCTTCTTCAAAAGCCTGACAGTATCTCAGAAAGAGGACTCTTGGTTTCAGTAAGCTTTAGCCAGAGTAATTGTTTATATTTCCGAGATGTATATCCCATCTAAAAGAGCGCTGAATGCCCGCACACTGATACGTGTATTCACAGCCATAATGATTTCTGAGGTAAGGGGTGTTACACGTAATGGAGTTTTACTGAGGTCAGAGTGAATCACGTTTGTGACTTTAAACCAGCCTCTGCCTTGTTCACTGTGACCCTACTGATGTGCTGGCAATAAGCAGAATAATAATCCTGGTTTTTGTGTAAACACCTGTAGAATTCACAAAAGTAGCAGAATGTTAATCAAAGCAGAGAATGATGTCCAAACTTAATATGTATTTCAGGTGATCGAACATAAGGAGTTTTGTCCAGCTGTACTGCAGAACTGTATTTTAAACATACACAGTTGTGATATGTTGAATAATAAGACAGAACTTTACTTCACCTCTGATGAAAGTACCTGTGTAGTACATCGATGTTCGTGTAGCTGAACATACAGAGTTACTGGATAGCCCATGGCAGTCTTTTGCAAGAGCAGATAATGATAATATTACTGGTGACAAAGTCTAATTGCTTCTGTATTATAAAGTAAAGTAGTGCATGATAACTTTTAAAATCTCAAGCAGACACAGAATTAGGCAAGGTTGTTAGATGGAGGTAATATCTTTCATTAGACAGATGTGGTTGAAGGAAATAGATGAGATTTGGATAGATTAGGCTCTAGCAGGGCTTGCTGGAAAGGCTCTTGCCTAAGGTGAGACTTGTGGTAAAACCTGTAGTGCCTCTGCCGTGCTTCTGTAGGAGGGCACGCACCTTACTCACGGTGCAGTAAAACACACACCTTCTTGTAAGAGGAGGCTCAGCCTTAGTCACTGGGGTAGAGCACTATTTTAAGCTCTCCTGGAAGGTTTCCTCCTGGATTCCTCCTTTCCCCGCTGTTGGTTCCTACCTTTTTCATTTTAACTCAATAATCAAGAAGAAAGTAATCGGAAAATCAAGTAAAACATCTTTTCCTTGTCTCCAAGCAGCCCCTTTTTTTCAGAGAGGAAAAGTCCATTTATTTGTAATCTTAAGGTTGTCACATGGATAATTTCTCTTATTTAGTCCCTCAAATATTTGACCAATTTAATTTTAACCCTGGTGCTAGTCTATAACCTGCCATCACATCAGCTTTATCCTTGCATATCCAATATTCATCTTTCCTAAATTCCAATTGACTCCGTTGATTAATTTGCTAGCCATTAAACCCCTGCAGTTTGCTATAATCTCACATTCTGGCTCCCCCTGCTCTCCTTGTTTTCTCCCCCATTTTGCTTACTAACGTGCTTTTGTGCTGGAGCTTGGCACGCTCATTGCCAGCTTCCTTATGCTTCTCACTCTTTCTGGGACCTTTTCCAGTTTTGCTCATTTAATGACATAAGCAAACCCAATACAAAGCTTTATAAAAGCCATATAGTTGTAGCTCCTGTTTATCCTTCAAGTAATGCCCCTCTGTATGAATCCCAAGGAGCATTTTAATGTGGGAATAATCTGAATTGTAAAACTAAGGGGAGTGAAGAAATTCTTTGCTGTGGATGGGCTGGGAAGACCTGTTTCTGTGTCGGGGGCTCTTTCAAATATTAGCAAAAAGGATTGTTACAACTCGAAATACTCATCAGTTAGACCGTATTTTCCTCATTCTACCTTTCCTTCCCTCCACCCTGGTAAAGTTAGTGTGCTTTCTTCTCTCAAATAACAGCAGAGAGTAACCAAAGCTTCATAGTGATTACTTAGAAAGGACATACAATTTTATCACGTTCTCTTAGAGATTTTCTCCATACACTCAGATACGTGAGGAATTTATAGGGTGAGAGTTGCAGAGTTGGAGAAGGGGAGTGTAGGGTGTACTGCAGGCCGTGTACCAGCAGTGTAAATTACTTGTACTTAAACAGTAAATATCTGACATTCCTTTTGAGAGTGCATGCTTGGCTTCAGTCATATGTAAGTATCTTTCTACTTCTTAAATATTTGTCTTTACTTCAAATAAGTAGAGACATAACTGAGAAATTCAGAGAATCTCATGTGTTCAGAGGAGTCTTGTTTTTGCCATGGAAATTACCTTAGTCTGTGAAATGCTACATTGAGCTCTTACAGAGGATATGGTTGTTTTCCACAAATGGATTACATGTGTAATGTATTTACTCATATCTCGTTCCAGATAATATTATTGATTCAAGGTAATACAATTCTTTAAAGCATTTGGGGTTTTATTTAGTAATTTTTTTTGCATCAGTAATCTGATTTTCTTCCCCCTGCCATTATAGTAAGGACAGTCTACTAGTGGTTAAAAAAAAGATAAACCGAAGAATATGTCTTTACTTGTTGGAGGACTAAAATAGTATTTTTTTCCTTAAGATCAGACTCCCAAAGGAATAGCAGTTTTAATCATTCAATACAATGAAATGGGTACAGAAAATATGGATAATACTGTCCTGAGTAGTTTTTAGCAGGCATACCTATGTATAATAGCTTTTCAAATTTGTTTTTCTTAATTTGATATTAACTGAAAAAGACTGGCTGCTTTTTAGGCTTCTTTCTTCCAGTGGTGGACATAACATGCACATGAACAAAGAAAATTTATGAAAGCCCTTCACAATGTAACTCTTGCTCCATCTACTGCGTAGTCCTGAGAAATCTTATCCTCAAACCTGGTATGAGCAATGAGGGTTGAGCTAATATAGATGCTGGAATTAGTCAGTGGAAGACATAATTATTATCAGAGAATGTATGCCTCCAGCAGTGTTTGTAGTCAGGCTAAGGGAAATCTAATCCCACAGCCTGTGCAAAGTAGACTGATAAAATTGCATTTAAAGGTCCTTTTTAAGAAAGCTATGCTTGCTTATCCAGTGATTGCAGAAGTATAGTGCTCATCTAAAAGTCAAGTTTGATGTTTCCTAAATACTACAAGATAACCTATTATCATTACTGCTGCTATTGTTATTATTAGTTTTTTGTGTGACCTTTTGTAAAACTTTGTATTTTGGTATTGTGTACAAGCTTTTTCAGAGTTACTCATTAAATTAATTTCCTAGTGGTGTGTAATAGTACATTTCAATAGAATTATTTTCAAAGTGGGAGATATCAAGCCTTCTGGAGTGGTGTAGAAGAGACAAAGTGGACTCTTCTATCCATCTGTTTGTTTTCATTACCTTCACATAATAATTACTAACCTGAAGAAGCTGAATTAAATACAGCACTTGAGTATTAGATTGGAGTTACGATCAAGTGAAGTGTTAATGGTGTGCCAGCCATTTTCCTAATATTGTCTTGATTTAAGTGAAGATTAAACTCAGTGAGTGACAGAGGAAAAGAAGAAAGCAGACTGGGGGACTGTCAAGTTTATTGCCTGATAGAACAGTTATATATTGGAGTTAAGTATACCTCCAGATGGCTTCCTACCCTTTTTCCAAAACTATGCCTGATTTCAGGTCAGCTGCTGGATCATAGGAAGGCAGTAGAAAATGAATAGATTCTTTAACTGTTTGGTGAAAAGAGAAAAATATTTAACACAGTAGCTGTCATCCCCAGAGGTTGGAAGCGTTCTAGTTAGTTTGATAAATTAAGGAAAAAAATAAGACTTCCCAGCGAGCCTGTGATAATTCAGGGATTGCAACGTTGCATAAAGTGATATGTGATGATCTCTTCCACCATGCTGTGGCTTTCCTCATCTTTCAAGAGGCAAGGAGCATTTTAGGACTGTGGGTGGGAGAAGGACCCTTGGCACATCGATCATGGAAGAGAGAACAAAACATTGCTGGCAGCTCATCCTAAGACTTGGAATAATTCAGTTGTGTCCATTTGAAATCTGCTTAGGGATGCCTTTCCTTTAAGGTTTTGGGGACAGATTCCCAGTTTCCAGTAGGGAGGTTGGTGATCCCTGTAACCTGTGACATTGCCCTCAGGTTCCCATGACTTCCTCTGCTTTTATGACTTTCCCTTCCTTGAGACTGAATCAAATTAATTCCTGTTTTAATATGAGACAGCATCTAATTTGGTAAGGCACTTCAGCTGGGGATTTCCTGGCATGCTGCTCTAGTATTATCCAAACTGTTTTGATGTCCAGCTCAGGAAAGAACCAAGAGTTGCCCTTGCTAATGGTGGGCTGGAGGCTGCTCTTGCTTCTACTGGTTTTTTGACGTATCTCACCATCTAGATAAAGAAGTCTGAGATGCCGAGTTTTTACAGCCTGTACGCTGGGCTGCTGTGTAAAGCCCATAGCTGAGAATCTGGGATTCCTCACCCACAGACTGTCAAGGACACTAGAGAAGGTCATACATCTTTTTTGGTGCTGTTGGATTGGCTGCTTATTTTAAAGACTATATTCATTTTGAATACATACTAGATTTGTTCTGACCTCTAATCACAGATTATCTGGCTTGTCTTATTAAGATTTACCTATATATATGTATGTGTACATTATTTCTTCCACATTTTCCTAACTTTTTATTTTAATGGTCTGGTTAAATGCAGTATCTGCTGTTTATAATATTTTCTTTGCATCCTGTGAATTTTTTTCCTTTACTTCCTTAGCTAAATTGTGTTATATGGACTATTAAATTTGTTTTGTTAATTCTTTTTCTTGTGCTTGGTTTTTACATCTCAGTTACACTCGTGTGGTTTCTGTCCATGGTTTGAATTCAGCACGTTGACATATATCTGCTGTATATGTGTGGTTGTCAGTATTCATTATCTACTGTATCTTCCAGTTTAAAACAGCTAAAGAAATGTATTTTTTTTTCTACCTATATGACATACTTTGCAAAATCTTTGAGGAATAATGCTGCTGTTTGCTTTTTTCCCTTTATCAATTTAGCTTTCTAGTTGCATGTATTTCTGGAGTGCTACATTACAGTAGTTCGTGATCATGAATAATTGAAACCCAAAGGTTAAAACAGGGTGGTTGCACGAGTTTAGGAACAAGGGGCTCTGCAGATATTGTAGTCTGAGCTCTGTGAAAAACGCACTCTTTGATCATGAGATAGGAGCTGGTCCAAGGGCCAGACACTGTTTGGACAGCTTAAAGTTAAGCATAAATCTGTGCAAGGCTGGGAATATATTTGCTAAGTTGAAATGCGGTATAGCATTATCCAGATAAAGGTAAATAATTACTACAGCTCAACTGGGACATTTTATTTGATCTGTTAATTAACACTTATGTGAAAAACAAGGTAGAGAGCACTCAGCTAGACTCTCTTCATTTTGCTGTTTGAGTTCACCATGTCCCGACCGGTTGACTTGGATACATTGTCATAATCTTGCTCTGTGTGTAAAACATAATTGGTCTTCTGAAAGCATAAACTAAGTTTAGTGGTATCCTTATAACTTTATCTGTAGCTCCCACCGTCAGGTCGTGCTCTGCTAGCCTGTTCTCAGGAGACAAAACTCTTGTAACTGAATGCTGCTTGAGTGCAGGCTTGTTGGTAGAAACGTCCTGTGGCAGCTATGGTGCTTCCTTCTCTTAGGAAGCTGTTCTGGTTTTCCTGTGTGAAAATGTGTTACTCCTCAAAGTCAGCCTTACACTTATAAATGAACCTCATGCTTATGAAAAAAAAAAGTATGTCTGCAGAATGCTGGGTCTGATGAGATTCTGGCTTAAATATGAAAACCAGGTGTCTTTGGCAGATGAGGTCCAGTAAGCCCTCTGCACTTCAGTCTTCTGAGGCAAGACTTGTTACTGACACCAGAAGTCCTTGGCTGCAGAGCGGTGGACCAGCACATGTTATCAAGCCTTGAAGATGGAGAAACTAAACTGGTATGCTCTAGTGCAGGAGGCCATGAAAGTGCTCTTCAGGTCAGGAAGGGTTCCTGCCCCTCCCTTGAAGACTCTGTGGAAGGGCTTGAGATAGACCTTGTTAATCTGCTGTAGATCCATCCTTTTTATTTCCCTCTTCTGGTTAGGCAACAAGTTAATTTTGAGAATTACTTTCTAGTTACATTTATTTTGTATATACTGTTTTTATGAAGGGAATTGTTAAGATGAGTTTCCGTACTCTTCAGATTAGACTTCCAAGATCCCTAGAAGGAGCATGTCAAGAGAATATTGGAAAATCATGCTGAACATTGGGTAATGGCACTTGAAACAGAGCTTGATGTGATCCTCAAACATTGCAGAGTCCTGCCTTGTCCAAGACAGTTTCTTTTCTAGGACATGTGTGCATCAATTAGTATGTACTACTATCAGGTTGGATATTTAAATTGGTCATCTCATCACTGTTTAGAAGCTTGCTTTACTTCAGAAAGTTAGTAAGACCTTGAGGTAAAATTGTCTTCAAAATGAGATGGTGATCTGTCTTGGTGAATTCATCATTGGATCCACTGGATGAATCCAGTAATGGGGATATAAAGACTTTAGAAATACTGTCCAGCTTGCTGGAGGAGGAACTTAACTTTCTCTTTTGTGTAGCAAAGTGTTAGGGGTGCTTTGCCCATGCATGTCATCTCTAAAGGGGAGCTTCTTAAGCTCTCATTGTGTGCTCTTCTGAGGGTAAACAAGTAAGCAAGCCTGTTTACTTGTTTGTGGGATTGTTTTTGTTGGTTTGGGGTTTTTGTGTTTTGGGGGATTTTTCTTGTGTTGGTTTTGGTTCTTTTCTGAGTCCTCCTGTGTATTTACCTTGTTGTGGAATGGGAATAAGTATCTCCTAGCTAAAGTTTCACTACTGGTGTCAATTTGCCTTTGGATTATCAAGAAAAGTAGTGTGATCAATTTTCTTTTCCATGTTGTTCCTGTCCTGATAGTGCAGTTCCATGAGAGTTTAACATAGAGCTGATGTGATCCCGTCTTCCCAGTGCTGGGTGTTGCCCTTTCTCCTTGTGCCTATGCTGCTGCTGGGGAGCTGTCTGGGGGTGCCTGTGCTCAGGGAGCTGGAGGTGACCCTGGCAGCAGTTGCCAGGGTTTGTCTGTCTTGGCTGCCTGTGCAGTCTGACTGTCCTGCTGCCCCAGCAGTAGCGGGGCTGTAGGTGTGTGTGGGCATGTGAGCAGTGTTGGATCAGCTTCAGCGGCCGCCGTGCCACATGGGGACTCATCCAGAGTTGTTTCAGGTATGCAGTGGATAAGGAAAAAATGCCCATGTCGTAAGCTTTGTGAGGAAGAATGAGTTGAGATTCAGAGCCTGGTCCCAATTAGCTGCTGTATCCTTTCCTTCTGTAGGAAAACCTCGGCTAGCCCAGCAGAGTGGTTGTTTGATCCTGAGTGTCAGACGTGCTTCACACTCTAATCTGGTTGCTCTTTTGTGAGTAAACCTTGCCTCCTGCTGCTGTTTTCCGTGTCTGAAGGCAAGCCTCAGGTTTCAGGATTGCAGTCTCGAGATTGTAGAAACAGCCCTTTCCCCTCAGTTTTGAAGTTTGATATTAAAGCATTTTCTACTTCTTGAGCCCTGCAAATGCTTGAGAAGCTCCATGTGCTTGGCATGATCCTGAACTGTAAGTTGTTTCATGTCTCCCTTCTTCTGCCTTTCATCAGGTCGATTGAAAAATGACCTGGCTGCATCCTTTATAAGCGCAATAAAAACTCCAGCCAGTTTCCTTTGCCAGAAGTTTCGCTTTCTGGGTGTGTTCCTGTTCTTGTTTGGTTGGTTCAATTAACAACCAACATTTGCATTTAGTTTTCTTTTTGTTTCACAGAGGATTTTTGAGCAAACTGTGGATGCTGTGGCATTCAGAATCAGTAGTGCCCTGTAGCTGCCTGTGCCTCCGAGTGCTGGCAGGATGTCCTGGGTGAGATGGGAATGCTCTCTGGGAGCTCTGTGCTGGCAGGTTGGAAGATCTCATGAAATAAGTCAAAAAAGGCTGGTGAGGTTAAACTGTTCACCTCCTGAAGAAAGAGCAGTGGCTGGCAAGAAATGTTGAAAGAATTCTGTCTGTGAAGGGCTGTGGTTAAATGTGTCTAGGAGGCTGCAAGAGTAGTCTTGCTCCTTCCTTTCCCCTCCCATAAGTGCTTTCCTTCAAAAAAATTTTGTGTTTCATGGGTGAGGGACATTTGACATTTTATTTTGGCAAGATAGGAAATGTTTTACTCTTTTGCTTGATAGGGCTGATGGTAGTTTCTAGTACTGTACCAAATGACAAAAATGAGTAAACAGGAGGATATTAGGAAAGACTTTCCTTTTTTTCCCCTCCTGTTGGTTCCACCTGTGGTTTACTGCAACAGCTTTTGGCTGGCTTGTTTCAGTTTTCATGGGGCTACAGGGAGGGTTCAGTTTTGTTCTAGCAATTAATGGAGATGATATGGGCTGGCTATCCTGAATTAGCCCTGGAAAATCTTGTTTGTGTGTTTGGGATGAGTCAGGAAGGAAGGTGCCAGGTTGAAATAACTGTGCCAATTCTGAGTGAAATGAACAAAGGCAGGAAGGTCCTGTTCTGCTGCACCTGCACGCCTGGCCAGGCTGAGTGCTTCAGGCCCAGGGAGAGGAGGAAACGTGTTAGCTGAGTTCAGGTTACAAGACCTGATTTCATGCTATGGAGGTATTTGTTTCTCTGAAATGCTTTGGCTGTCATCTTGGGGGTGGACCAGCACATTTTTAAGGGTTTTTTTATCTGTCAAGTAAAAAAGGATTTGTAATTCCATGTGATAATGAACTCCACCCTTCCATATGATGTTACTGCAGTGTTTAAAAAAAGAAAGGGAATGAGCATACTATATCACGCACAGGATTAATACAGGTTGCTATAAATTAGAAGTATTCTAAAGATCCTTGTGTATGAACTTCTGAAACACTTATTAGCTGTGTCTGGTTCTGCACTGGTTGGTCATGAGATGTTTTCTTTCCTAGATTGCTTCAAGTATGGAGCTGTAAACATTGCATCCTGTGTAGCTTGAGATGAGAAAAACAATTCTGTCTCAAAGTTGGCAGACTTATTTCTGTGTGTCTCACATAGATCCGCATATGTTGAGCACTTAAAAGGCAAACAAACAACAAAAACCCAAACAAAACACACCCACCAAAACTTCCATGGGACTTAGATCCCATAGTAATGAGCACAGAATAAGATTTACTCAATGCTCAGCATAAGTTTACCTACCACCTGTGTACATGTCTGCTTTTAGAAAGGGAGCACTATTTGTCTGTTGGCATTGGGGGATTGTATTTCACCTCGCAGTAGGAATGTTTTACTATTAGCATTGAAGTTCTCTTTGTGAAATATAGAATATTACAACTGGGAAGAAAAGGGAAGAGATGCAAAAATAAAATGAGGAAGTTATTTTGTTTGGTATCTCTCTTGATGCTGTATAGTTTGGAGTTTTTTACGAAGTTTTATAAAATGCTTGTCAGAAATAGCAGGGTCAGTTCGTGTATGTTTGACTCAGGGCAGCTTTATTGAAATTGTATCTTATAGCTGATAGATTCAAGCTATTCTAGAAGATAATGTCTGGCATTTCTACAAATTATATAAGTGATCTAAAGAGAAGGATGTACATGCATGTGTTCGATTTGTTTTCTTGATGCACTTTTGGAAAGCATGCATGAGCAGGCACAGGACATGGGTACATTCTAAATTTTGTCACAGTTTTGATTCTCTTCTGTGTCTGCCATGCACTGATCTTGGTATCTGATTTAAAAACTGTATCTACTTCTTTTGTCACTCTGTCATTGTGGTTTTGGAAGATCTGAGCTTAGTCCTACATGTTATCTTCTCTTTCAGTGGGGAAGGTTGGCTGCTTTGCATTTTGGTGGTTTTTTGGATAGCAAAGTTTCTATCATGCATTTCCAATCTAGTATGCATTTAATTGCCGTTAAGAAATTATGAAAAAAATCATGTGTACAATTATTCAGCCTCTAAATTGCCCCTTCCAAAGCACTTCTTCGCATGTGTGAGAGATATGAAAAATTAGGTAGAACTCTATTCATGTTTTGATTTAGACCAGAGGTGCTTTAGTAATTGTAGTATGATGTGATATGTGTGACAAGAGTAAGCTGTGGTTTTGTGCAGATGTGAGGCTTACCTGGAAGAGGAGGGAATCCCCTTCTTCTGCCCCTAAATGGGGGATCAGGTACTATAATCACATGCAGTTGCACCATGCATCATACCTGTACCACTTGGATGCTCTTGACAAGTTATGCAGAACAAGCTCATCTGAATATCTCTGATGGTTTCTACATTGAGGTTTACCAAGAGCTTTCAAAAAATAGGACTCTTTGCTTTAGTTTGATTGTTCCTTCAGCAAAAGTCTTGCTTGAGGTGGCTTGCTAGAAGCTCCTAGGTCTTAAAGGAACAGTTGCAGACAGCAACATGACAGCAGCTGGACATCCAGGACAGTATTTCACATCTCTGTCCCTTTCCTTTCCCAGCATTCTATTTTAAGAAACATCTAATTTTATGTGTTTATTTCTAGAGACTTTATTTTATACTGACATCAAGTGGGTATATTGGGAGTCATGTTTATGGTGTACTAGTAAAGTCCTGTTTCCCACTACATTGTACATATATTAAGAGCAAAGCTGTTGCAGATCAGAGCTATTTAGAAGACTGTCTTCTCAACCCTTCAGAATCCCTCTGTCTGGGCTAGCTACTTTGAAAAATATTTGCGTATTTGCAAAATACAACAGCTGTTACAAATGCTCATGTGTGTGGCACATGCTTGGAAATGGTAGGAGTTATGAATATAAAAATTGGCTGCAAGATACTTATATCCAGGACAGGATATAAAATACTGAGAAAGAAAAGTGTGATGGTTTGCCTTTTCTACAGACTTTGCTTCCATGGGCTGACTCTGCCAAGGAATTTGCCTTGTGATAAATCAAGATGGGGAAAATTCAGGACTAAGAGGTTTGTTTAATCGGGTGAGGTGTGTTTGTGGGCAGAATGATGTGTGGAAATTACCCTCTTACTATGAAGGACTATAGAGGCCTTCAGTGTTGTTTGATTTAGAAAGGTTTTGTGGATTGGTGACTAATCCCAGTGTATAATCCCTGAGAATACTACTCCAGTGGCTAGTGAGTGGCTAAAGGATGCTGAATATGTAAAGTAGTGAAACCCACACGTTGTACCTTCTTGGTGGGGTTAGTTCTTGTGCACTTTCTTAAAGCTGATGTGTCTGGCCATCGGGTCATCTTGCTTTGGCGAAGTTACCTTGGGTAAACAAAGAAAATGATAGCTTTGAGAAGCAATGGGTCAGGTTAACTCTCTTGTGGTCTTACTGCCCTTGGCTTTCTGTAACAACTCTGGGGGAACGTGTCAGACACAGACCTAGTAGGGAACAATAAGTGTTAATCGAGCTCTCTTCTGTTGCAATTTAAAATTGAATGCTAGAAATACTTTCTTGAGATATCTGAAAAGGATTTTGTTTTGCATGAGGTATTTTCTTATTTTAAAATACTTGACTAGTGTGCAAAATACCTAAATGCTCTAATAAACTGTTTCAGCTCTAAACTTCTGTTACTGCTACACCTTGTTTTTGTTTAGAATTGCATTTTATTTTAAGAAACATCTAATTTTATGTTTATTTCCAGATACTTTATTTTACATTGACAAAACTGAATTTATTGAGTCTTGTTTATGATGTACTAGTAAGGTAGTGTTCCCTACTACATTTTATATATATATATATTAAAAAGATACAGTGTCAGGATATCTAGTGAAATAACAGAATCTCTAATTAAAATCCTGTATGGGAAATGCAGCTTGTTAGCTGGAATTGTTTTTAGATAACAAGGAACTTCAAGGAGAGTGTTGGTTTTTACAGCCCCCTTGTTTCCAGCACCCTGCAAAATTTCTCAGAATTTAGAGATTGTTCTACTGAAATGGCATTTTAAATAGCCACATAGTAGCTGATGCATAATGAATGAAGGTATTGTAATGGACCAGAAGGATCTGAAAACTATGTAGCTTGGCCTTCTCGACAGTGTGGATGTTGCATACTTCTGTGAAATTCAGCTTTAGTTATTTGGAAATAATCTCTGAGATGCTGTTATTGAACCTTGATTTTAATTTTTTTTCAACTTCTTTATCTTTTGTTTCAATTTCATTGAATGTTGATTTCTAGAAGTTGATAAGTTTGTACTTTAAATTCCTCTTTACTTTCCAACAATAGCAAGCTGTTTATGTGCTGAAAAGAGGCCTATTGCAAGAATAATTTGAATTTCATTCAGTGCTGTTCAAATTCAGAAATTGTATGTATTTATGTGTGGCTCACAAACTAGGAAATTTGGCCTTCTTTATGCATGATTTCTGTCATCCTTGGGCATAGCCTGAAAGGATGGTTGGTTGACTCTGAAGATAATCTGTTTGAGAAGGAATAATTAGGAACCATCCAGAGAGGCTTAGTTTTTCTGTCACAAAAAGACCAAAATCCAGAGTCATCGTGACCATGAACCTCGTTACTTTTTTATTCCTCTTCAGGTTTGGTACTGTTATTCCTCTTCAGGTTTGGTACTGTTATACTATCATTTTGATGAAATAATGTTTTCCCTGTTAAATCTGCATTAAAATGATCTGTTCTGTGAAGGCATCTTACTTTTTGCCCATGGCATTGGTTAAGTCTATCCAACTGTTTAACTAAGAAATCCCTTCAGGTATCTGCTGGGAGTAGGCTAATCATGTGAAGCATGTGAAATTGGCAATTGATATTAGGATTGCTAGTGCTTCTGGTAGGCATTGTATTTCATGTAGTGAAGATCTAATTCAGTGAGTAAAGAGGCTCAAAGACACTTAAAACTTGTTTGTATAGCACAGTGCTGTAGCCCTGGATGGGGTTCTAGGTACAGCTAAAAAAAACATTCATTGTTAGCACCATACAGATACTGATTTTGCAGGGTGTATTTTTAGGGGAGACTTTTCTTTGGGCTGTGGTTTATCACACGTGGGACTAGTGTCCGTTGCTGAATTCCTTCAAAACCTTCTTGCCTGGAGCTGCCCTTCTGATCTTCTCTTTCGAAGTCCAGAGAAAATATTTTAATGATATACTTCTGAAGAATAAATACTATTACTAGCATGTTATTTCACAGCTGAATAAATTTGTCTGATATACAGAATCTAAACATGTCTGGCTTGCTTGGTTCTCCAGTAATTTGGAGAACAGTTTAGCAGTGGGAGTACAGTAGTATTTTGCAGAAGGATTCATGCAGTGAAAAGACAAACAAAATTATATTTAGGGCTGTTCTCTTGGCCATAGTGAATAATTAATAATGCTGGAGGTGATGTAAGCGGGGTTGTGCTACATTTGGGAAGAACATTCTGGTTGTGGTATACTCCTTGTTTTTTCCGGTTGTGTTGCAGCTGTTTGCTACTTTTCCCAACTCCACTACTGCTTATGTCCTGAAAAAATCTCGCCTGGTTCAGTGGGACGGTCTGTAAGCCTGAGTGTTTACAGGAGGGGATTGACTTCAGTCTCTAACAAATGCACACTGAAGCTGAAATTACTGCTTTCAATTCTGGTTTGTATGTGAAAATAATTCCATAAGGAATGATGGATGAGATCAGCACAGCCCAGCATTAGGTTGGGTATTGGGAGAAGCAGTAAAACTCCAGCTGCCCTTAGACTCTGCTTTCAGCTTAAGGTCAAGGATCTAGAAACAGGCTCTTTAGTGCTCTCTGCAAAGATACCTCTTTTTCATTGTGAGGCAATCAGTAATGGGAAAATATTCAGGTGTCTGTTGGTGCTTTATGCTTAGCTGGGAGTAAGCATGCTTTTCTTCTGCAAAATCTAAAAACTGCTCTGGGAAGACACTCTTTCTGCTTCCAGTATTTGCCAGCCTTTAAAGTCTGTAACTTAAAAGATTAGAAGCTAAATTTTACCTGTTAAACATTTGTACCCATCTGCCACTCTTAGAAAGTATTTGAAATACTGAAACACTTAACACTCCTTTGACATTTTTCATTACTTTGGTTTCTCCTTGGAACAATTCCAAGCCCCATCTGTAACTTGCCCCTTATATACTTGGAAGTTAGAGTACAGAAGCACTGCAGATTTCAGTGACTAACATTTCATGTGGGATGATGTGTTGGCATGCATTAAAAATAACTTCCTTTTAGTTCTTCAGACTTGTGAGATTTAAAATATTTTATGTGATCTCATGGAGTTTAAAAGAATAGTTATTTTTAAATAAAGGCATAGATTGTTTGCTATTTGAATAAGAACTTAAAAAATGCAAACGTGTTTGGGGAGCAAAGCTTACTTGAAAAAAAATTTTTGGTAATGTCATTTGACTTAAGAAAGTTAAGAAAAAAATAGAGTGAAACCTTGTTTCCAAATATGCCAAGGTACAAGTATATTTTGTGCAGTGTATTTTTAAAAGACTAACTTTGATTATGATTAGACAAATATATCTGCGACATAATGCTATACTGTGTGGTTTGGCAAGTTTAAAAAAAGTCTGTGATGGTTTGTAGATTACCACCTAGGTGTCTAGTTTTGCTTTTGGAGCTGGTGAAATCTTTCTGCAGACTCTTTTCCATGACACGTGTATCGAACTCTGCCCAAAGGTAGCATTTTCTCCTTAGGTTGCCATCCAGAGTTACCAGTTATACTGTAAAAGTTAAATAAATTACTCCCCTTTACATCTTTTTATGCTTGTAGTCTATTCTGTTGCAATTGTCTAAAATCCAAGTAGCTGAATTCCCAACTCTTTGATCTGCCTTGCAGCACACCTCTGTGGATGGATACACTGAACCACACATCCAGCCTATCAAGTCAAGTAGCAGACAAAACATCCCCCGATGTAGGAACTCCATCACATCTACAAATGAAGAGCATCCTCACATTGGAAATTATCGCTTACTGAAAACAATAGGAAAAGGAAATTTTGCCAAAGTGAAACTGGCAAGGCATGTGCTTACTGGAAGAGAGGTAAGCCTTAAAAAAAAAAAAAAAAAAAGGCTGACAGTCTGATTTGTGTTCTCTTTGGCTATCTTTATTATAAGTATTTCTTCTAGAGGCTGTTTCAGGATATAGAATAAGTTATCTGACATGCCTGAGTTTCCACCTAACCACCCACCCACCCCCCTTTTAAAACATAGCTTCTTGGTGAAAAGATCAAAATGTTTGTTGTGCATCAAAGGGTATTTTGGGGCTGGGAAGACGTCTGTTCATCCCCAAGCATTTCTAAAACTGAAGAGAAGTGTATTGATAGATAGATTTCATTGATATTGGTGATCTATTAATAGATAAATCTTGTGTTTGGAGGGTCTGGACAAGATAACATTGTTCAGTCCAAACACAGAAGTATAAAACTGATTCCTTGGTGGCAAAGTTCCAAGCTCCTGCTGGTAAATCCTAATAGATTAGAGAATTTTGCTTGATAAAGTGTGTAGAAGTAGACACGCATGCATGTTTTAGAGATACATCTATGCTCTTGCTCAATATATTGCAATATATATTGCAATATATTTTTGTTCAAACCTTTTTCTGAGTTTAGTAATTCATAGTTGTTTGGTTTTTTTCCCAAGGTTGCTGTGAAAATAATAGATAAAACCCAGCTAAATCCTACTAGTCTGCAAAAGGTAAGAATAGACCATAACATCTGAAATTCTGTAAACAGCTGAACTGTGATCTTTTATTTACTTGACAAAAATATTTGATCCCCTTATCTTGCTAAACAGCATTTTTGTGTGTGACCTTGGGAGAGTGTGGTCTCACTGCTATAATGTGCACATACATTTCTCTGAGGGCAGTGACTCCATGTGGTTCCTATCTGAGCATTGTTGTTTTGCTCTTCCTTCCTCCTCTAGCTTTCCTCTTTGCCAGCAGTAAATTTATTCCCGATGAGGTACACAAACAGTTTGCCTATGTGATAAACCAAGATGTAATGCTGTAAAGGATGGTATTTTTCTTGGATTTTTTCTTTAATGCAGTAATTGGTTTTTTGTGGACTTAGAGTATCAACTTTTATTGCTTTAATGGGTTTTTCTACATTTGTCTTTATACTCTTTCAACTTTAGTATTTGCTGAACTCAAGGGACCTGTGGCAATTACTTTTTGTCCATAGAATTTACAAAATGAGTGAATATAATCAGAACAGTCCTGTTTATGCCTGTAGATAGAAATTCAGAAGTCCTTCATAATCATTGTGATAAGTGTTTTATCAAAACCCTGGGGATTTTAGTTTGGTTTGGACTTTTACTATTTAACTCTGTGTATGTTTTGTTGTGGCTGAAACACAGAAATGTTGTATTGTCCTACTGGAGGACACCCATTATAAAAATTTGGGTTTTTTTTTTTGTTTACAAATACTAGACTGCTGCTGTCTGTAGCTGTAGAAATGAGAGAAAGAGGCCAGGGCTTATTGCTGTTCTTTTATCTCTGGCTGCTGTCGCATTCATTTTATTGTGTCACTTTGGTTATGGGGAGTTATAAACAGCTTTGCTTTAATTTCTTTTTCCTTTTATTTCTTTTATACTTTGATTTATTTGCTTTAATGTCTCCTTTGTAGTACTTGTGAGTGTGGGTTCTTCTGGATTTTTAATTCAACCTGCTGTGCAGTCCATGCAGAAGCTTTGCTGTTAAGTCCTATATCCTGTGTTAAGCCAATCTCTTTGCTAGTATTTGAGCTAGAAAAGAGGGACCCACAGAGGCAGTGTGTGACAGAGCATGTTGTGGCAATCCTGTGCTGCTCACGTAGCTTATTTCCTACCTAGCTTGGTGTTCACGCTTGAAGAGCTGGGTGAGTTTGTCTCATTGTTGAGCAATGAGAAGCTAAAATACGTTAAAACTTTCTGGAAGACTAAGCAAGAAAAACTCAGGTTTAGGACAATAGTTGTAATGTTAAGTTGTATTTCATGCAAAAATATTGGATAATAATTCAATAAACCGTTCCAAGTATAAATAGGACTTTCATAGCATACAAAAGATATTGTCACACTGCACAAATAGTACATAAAATACTCATGCAGTAGGACATTGCTGTTGTTATTTGGTTTTTTGAGTGGGAAGCTGGCAACAAGAGAAACAGTGTTAGGTACTGTTAGAAGCAGCTGATAGTAGACCTAAGGATAGACGTTTAAATCTAGCGATTTAACCACTAAATTTAGGAATTTCATTCTTCAGTAACTTCTAAATGTATTTATCCCATGCATCTTCTGCTCATGCTGAAAAATGGGGTAATTTGTTGGTATGATGTTTTCAATTATAAAATATTGATTATGATTTTCGGAAAAAATAATCTTTGTTTTGAAGATTTATATGTCTTCAGCTGTGGCTGAGTGTATGCATATTGATTGCCTAAAAGCTCTTAAGTAAATTTTAGCACAATTTTTGCACAGTCACTGACGCAACTGTAAATACAAAGCAAATAAGGGTGAGAGGGTGGTTCATTAGCATACTTAAGATAATTTCTGTTAGTATTTTAATGGGTCATTTGTGAATTGTAAGTAAAATAATGAAAATTCTTGTTCTGTTCTATGAAATCAGTCACCCTTTTTTTTCTTTCTGCACTGAGCTGTTACATTATGTTTGTGATTCTTCCATGTACTGTTTAGTATCACTGCAACGTGGAGTTTTATAATTTTGTCATCAGGCTTATACTGTTCAAAGGGCTGTTAAGTAATTGAGTTTTTTTCTCCGAGAGGCAGTGTTGGGAATGGGAAGCAGTGATAGTAGTATTGTGTTAATAGGAACAGACACTTATCTAATGAAGGTTTATAGAGGACACTGGAGTATGTTACTGGCACAGAAATACCACTCCTGAGTGTGAACCCGTCTAAATTCTCATGGTTGAGAGGACAATCTCTAGAACTTCAAAGCTGATAAATTGTATGCAGTTCAGCAAAACTTTTAGACCTTCAATCACTACTGATTATTATTAATCAAACAAGACAAATTTGTTGTTATCTTGGGCATGGGGTCATTGAAAAGCCATCCCCTTTCCATTCACCAAAGTAGGAAGGATCCCAAGTGCAAGTCGGCTTTGCTACAGTGCTTGCTACTGACCTAATTAAGTGAAATGAGTCATCATAGCTTCACGTGCACCATTCTGTTTTGTAAACAGAAATATTTGAGCACGTACTTCAGTTGCTGCAAGTGTTATACAAGCTGGGTCTGTAGTTAGTCACGGGTATAAAAGCAAAGAGTGTTTAGTTTCTTCTTAGCTGCTCACCAGTGGTTTTTATGCCCTGTAGTATGGACAGGGTACTTCAGACAGAGTTATTTTAGCTTGTGTCATGGCCTAACATTTGATGGCTTAAGTAAGCTGACCTTGTGAATTTTTAATTTTGCTTTCTTGTCCATGCAATGTGATAGTCTTAACTTACATTATATTTCTCACTCTAGGACCTCTGCTTCTTTAAACAGAAAACCAATGCTGAATTAAGGATCCTGCTTTTTTATTTTGTTTTCAGTTTGTTCAGTATATGGTTACCACCGTACTCAGTGAGCATCTGCTTAGAACAGAGCTGGCTTTATTGTTGACTTGCTGTCTTGATAGTAACATACTGTACTGACTTAGCTTTTTCCACTGTCACTGTTGTAATTTGTTCCCAAAAGTAAGTATTTGGGTTTTGTCATAACACAAAATAGCTGGTCTATTTTCTGCATATCTGCTACACTGAAAGTTTTGTCTTGTACTGGCTTCACCAGGGATGTTTCTGAAATAGGATTCTGTTGCTCTTCTGCAAACTGCTAGTGGGGCAGAAGGTGCTTTATTTTTTCATTAATAGGTTTAATTAGGAAATGGTATTTCAGATATGCCCCTTTTAGGGGTCAGCAGGCTTTTTGTTCTTTTAACATATTTGGAGCCTCTAACTTAAATTCCTTCCATTGTTAAGAAAAGCAGAACAGAAGTAAAGTAGTAGTAGAAGATTTGGAACAATTTCAATATGTTACCTATTGAAAGCTGTGCTTCTTTTGCCACATCCCTTCTCAGTAACAGTTTAGAAAGTAGAGCAGCTTTCAAGCACATTTTTCAAAGCAAGACAAAGCCTTGGTTAACTGAAGATTTTCAGTTTGATTGTAGTAACTTAAAATAGTAAATCTTAAACATAGGTGTCAATCTGACAGCAAGTAGAAATGTTGTTAATGGTGTGGCAGATCTTTGCTTTCTGCAGTTTGTGCCTTTAAAAATTAAGCTGAAAACACAGGAAACAATTTTTCAAGTTGTGTCGCTTTTTCCTAACTACAAATTTCAGGAACTGAGTATGGTGCTGGCTGTCCCTTTCTGTAAGTGAAGCACCTTTCCATCAAGGAGGTGCTTGTTCAAGAGCTTTTTGGGAATGGTAGCACTTTTTAAGCATCAAGAGTTGTCTTATAAATGTGTGGTGGGGTGAGGAGAGAGAAGTCAGGGAGCACTTGCACCTTCTGAGAGAGCAGGACTCTGCTGCTCAGGAAAATACAGGTGTGTCTGAATTCTGAAAATGCTATTTTTTGTCAGTAAAATAGATCATAATCCTGCAGCAGGTTGCCTTGTCATGAAAGGAGAACCAATATCACTGTTCTGTCCAGATTTTTGTAAATGTAACAAGCTTGGCTTTGTAGGAAATAACTGTGGTCTTTTTGCTTAAATACGTCCACATGCAAAGGAAGAGCTGTATCCTGAGTGTAATTGAGGGATATAGTGGCTATTGTTTAAAGGTGTCTATATTTGTAAACACATAGTTATTGAGATTTCAAGTGTTAATGACCAGCATGCTTCTGTATGGGGAAGGCGTGGTGGGGAGATTTATCTCAAAGTAGTGCTTCATGGAATGCAGAGTTGCCATGTAAAATAATGTCCTTGAATACTGTTAATGCTTTTATCCAGAAATACTTGGGGAACAAAACTTTATGTCACTGTAAAATCAATTTGAATCTTAAACCAATTAGTAAACTTCGAAGTCTTGTGAAAATATTGAATAGAATAATGCACATCTAGGGGTTTTTTTCAATTCCCATGTGCTTTACATTAAATATAAAATTGTGAGGGTTGAAATTATTTTCTATAGAAATCTCATATTTTAATCCTGCTTATGAAGGTATGAAGGTCCATTGCTTTGTAGCTTACACCAGTATTAATAGTGTTAAGTTATGAAGTAGCTTTCCAGTCTTTTGGGAGGAACTGATTTTCCACATACCTGCTTAGAAGCTCTTCTGATGCTGTACCATCTATTGGATTAGATTTGTTAGCTTCTGATTAGTTGATATTGATTTACCTGAGAAATTTATTCTTGTGCAACAAATTCAAATACTTAGATAAACAACAAATTCACAAAGAACATCCTGGTGTGATGTTTTTTCTTAGCAATGCCTGATTTGATGAGGAAAAGATACTTGCTGAAGTTAATTCTGGTGCATAATGTTACACAGCCTTGTTTTGTGTTTTAGACATAAGCAAACTGCATCTGTTTGTATTTGCTCAGAGAAATGCTTTTGTAGTCTTTGCTTCCTTCTGAAATTGTTTTAATGGCAGTTATAAGGCAAGTGCATAGTAACTGGCTTGAAATACTTAAATAATGCAAGTATAGGACTGTAATGTTATTACTTGAGCTGTAGTAATGTACTTTATCAAAAGCTGAGTTTCAATAAGATGTTGCTCTGTAGTCTTGTAGAATAAATGCAGAATTTTAGTAACATCATAAAATATACACTAAAGTGCTACTCTTTGAGGAGCTGTTTGGTCTCTGGCTTGCATCACTGTACCCTTTTGCAAGGGTTGCATCTGATCAAATGGGACTAATTTTGAAAATGGAGAGTGAGATGTCCCTTAGACATCAGACAAAACAACAACAACACACTTAATGTGTTGAGCCCAGCTTCTCTCTAAGGAGGACTGTAGTGCTAAGATGTTTCCAAAATGTCTAAGCATTACATTAAGAGTAGTGAGCATTTCTTCATTTCTTTTAGTATCGTATGTTAGCCCAATAAGGGACCAAAGTGTGCAGCTCAGTAAATAGGGGCTCTGCTGTTCAGTTAAACAGTGCAAGCCTATCAGTATTGTCAGCCTCAAGTACACAGCACCAATCTACTTAGTCGTTTCTGATTTCTTTCATTTGCCTTCTTTCCTTTGAGCCCCTAGGTTAGTCTTGATGTACCTCTAATTAATAAAGCCATGAATGGTAGAAATTTAAGAGCAATAACCTGTTGTTTGTTAAAAAAAAAAAATCTGTTTGAAATATATATACTTAGACCTTTAAGTTTGTCAGTTGTTTATAATTATGTGACTCAGCATCATACAGCAGACTTTCAGCAATGATAAATCTTCAGGACTTGGCAGGGGGAGAGAGGGGGCATCACTGCTGCTTGTGACCCAGTGTAAAGTTTGGTAGTTATGGGAAAAGCAAACTTGCCTGCTTCACCTCTTTGGAGCAGCAGGACTTGGAGGATGTCAGAATTCCTGGTATCTGATTCCGTTTGAACATCTGTGTGTGACTTTTCTCTAGTGCTGCGCCTTGTACTTACACCTGCAGTTTTGATGTGTTTGGGGTAGTTGGCTGAGCTTGCTAGTCACCAAAGAAATCAGAGGAAGTGAAAACTTGTGTGAATAATCTGTGGGGTTTGGTCAATGTGAAACTCCAGAAAGGGCTGTGCAACTTAGTGTGTCTGTTTGCATAAAGCTTAGAAATTAGTCTGGTTTTGGTACGTAGTTATTTGTAGTGGTTATATTTATTTCCAAAATAAGATGTAGATTATGTTTTCTGGAGTTCACTGCACTATATTTATCTATATTTTATGCTATTGCTACTTACTGTGGCCTTTTCTGTCTCCTTTTTGACATTTAAAATTCCATATCTTGTGTAATTTTTCCCTAATAAACACATTCTAAGGAAATTGTCCTGCTTCTTTGACAGTTGTTTCGAGAAGTACGAATAATGAAGATACTGAATCATCCCAATATTGGTAGGAGCCCTGCATTTCTGCAGACTTTTTTTCTATTATACTGTTTACATTTTACTCTTTTGGCTGTATTTGAATGTACTGCTATTAAACTTTTTTTGGAGATAATAGGACAGTAAGCATCCAGTAAATGCTTTATTGTCTCACCTCCTTTATTGACTCTGCTTGCATCAAGAATTTTGCTCAGAGGAGGTAAACTGCTCAGTCCAGGAAAGCCTTACACAGAGTAGGAGATGTGAGCTCTCTGGTCTATCAAGTACCCCAGCTCCCCTCTTCTATTGAAATTATTCTTGAGACCCAAAAGCATGAGTTTTTTAGGTGAGGGTAGCAAAACTCCATTAGTTCAGTCTAGGAAAGACTCCTGCTGACTGATATTTCCAGAAAATTAGAATTACCAAGTATGTAATTTTCCCTTTCTGCTTTAGTTCTTTCACCTACCCCACAGCTTCAGGGCCCTACTTTGTGATGACAATTCTTCTGGCTGAGGAGGGCTGGACAGTCTTGTTCCAGAGACAGTTAATGGTCCTGAATCGGCCAGAGGGCTTGTTGCATACAAGGTATGGACGAGGTGTACAAGTTATTACATGCCAGGCACTCCCTTCTCATCCCTTAAATTGTTTGTTGCTTTTTCAGCATTCATAGCTTCTGCTGTTTTTTGTTTTCTTGGGGGTGGTGGTGGGGGTGTGTTTGTTTTAAATGAGTGGTTATATTGCAATCTGAGGAAAGTCAGATTTAACATTTCTGGTATCCACTTGGTTTTTTAGTTGGTCAGAATCTCGGATTTCTGACTGTGAGCAGTTTACTAGCAAAACAGGGGAGGTTTGTATGATCTTAAAGAAGTCTGTGTCAAATTAAACACTAATTTCAGCATGAACTTGTTTGTACAGTGTGCATAAACTTCTGAGAAAATTGTGAATTAATATGCTTTATTATCAACTGTGATTTAGAAATTAATTTTGGTCTTTTTCCCCCTCAAAAGAATGCTAACCTAAAGGATATAAAGTCTCTGTATGATGTAGTGTTATCACTGGCCAAAAATTATACTCATTCCATGAGTATAATTGTTTGTTTGTGTTGTGCTTTTACTCCTGGCTGCAATCTCTCATTCATTTTTCTTGCAGTAAAATTATTTGAAGTTATTGAGACTGAAAAGACGTTGTATTTGGTAATGGAATATGCCAGTGGGGGTAAGTGAATTCTGAAATGTGCGTTAAGGATAAACTGAAATGCCAGTGACATGCCTAGAAACGCTTTAAGGATTTAATGGGTTTTTGCAATCTGGCCTTCAGAGCAGTCCCAGCACACCTCCCAGGGCAGGATTTCTTGATTCTGTTAAGTAACCTCTTAGGTTTGTGCTTAAGGGTAGTTCCCATTCTGAGGTTCCTGCTGCAGTATCAGGAGATGATCTGGCACTGATTCTGGCAAAAACTCTCGACTCGGTATTTAGGTATTTATCTGCTATATTTAGGCAAGCACTGGTGCCTCATTTTATCTTGCAAATATGTGCCAAAGCTCTTGGAGAGGCAGATCCGGGGATGGGAATAAGTAACACAGGAAGGGGAACCAGCAGGCTCATAGTGAGAGGGATAGTGAGTGCCTGCTTGAGAAGCTGCTTAGCATCTGAATGGGAAATGTTTGAATGTGGGAAGAGAATCCAGCACAGCACCAGTGACCAGCTAGGAAAAGCTGCTGTCAGACAGTGCAAAGATGAGGATCTGAAAGGCACTTGAGCAGATTTATTAGAAAGAGAACAAGACGGCGTAAACAGAAATAATATAAATAACATTAAGCGAAGCCACTAGAGACGCGCAAAACAAATCTGGTGCACGAGTTGCCTGTTTCCCAATGAGTCTTACACACAATATGAATATTTTTCATGATTGATTTTGTTTGTTTCACAGTGGTTAAGTCAATTTATTTTAAAAATTGAAGAAGCCTTAGTATGAAACGTTCCATTTTTACATCTTAGTTACTATTTGACTGAATGAAATCCAATGCAAAAAGTCAAAAGGAGTTTTTCTTGGCTGCTTCTATTTCCTTTCCCTTCAAGAAGGGGGTGGGGAGCATGGGGTGTGTGTTGTTCTCAAGCATATTTTGATTGTGCGTGATAGTCAAAAAAATTAATCCTGATGTTTTGTCCTTGTCATGATCAGGAGAAGTGTTTGACTACCTAGTTGCACATGGAAGAATGAAAGAAAAAGAGGCTCGTTCAAAATTCAGGCAGGTATGGAATTAATGTGTTCATTCTTTCTTTTATTTCTATTTATGTTGTTTTCAGATAGACATGAGTGTGAGCAAACTTCTTTTACATTAAAAAAAATAGTTTTGATAATATTTATTAAAGCCACAGTGGGAAAAAAACCCAGAAGAGAAAAGTATCTGCTTCCTACATACTGTCCAAAAATAGTGAGATTGTTTTACGTTTTCTTTTAGTCAGTGTTCCTAAGAGTCACTTTTTTTATTGTGACTCACTTGAGGTTTAAATCCTTTTCTGAATATTTTAGAATTTTACAGCTGTTCTATCTAGAGCTGTTGATATGATGACAGGTACTGCTGTGTCACGTCACGTTGTTTTGTATGAAGGCTATTCTGTAATAGGCTTTTATATTCTTATTACAGACTTTCTCATCTTAATCTTTTTCTTACCCTGGTATTAGTGATTGTTTTGGAAAAGCTTTAATCAGATAAATATATCAAGTTTGGTGTTTTTCAGAATTAAGTTATATAATTAACATTTAAAGAAACTGCTCTTAACTTGCTGTTTGAGACTTGTTTTTTGTTGAATATGTGAAAGACATGAAAATGTTGAATGAATTGTTCTGCTAGGGATGAACTGCAAAGATATGCAGTTGATATTTTAGAAGATAAAATCTGAGATGATGTGTCTGGCTACTGGGTTGAAGGGGGGATTAACTTCCTTTCAATAGTTATTGCTATTGGGTGATTTGCGTTTTAAAAATATTTCTCCTGTTGCCTTGAGGAGTATGTATTAAACTTCTTTTTAGTAGGAAAATGAATGAGCTGCTTATAGGGACTTCCTAGTTTTAGTATTTACGCTTTAATGAAAGAAACTCAGATGAATATTTTTTTAAGATAAATGCTTTATTAATTTCTTACTTTCTAGTGAATCATATCAGGAAACAAAATTACTAAATTATATGCAAAAACTTATACTGAAGTTGAAATAAAATATTTCACTGATCATCTTGGTGTTTCAGATTGTATCTGCTGTACAGTACTGTCATCAAAAATGCATAGTTCACCGCGATCTTAAGGTAGGTTGTTAATTATTTTTCTTTTTGCTCTCTGTCACGCAGACTAAAAATTTCATTCTATATATTAGTCCTTGCCACTGCCTGTGTCTGCCTCAAACATGTGAATGAGGGAACTATCACTTGTATTTTATTCTCAATTTCCTGAAGCACAAAAATGATGTAGCTTGCCTCTTGGAACAGGGGAGAGACAAGAATAGAACATGTGTTACTTTCATTCCAGTTTTGGCTTTAAGAAAAAGACATGCTCTCCAAAGAATTATACCTGCTCTCATGCTGGTGTCTACACAGTGAAGCTGCAGAAGATCACTTAATTAAAATATTTTCAGTTTAAGTATATTGCAAGGATATATAAAATAGTCTTTCCTTAGTGATTTATTAGAAATATGTTAGGTTTTTAATCTGTTTGAGTTTCTGGTTTATACTCTAGTGTTTAATTTGGGCAGGAAAAATAAATTAGGGGTAAACAGAAATTAGTTGAATTTCTTTTTTTTTGATCCTTTTTAGTAATCTGTATGTGTAAACAACCAGATTATATTAGGAGTTCAGCAAATGCAGGTACAACCTAGGACTTCAGCCTGAAGTTGTCTTCATGCCAAGTTTAGGTATCATGGGACTTGGACAGGATCTTCACCCACTTGAAAGCTGTCTTGTGCTATTGCTTTGATGTCTCTGTACATTTACAAAGAAAACACTGTTGTAGGTTCTTTCTTACTAATGTATCTAAATACTTGTGAAAAGCTGAGGTTGAATAATTCCTGAGGCTTTTTTTTTTTTGCCAGTATGTTTTGTCCTTTCTTATAATGCACTGCAGCATTCTCTAAGCCTCATTCTTACAAATCTGTTCCCTGATCCATGTCAATCTGCCAGCTCCTGCATGTGGACATGAGGATGGATAATAAATACATCCTTTTCTGCTGAGTCGTCCCTGCCGCGGCACTGTTGTCATCTGATGGTGGAGGTGCCTGCCCAGCACTCTGAAGTCAGAATGCAAGGAAGGAAAGGGTTGGCTCTCACTGAAATCTTGATTAAATAAAATTCCTTCGTGTCTTGCCTGATGCTTTGGAGCCTGTGAATGTTTTGTCAAGCTCCCTGGAGCTTACTGCAGCCACTGCTGTTGAGCTTTGCAGAAGGCTGCACCCAGTGATCTCTTGGCCAGCCAGGGCAGGCCCCTTTCACTGGTTCTCTCAGTCCCACACTTGGCTGGGAGTATGGAGCCAGCCACCTCCTCCTGCTTATCTAGCTCTGGCTCCTTCAGCCCAGCTATGTGACTGAATCTTGCTGCATTAACCCCTGCAGTTACTCAGCATCCTGCATCTTTCTCCCAGAGCCCTTTTAGAGCCTCCCCCTCTCTTCCATTTCGTAGTTCCGTAGCACACGCAGAGCTCACAGGCCGTGCTCTCAAGCCTATGCAAAACAGCTTTGCAGCATTCACGCAGGAACTACCTGCCATGAGGAGTCTGCTACTGATCTCCTTCCTATTTGCAAGACAGGCAGGCTCCAAAATAACTTTTATTTGATTTTTTCTCTCTGTCTTCTCTTGCCTGGAGTTATACTACACTCATTTGAAAAGTTCAGAGTAAGGTGTGATTGAGTGCCAGTCAGCCTAGCCAATGAAAAATACATTTTCCAAAGGAAAAAAGGCTAAATGTGTGGCTTTGAGGAGGTGTTTTTGCTTCATCTCTTCTTTCCGAGTGATATGATATCTCTATCTCCTTTAAAACTCTTCTCGTGGAGCTGCCGAGAAGGAAAAAGCAACTTTAAAGTGGTGTCTGCTTCTGTTGACTCTCCATGGTATCAGCACGTTGAGCAATTGATATTGCAGCACGACAAGGCAGAGGTCTAGCACCACTTCGGATATTTTTGATAAGACTTCTTGGCTTTAATAACAGGGTAAACTCTATCATTTACAAGTTATTTCAGACTGAACTGGGGAGATGTGTAAGAAAATAATGCAAGTTTGTCCAGGCTATTCTGGTAGAAGAGGAGGGAGTGCAAGGCCCATGGGTACTTAAAACTGTCTCCTTTTTAACTTTGTAATTATAAACAGCTTGTGTAGAAAGGTCTGTAACCAATTCCAACTTTGCTCATCCTGTGTTGTACAGAACTTACCTTTTCAGTTCATAGGTTTTGCTCTGAACATGTAATCAACAAGAGCATAGTCTTTCTATTTGGCATATTAAAAAGGTCTTTTGGTGTTTTTGTTTGAAGTAAGGAACCTAAAAGCATGGGGCACTTGGGTAGCAGAGTACTGTTGAACTAGGAGGACTATTGTAATCACAGACCAGCTGCACTGACAGCACTGTTTTCACCAGCAGGAAAATGAAGTCTTTGTGCAGTAGTGTAGAAGGCTGTCAGATCTGGAAAACAGCTCTGTGAGTCTGTCTGCAGGCACATCAGCTGGAACCAGCTGGGATTATAGGTCATGAATTGGAAAAATAAAATATTTTCCAGGATAGAGTTTGTAAAAATGGGCTGTATTTTACTCCTGATAAAGGCTAAATTCTGTTGTGCAGCTATTGGCTTGATGTAGTGGTAGTTAATTGTCTCCTGTTCTGTTCACTGAGTGTAAGTGAAATTATTAAAAATAAACCCAAACAAAATCGTGTTTACCCTTTTAATCAAATCAGCTGACAGTTAGATTGCTGCTTCTCTGATCGTGAGCTGAAACATTTTTATATTGTCTGGGCTCAATTCTGAGTATCTGATGAGGGATGTCTGTTTGCCATGAAACTCTTGTTTGGCAGTAAGGGGTGCTCTGTATTCTGGTTAATATCTGTCCTCCTGTTGAAAAAGAAGGATTCCTGCATTGCTTGGTGCTGTCCTGTGTTGCTGATATGCAGATCAGGAGTTGGGACCCAGTTAGATAAATAAACATTGCTCAGTTCTGCTGCACTCCTTGTATAGCATCCTTGCATTTTGAGAAATCACTTTATTTCCCCAATAATTTATTAGTATTTCTGTAACTTCACCCTTTTAATCTTCTTACCTACCTGTGATACTAAATATAAGATACTGTTTACTGACTTTCCAGGTATTTGTGCACTTGAATCTACGTATATGTGATGCATTGCATTCACATGGTTACTGTACGGGCATTAATCTTAGACGTATGGAATACATTGTGTGTGAAAAGAATTAAATACTTGAGTGCTGACGCCTTGGTGTTGTTATTGCTGAAGCAAACACTAATAATAAAAGGGAGAGGATTTTTTGGTACAGAATGCTAAGATACAGCATGTACCTTGAAGTATTTCATCTTATAAGCAGAAGGTATCTTCTTTTAAAATCTTAAATTCCTTCTAACATTTACTCCACCGAAATGGTAGATGATGTCTAGGATTAGATTTACTCTCCTTGGCATGAGAAATTGGCATGAACCTGTCAAAAGCTGAAGCTGCTATTCTGAGATGTCTAGATACTTCATTCTAAAGCTGAACTAAGTTACTTCTTCCAGAAAATAAAATGTTCATAATTGATTCACTAGCTGACTGTTAAGTTTGTTTAGCTGCTTTGAACAGTTATATTTTCTTGAGTAAACATTGCTGATTTTCAGTCCTTGTCATGTACTTGGAGGGATTAGTTTCTTTTATTCTGCAAGAAAGAGGCAGATGGTGAATCATGTTAGAAAAAAATACTTGTATTCATTGGTAAATGATACATTGTACTATATATATATATACTTATTCTGATTTTAAAATTGTCCTCTTCCTCTTTTATTTTCTTCTTAGGCAGAAAACCTTCTACTTGATTCAGATATGAACATTAAAATTGCAGACTTCGGGTTTAGTAACGAATTCACGGTTGGTAATAAACTGGACACGTTTTGTGGCAGCCCGCCTTACGCCGCTCCCGAGCTTTTCCAGGGAAAGAAATACGATGGCCCTGAAGTGGATGTGTGGAGCCTTGGGGTGATTTTGTACACACTAGTGAGCGGGTCACTGCCATTTGATGGGCAGAATCTAAAGGTACAGTTACAGTATGAAAGCTTGGCTTCTGCTGGCTTTGAATCTTCTGTGTCATCAGGAGCTCACCTTTTAAAACTGTTATTTTACAGGAACTGAGGGAGCGAGTACTGAGGGGGAAGTACCGCATTCCGTTCTATATGTCCACAGACTGTGAAAATCTACTGAAGAAGCTACTAGTACTGAATCCAATAAAAAGAGGCAGCTTGGAAGTAAGTAATTTTGTTTTGGCAACAAAGGGGGTTCAGATTAAGAATGAAATACAGCAGTTGGTTGAGAATTCTAAATTTTTCAGGATGGATACTTCCTTCCTGTTTTAAGGGCCCAAAAGTCTTGTTAAAAAAAAAGGAGGAAATGTCCCAGAAACAGTGCAGCTTGAAAATAGAAAGTGGTAATCAATGAAAATCTACCCTTAATTGCAGCTACCTAACAACTAAATTAAGAGCATTTCAAAGTGCAAACTGTTCCCACTTGTTTCAGTCAGATAATGGAGCTAGTTCAAAAAGCAGGAAAGCAGGACAAGATTGTAAATATCTTCCTGAAGTTTTTTGGGAAAACAAGACCAGCAGCAGGCAGTACCATAAGCTTTTTTGACATACCACTTTCATGATTTCTTAAAAAGGATAGGTACAAGAAGAGTAACTGATGGAAAACTGTGTGGAGTTTTTTGTTTGTTTTAGTGCCATAATACATGTAAGCACGAAGAATTCTGTGAATGATAAGCTGATAATGCTTACTTATTTCTCTTCGATCCTTTCTTCTCCATCTTCTGGTAGCTTTGTTTCTGAGTAGCTGGAAAGTTTATATATATATGTGTGTGTGTGTGTGTGTGTCTGTGTGTATATATATATGTGTGTGTGTGTGTGTCTGTGTGTATATATATGTGTGTGTGTGTGTGTCTGTGTGTATATATATATGTGTGTGTGTGTGTGTCTGTGTGTATATATATATGTGTGTGTGTGTAAAAAAAAAAATAATACCTGCTGTGTCCCTCAGGTAAAATCTGTTTTGAGGATTTTTAATGAGTTCTGATTTTTACTGTTGTTGTTAGTAAATTAGGGTTTTTTTTTCATGGGATGCAGAGAATATCTGTACATAACTTCATAAGGTGTCTAAAAGGTTCAGTGTTTTTTGAAGGGCTATTTTGTTCAAGATTGATGTATTGGATTGTACTTGCTGCATAGTTGATACTTAACAAGTAATTGGTGTTGAGTTCACTCTAAAAGCTGCTTGGTTCTATTTTGTGAGTTCTTTAACAGGGAGAGATTTTTTTAAATAACACCTACTTACCATAGAGATGAAAGTAGAGCAGAAGATAAATAGAATACTTTTAAAATAGTATTTGCATGAGTTAATCACTAGTGACTTTTGTTTCATCTTTCTACGCATACTTGTGCAGCAGTGGATGGTGTTCCAGAGAACAAATCCCATTTAAGCAGCTTTTTATTTGTAGTGGCATGACTTACGCTTCCTGGCATGGACACTACCTGTGCAAAGAAGCATGCACTCACTGAGCTCTGTCTGCATGCAACTCATTCCAAGCTGATGCTGGTTTATGACTTTTTATAAATAGTTTTAAGTTGAATAAAGTCTGTGCTGAAGAAAATAGTGAATGATAGCTTCTACTTTACTGGTATGTGCTCATTATGCTCTTTGATTATCGTCTAAGGGACATAATGATGAAAATGTAGTCACTTCACAGAATGCTGTTTACCTGTGTCATGTTTAGGTTTTAGGGAAATAGTTTTTTCTTTTATTGGATTTTCCTCTGGATTTTCAGCAGTTTCTCTTCAGATCTAATTTCACTTTCATTCTAGATATTGTAGTGTTATCCAGTTCTTCTAAAATTCCTTCCTGTCCCTGGAGAGAGGTGTTGGATAATAGCCTCGCTGAAAGGACAAGGTTGTCAGATTGTGTGGAAGAGAGCGAGTAAATGTTATGTGTGACCAAGGATCTTGAGCCAGTTCCAAAATACTGATAACAGACATTGATCAGTATGCTAACCTGAGAGGGAAAGAGAGAGACATCGCAACCTTTTTTTTAAAAATAAAATTCCTGAAATCACATTTGTTGAATTAGAAAGTGTGGTATGTGGTTTGGAAAGAAATTTGTCTGAACACTTCTAAAAATACATGTTCAGAATGAAAGTATAGATTTATTTGAAGCTTCTAAAAGTGGGATGATGATGTCATCTTAGATGGGGAGGATTTTTTTGTGCTTTGCCTTTTGATTATTTGCTCAGTCCCAGCCATACACCTTCTCAGTTGCCATGCATGTTTTTGGCAGGCCATCCATAAGGATGTTTGTCAGGGACATGAGCATCAAAGCTGAGATCCACACAGGATCAGCACCGTATGGGTTAGGCTTAGCACTTGTCCTCTGGTGAGGACCAGGCAGATCTTTATTAAAATGGTTCCTCCAGACTTTTTCATTGTTCCAGCTAAGAGGAAACATTTTGGAAACAAGAGAATGTTGTTATAAACCAGTAAGTCTTCCCAGGAAGAGATGGGAGAAATGTACCGTCAGAAAATACGTGGATCTCTTAACTGTCAGGATTTCAACAAATTTCTCTTTCCCTCTCCCCCAGTCTTTAATTCTTTTGCATAGTGTTGCTCTGAAATTCCTCCAGAGCAGATTTATGCTTACAGAGTGTAATAAAGCAAAATAATTTTGACACAGACAGGACTTGAGCCAGACCAGATTTTTATTAGATGGCTTTCCTGAAAACTGAGGGAAAACTCATCAATAATATCTAGTTGGTTGAAATTTAGTTTGGGTTGATGTTTAAGAAGTACAGTTTGGGTCAGATTTCTAAATATTCTGACCAAGGCTGCTGCTCTTTAGTCAGCTGCCTGAAAGCCCAGCAGAACTTACACAAATGTAGTATTGATCCTGGAATTGGATTGTTTGTGTCGCTTCAAAATGCTTGATTGTAAGAGCCTGTTTAAGAGTTGTACAATAACTCAGTGTGCCTCTGAGATCATGTATTTAAAAGACAGAAGCTAGCAAAAATGTAGATATTTAACAGATGGAAACGGAGAGTGGATTACATTGAACTCTAGATCCACCTACTGAAGAGATGTGAAAAACTGTTAAGTGGGAATTTTCAGGTTTGCCTGTTAATTCAGGAAAGATCAAGAAAGGGGGGTAGAATTTTGAACAGTGATTTCTGGCATCCACTTCATCGTGCTTAAACTTCTGATTTATTAAACAGAATCTTTAAAAAATTGTGATTGCAGAGACTGCATAGTACTCTTTGGGGAGTCTCTTGTGTTCCTGCAAGGCTACAAATACGTAGCCCAAGTCTGTTGTCAAGTAGACTCATGCTCTGTGTGTCAGAAATCCAGTACAGCAGTATGTGTTCGCAATCCCTCCCTCTTTATCTCCCTCAAAAGCCAAAAAATCAATTCCATGATAGATCAAATCCTTAAGTGTTATTGTCAGCAAAATGTTAATTAGCACAAAGTTGTGTATTGTTCTTGTAAGGGTACAGCTATTGGGGTCTATAATTTGGCAGCAGCGCTACGTACAAAGAATTTGGTTCTATCAACGGAAAATTTGGTCTTTGGCTCTTTGTGAGAAATAACTTAATTCAGTGTTTGCAAGGCATATTTGAAGCCTGTGGGAAACTTGATTTGCTGGCACTTGTTTCATTCTCGTGTCCATGTAGTGAGCAGTATTAGCATCTGTCCCTGAAGAGACATGTGTGCCTGTTGCTGTAGGAGGGAAAATTATGTTAGCTGTTTAAAGATGAATATGCCCTTAAGGAGAAATTGTGATGGTTAGGGATTCCAGACAATCAATTTTGAAGGCCTATAAAAAGATTCAGGCCACAAGAGAAGGAAATTTTCCAAAGAAGGCAGGAGAAATTTTTGAAGTAAATAACTGCATGGCACAGAGAGAGTTAAGAGGCGTTTCTCCCTCCAGCCAAACTGGGAACCTATTTAGGTCAAGTGCAGTGAGAAGATCCATAGGAAAAAATGACCAGTTGGCATCATGATCTTGAAACTAATGACTGTAGGAAGCATCAGCACATTCCTGAAATATTCCTTAGTTTCTAAACGCTTCCTTTGCTGTTATTTGCAGGAGCTCTTTATTGTGATAGAGATGATATTGCATTAGCATGTTAGGATGTTAACCAAGAGTAGGGCATGAGTGTTGGTCATTGGGCAAAATGAGATAAGGAGACAGTGGAAGCAAAGGGTACGAAATGAAAGATTTTGTTTTTCAGTAGTTTTTCTAATATTTTGGGCAGGGGGATTGTATTGGGAAGGGTAAATAGAAGGAATGAACTTACGGAAACAAAAGGATGTGAAAGATAAAAGAATAAGATGTGAGGAGAAAAGGTATGAGGGCAAGAGCAGCATTCAGATCATTATGAACTTTAAATTGTTTTTCAGCAGACAAGCTAGCACAAATGTAATGGGGTATGGTAAATGGCATGTTGTCCTAAAAGCTCTTTCCTTTTCTTAGCAAATCATGAAGGATCGGTGGATGAATGTTGGCCATGAAGAAGAAGAACTAAAGCCATATACTGAGCCTGAACCAGATTTCAATGACACCAAAAGAATAGGTAAGACTTTCAGAAGGATGTTGCATCTGATGTATACGGGCAATTCTATCTTGTAAGCCAAACTAAACTCGTATCGAATTTGACCTACAATCTTGTCATACAAGTAAAATACATTCTTTTTATTTAAATGAGAAATTCCATTACAATGGCCTCCTTATAACTACTGTTGTGACCTCACTGAGCTGACATCAATCTACAAGCACAGCAAAAGACAAATAAGACTACAGAATTTAACAGACTGAAGGAGAGACAGATTTTGTTATGAGGGCAACACTTCTTGCCTGCTGTGGTTAGAGCCAGTTACTGTTTTGGCCCAGTAGCTATTCATAGTTTCTATTTGCCAGTGCTTTATTTGTTTGTTGAATAACATTGAATGTTGTATAAATTAGTTAAGAGTTGTATAATACAGTTGTGAGTTTTCAAGGTGAAAATAGCAATGAAAGGGAGGAGTTTGTAGCATTTTCTATTTTTGCACAGCAAAGAAACCTCAGTGGGTTGAGTTGAATCTTAGTTACTTGTAAATTATAAAGCTCTTTTTCTATTTTCACTCTTCTTAAATCGTCTGTAAACGCAAACAGTATGCTGATATATCTGGCTCTTTTTACTTTTAGACATTATGGTCACAATGGGCTTTTCAAGAGAGGAAATCCATGAATCTTTAGTAAACCAAAAGTACGATGAAGTCATGGCTACTTACCTGCTTCTAGGTAGAAAACCACCTGAAGTAAGTGCTGTTTACATTTTCTGCTTTGGCTGGGTTGAATGATGTTTTTATTAATTATTTTGTAACTTTTTTTTTAAATTGTGATTGATAACTTATTCATGTGTTTCCCTTTTCATATCTTCTTGGATATTCTGTTAGTTCCCTTATGAAGAAATAAATTAAGTCTTAAGTATGTTCATGTTTGCTTGTAAATATGTTGAATTGCTTTTTTAAAAAGCTGGCTGTTAATCTGAAGTACCATGACTTCTAATTGCTGAGTCTTCTTCCTGTCACGTGTGTTTTCAGTTAAAATCTGAAACAGTTAATAGCAATTATTTTTCTGGCTACTCAGATGTGGCATCCTTTATTTCTCAGAAATGTGCTTATCCTTTCTCACTTATATACTGTTTTATAGTATATTTTATTATTTAATAAGTCATTGCATAAATTTGTGGCAGAAAGTCTTGTGATTGTTTTGGAACTAGAGGGATCTGTACATCTTTTGTGACCACATGGATTTTTCAGGAAATCAGAGACCAAGGCTTTCTTTTTGAAAGAATTTTTTCCTGCTGCTTCGTTGGCCTTCCTTCAATTCCAAGAAAGTGTAGATCTGATATGTGCATCCTTGAGTGCATTTTCTCACATCTCTGAGCCAGAATTCCCTTGTGATGGCAGAGCATGGAGGGAATCTGTCTAAAATCATTTTGGCTCAAATTGCTTGGAAGAGGATATTTGTCTTTTCCTCTGCTCTTACATAGAACTTATGCTTCTTAGATACGAACAAATCAGTGGCTGAGTTACAGACCTTATAAAGATGTTTTGAAAGCCATGAAGAATCCTTTAGTCAGTACTTGCTTTTTTAGTCCTTCTGACTCAGTCCAATGCATTTTAAAATTGTTCTGGAGCTATGAATGCTCATAGGCTTTAAAATAAAAAAATTCAGGGAAAGCCATTCTGTGGCTTAGGTTTTAAAATAGCACCGTTTTTGTTTCTGTCAAAATTCTTCTAATTTTGTTTTGAGCATTCATTAACTACTTAGCTTTAGCTATGTGTTTTTAAAGCACATTAAACACAAATGAAGTGATAAAATTAATCTTGAAGAATATTCAACTCTGGATACAATTTTAAATTAAAAAAAAAAAGCCTTTGATTGGAACTTTTTGCTTTATTATGCCATAAAAGTACCAGTAGTGTTGAAATTCATTTATGCTTTGGAAACCTGTTTTTCTTGTAGTTTGAAGCAGGTGATTCCTTGTCCAGCAGCAACTTGGGTCAAAGGTCTCGTCCCAGCAGCGACCTCAACAACAGCTCGGTGCAGTCCCCTGCTCACCTGAAGGTCCAGCGGAGCATCTCCACCAACCAGAAGCAGCGGCGGTTCAGCGATCACGGTGGGGATGACGTTCCAACAAGCAAAGTTACAGACACAGCTTGGTGGGAATGGGCAGTGTTTTGTGAACCTGGCGGGGCCCCCACTCTGTGCATTTGCTGTGTAGCTCATCCTGCTGTCTGTGATGTGTCATTGTATGAACGCTTCCATGGTAAATCTGGATCCATGCACCTCACAGATTTCATTCTTTGGATTTGTTACTCGGTTGACTCTCCAAACGAGACACTGAGGGTGTTTTCTGGTTAGGAACTAATGTCAGCTATTGGTCTGGATAACCCCAAGGGCAGCAAACCAATTATTTTATCAGTACATTTGGCTGTGGGACCAAATTCTTTGCTTCTAAGAGACAACAATTTTACCAAGTATTCAGGAAACATTTTCAGGTGAAAGTGCTTAAATCAAAAAAGAATACATATTTAATACATTAAATGAAAGATGATTTCTTTTTTCCTCAGCTGTCAAATTGCTGTAAATATTTCTAAAATGTTTGGCCCTTTTCTCTGCCTAATTTACATTACTTTTTTCTGCTTTTTTTTTCCAAAAAAAGTAACCAATGTGAATGTTGTTAGCTGATGTGATTTTATTTCAAAGGAATGTAAAAGTTTACTGACAGAGGAGTTTTCCTGAAACACTTTAAAGAATGATGAGGGGAAAAGAATTGTGATATTTTCCAAGTATAAACATGCTTGTAAACAAAGTAGTCCTAGGGTTTTCAAGGGAAAATAATCTTTCATAGTATTTAGAGGAAAAGGTATGCAGCAAAAAGTACTAAACAAAACTTTGAAAAATGTAATTTAATTCCTTTTTTCATAATATGGTACAAATTGCATGGATTTAAAATGAGAATTAAAATGCTCTTCTAGGTTTTGCGTATTGATGTGAAATGGGAAGTAATTCTGAACTGCAGAGTGGTAGTGAAGAGAGAGTGGGTAAAAAGAACACAGGCTGTCACAGCTCGATTTAGTAGGTTGGTGTGTGTGCCGAGTTTGCCGTCAGAGTTGTTCAAACGCTTTTTTTGGACTCAGGGAATTATATTTAGACTACTTTGGCCAAGAAAAATGCAGTGATTATTTTTAGATATTTATTAATTCTATTTTTATTTGGCAGTTGGCCCCTCGATTCCTCCTGCTGTGTCATACACAAAAAGGTCTCAGGCAAACAGTGTGGAAAGTGAACAGAAAGAAGACTGGGACAAGGATGTGTCACGCAAACTTGGCAGCACTACAGTGGGATCCAAAGGAGAGATGGCTGCAAGTCCACTTGTGGGTCCAGAAAGAAAGAAGTCAAGTGCAGTTACCAGTGTGAGTTGGGTGTGCTTCTGGCTTGTTATATTTATTTTTCGCTATTTAAACAAAATGTGCAGCACAAGGTTACTATAGACATAATGGGTACTGAATAAGGCACTAAGTCTATTTCTGGTAACTTTTACTGGCAGACAGAAATAGGCTACAGTGGATGCCTTTTAAAATAAACCTTTCCCTTCCCCCCACAACTTTACTTTTTCTAACACTAACGTGACAGTAAACATGAGAATGTCTGCACTTGGGCAAACTTCAGTTTCTGTCAAGAAAAATACTGGATATTTAAGGAAAGAACATAAGAATGGAGCCAATATGGAGTGCTCTTTTTCTGGTTTCTAATGCTTGTCTGTCTACAAGGAAGTCAAGGGACTTCTGAATCAGAGATTTCATCTGATTAATCCTACATAATATCTCTCATGAACTTTCTCTCTAAATTTGGCTGTTTGCTTTTCTGAAACCATTTTGGACTTCAGAAATGAGGTGAGATAAGGGGGAACAACCCTCTTGTTCCCTGGTGCATGTGCCTCCTGATGATATGATTTACAGTCTGGCTGTTGTATTAAGAAGCTGAACTAGCAAATTAATAATTTTTTAATGCTTCTCTTATGATTTTCTCAGTTCTGTAAACTGCTCTCATATTACTGCCTCAAACACCTTTGTTCCAAATAGGAGAGTCTGTCTTTTCTAATGTGAAAGCATCTACTTTGCCTTGTGGTAATTCCTGTGCAGTTGTGTTGGTGTTTAGGATTCACAGTGAAAAAATATTGCATGGTGTTTAAACAGCTACTTAGGACCAAGAGTTCATGTGGGGAGAAAAAAATATGCATGAATCATGATTTAAGATTCAAGTATACTTTGTGCTATTTAGGAGACATGGTCTATTAAATACAAAAATTCTTGCCATCTTTTAGTACAGTAGACTGGCAGCAGGAATTCTCATTGTCCTTTGGGATTCTATGTGCTCCCATCTTGGATATTCTGGAAAGATGATGTGCATTTCTACTAGAATTTTCTGAAAGCAAAATAAATGCTGCAGTTCATTTAACTCCTCATGTTCTGTAGGCTGTGTCTACAATACATCTGCACATGCTTTAAATATTTTTTTTTTATTTTTAAATAGNGCGGATTGCGTGCCGGAACTTTGAGTCTTCTAAGATTAGATTTCATATCTGAGCTTTCCCAAAACTACATTGCCCCAAAGCTGATTAGAGTCATGTGTGGTACAAGCTGATATGTCACAAGCATTTCTCTGCTTTGAGAGAACTAATTAAATGGAGTATCTTTGCTATGAAGAATGAGAAATTGATTTACTTGCTAATGGCAACTTCAATATTCGTACATTTTTAGCTCTGTTACTATTTTGGGGACTTTGAAAGGCTTTGTGATGGGCATGATTAAGGAATATTGGTGTCTGATATTACAATAGTAGTTCAAGGTTGAGCAGCTTACACAGCTAGTGAATATTTTTGTTTAAAACTCAAACATTTAAAATGAAAAAAGCTAATTTAATGTGGATGATTTAAAAATATTTTTGTGTAACTTTGGGGGTAACATGATGTTAGGAAAGGCAGAATTTCTTAAAAACATATTTATCACCTTCAGTCATATTTGTGTAACTCAGGAGAGTTTTAATTTTACAGTTACTGCAGTTATTAATCTTCCTTACAATTTGGCCTTAAAACAGTTTATTAAGTGGTCTCTGTGGGGTCATATTAGTGCTGAAAAACTGTAGATGAGGGAGACTTCAACACAGTAAATCTTGCAGAGTTCATGATGTCCTACAGTACCTGAGTCTAGGGTACTTGAAATCTTTTGCCAGCAGGCATCAGAATGAAATGTTAGCATGGTGCAACCTCTCCCACCCCAAATTCAGTATGTACTGTATTAAAAAGTGAGAATTATATGTCAAGTACTAAAGCTAAGCCTTCAGCAGCTAACCTGTGCATGGTAGGGATGAAGAGAATGTTGTGGTTGTTTTATGAAGTGTATACAAATGGTAATTTGTAACAGAAAGAAATGCCATCAGTATTTGTTGCTGCAAGACGTATTTACAGTGTTATCTGCATCATAGTTTCTGGGCTGACTGACATAGAGTGATAGTATTTCCATTTTCCTCTTAAGCTCTTTTGACAGGGGCAACAAACTGGAGCCCTTGTTGGAAAATCCTGCTGTGCAGGAAAGCCTTTCAGCCAGCCACAGGTGTGTTCTCTGGGATCCCGGTGTGTTTGATCCCAGGGACAAATACAGGAACACAGTATGTGGGAATTGCATAATAATACTTAGTAAAGCGTGTGTCAGCAAAATTAAACTTCCTTGTGTTCTCTCAGTGTATTCTCAATGGTGCAGTGATGAGATGGTGAATGAGCTATTGGAAAAAACAGCTGATGGTATAAACGATTTGTGTCGACAGATTGACTTAGTACATTTGAAAGCGTTAACAATACACATAAGTGGCTGAAACGCTGTTTTGATTTGCTTCTTGCAATGCTTAGATTTTTGTACAACATCATATACAGGAGAAGAAAGTATTTAATTTAACTTTAGTCTTAATTTCCTTCTAGAATAATGTGTTTTCTGGTAGTGGAATGACAAGGAGGAACACTTACGTTTGTGAACGTTCTTCAGATCGCTATTCTGCAATACAGAATGGGAAGGACAACAGGTATTGTTCAACTTCTCTTGTTTATTAGTTTGGGTACAAGAACTGAGGCACAGAAGCAGCAGGTTATGCAATTCATCAATACTATTATGAATCACAGTGTGAAGTACATAAAGTCCAAGTGTATGTTTTCATCTTCCACTGCTGCTTCTTTGTTTGTGGTGAATTTTTAAGCTAAATGTGTCAGTCGGCCTTTGCTTCTTTTTATGGAATCACAGTGATTACTGAGGGTTGTCTTCTGACACAGGATGAAGTAACTGTGCTAACAACTCATATCTAAGTGGGCAGTTATGCTGTGGAGAGCTTCAGGTGGATTACTCTGACAGTGTAGCCTGATCCTTTTTCATTTCCCCCTTAATCACTCAAAAAGCTGAAATGGTTAAAATTTGTCGATTGTTTTCAATGTAAGTTTTTAGCCTAAATAATACTTTCATAGTGATGGTAACCAGTTTGTGTCTATCTGTGGGATGACAAGCTCATTTTAATATGTTTTGTTAAGTAATATTAACACTGCAAGTTTGTCTTTTTAAAAAATCTTTTGTTCATCCCTGGTGTTACTTAAGCCCTGTAATTGACTGAAAAATAAAATACTGGCTTTATTGGAGAGTAATAAAAAACCAATTTTTTTTTTAGATTCAAATAACAGGTCTTACTCTGGTGCTTTTTAAGTTATTCAAATACAACAGTTACTGTAAAATGAACAAAAAAATTCATAGCACGAAATAGCATAATCTAGTAAACTAGTTTTCTTTTGTTTTCTGTCATAGTGTTTGAATTTTTTAATGATGCATACAATTTTGGAAATAAGAGAAGTATAGGGTTGTTCATCTACAACAAAATGATGAGCTGTGGAACACGTAAAGTACAACTATGTAATTAAACACTTAAAATTAGTTTTTTGCTTTTTAATGTACTTTCTTAAAGCACTTTAATTTCACATTATTGAATGGGTGCTTTCAAAAGTGTTTTCCCATATTATTGTGTGTAGTTTCAAATATTCAAACAAAGGTAGTAACAATCCTTTTTTGAAAAGAAAGAAGGTCTTTCAGTTGTTTTTTAAATAGAGGGTTATAATATCTATTACAATATTTTTTCTTATCTGACAGATATTTTTCTTTAGAGAGATTTAATACATAAAACACTAGAAAGAGAAGGGATTTTTTTCCAAGTTTTTCATTTTACAGTTCAATTTTTTTCTCTAGTATGGAAGGATTCTTAATCCCTCTTCCTTTCATGAGTGCAGTGAATATCAACATCAGTTCTTTGAGTATATTCTGAAAAACGAGGAAGAATTTTCTTTTGAGTTGTATTATTTGCCTTTCCCACAAGATGACGTGTTGCAGTTGAATTTGGATTTGGTGCAGCTGAATGTCTTGTGTCACCGAATTATTCATCTGAAATCTTTACCTCTTTGCTACAGATATTATTTGGCTGTGGGACTCCAGTTGCTAATACATTATTAATGCAATTTCACTTATGCTTGTAGAGGCAAAGCTGTATTTTGCCTTAATTCATTTGACTTTTGTTTTAAAAATTAATGGCACAATAGTTTTGCCACTACTTTCATCTTTCTTGCCACTTAAGGAAGGAGAAATAAAAGTACTGGTAGAAGGAACTGTACTTTAAAGAGTTGACTCAGCCCAGCAGTGTCTGGGATAGTCCAGAGGAGAAGGACAAATTGGTCCTTTAAAAACCAGTCACTTCCAAGTGATAATGTGACAGCAGTTCCAAATGTTTCAAGTTTTAGATGTTTGTTGTAACTGTAAATAAGCATATTCACAAAAGGAGAGTCTATTTAAACAATCTATTTAAGCCTTTGGGAATTTCTTTTCAGTATTTTTTATTATGTCCTTGTATTCTTTGTAGTCTTTCTTCATTACTTTGAATAATGTGTGTGTAAGCTTTAATCTTGGGAGGAATGAAAAGGCCTAACTTAGTATATATGGAGAATTCATTTATGGATGAACATAATTTTCTCAGAATTCTGTATTCTTTACTTTAGCTGGTTAAGGCAGCCTGGTCACTCAGTCTTCTGTTTAATTAAACAGCACTGCTGAGTTCTAAAAGAAGAAATGAGTTATTTTCTCTTTTTTAAGGCCTTTTACACTAACCTTTCTTTTCCCTTGTCATTTGTCCATCCTTGCTGCCGTGGCAAAAGCCTGACGGAAATGTCTGCAAGCAGCACATCCTCCGCAGGCTCTGCAGTGGCCTCTGTCTCCACGCGCCCTCGGCATCAAAAGTCTATGTCTGCCTCTGGTCACCCTATCAAAGTCACACTGCCAACCATCAAAGATGGTACTGAAGCTTACCGACCAAGGTAACAGATTGATGGGCATTTCTCCATTGTTGTGCACTTCAGAAATGCTGTTGTTCAGTTCATGAGAGACCTCAAAGTGTTTGTAACCCAGTCAAAACTGCCACGTTGCATTCTGGTTTTAAACTTGCTCGAGTATTGTGGCTATTAATTGATGATGATTTAAGCCTGGTTTTGTTCGTGGCACGTGTTTGCATACAGTTAAAAAAGTTCCTTGACTGCCTCCCTCTGGAAGGTTCTGGAAAACTTAAGTAGTTAAAAATTTGACTACTTAAGATGGGACCATACAATGCAGGCCACCATAAATTGAAATTAAATACTGGAATGTTAACCTCTCTGATTTGTAGGTTGCTAAGCTCATTGGCATCTAAAAGCACCACAGTATAGTTGTTCTTACTATTAACTGCCTGAATAGCTTTATACACTTATTTCTGTCAGGTTATGACTGAAGAAATATCCATTAAGTTTTTTGGGAGTGCTTGTGTCAAGGGTGTTAATGAAACGTTTTTCCAGAAGAGAGCTGGGCACATTTCAGATCCCACTACACATACCTACCTTTTTCCTTTGTCCTATTATCTGTGTATACTTTTTTTAACAGCTCTAATACTTGAGATAGAAATAATCAAGAGGTATTTTCATTGTAAAATCAAACTGAGTATGAATCATAAAAGCAAATCAGTAGCACATTCAGTTTTTAAAAAGAACCAAGAGCGGGGTTTCTTTCCTGTCTTTGAGAAACAGTTGTCATGTAGGAGGGCTTTTAGCCTAGTCTTTCTCGTTATTTATGCTTCTGTTTTCCCAGCAGTGCAACTCAAAGAGTGCCTGCTGCCTCCCCATCTGCTCATAGCATTAGCACTACCACTCCAGACCGGACCCGCTTTCCCCGGGGCAGCTCCAGCCGCAGCACTTTCCACGGGGAGCAGCTGCGGGAGCGGCGCAACGCCACCTACAACGGCCCGCCCGCCTCGCCCTCCCACGAGACCGGGGCCTTCGCACACGCCAGGAGAGGGACGTCCACTGGCATCATCAGCAAGATCACCTCCAAGTTTGTTCGCAGGTTGGTACCTCGAGTTCGAAGAGAAAAAACAAGTTATAGAAGCCCAGCTCGTAACCAGGGCTTTAATTGCGAAGTCTTTGACAATTTCCAGTGTAACTCTGAAGTGAATATAAATTTAGTTAGAATGCTGCTTGGTTTGTGTGTTCCTTCCCGCATCTGCCTTGTTTCACTTCTCTGGACATATTGTAACCGTTGTTTGACCAGCTGTTCTGCTTCTTTATCTTACAGGAGCAAGAGAATGCTGCTCAAAAGGGGCTTTTGCTCCTGTTTCACAGCTATGATACAATTAAATTAAAATCAAATTAATTTGAATACTGAAAACAGTGACTTCACAATGAGTCATTATTTAGTGTTAACAATATTTTACTTTTTTAATTGAAGTTTGCTGCAAGGGCTATATTTACAATCATCTTACTGTTGTGCTTAAAAGGAATATGTATTCACAAGTTATTTCAGGTAATTCTAAAATCTGTGAATAAATGAGAAGTTAGAAGCAGGCAGAAGTCTGGAAGTGTGGAAATAATAGTATTTCAGTATCATACAGCTGTTTTTTTTATGTCACCAACTTCTTCAAATGTATGTTCAGGTTTCTGAAAGAAGTAAACCCACACATCCTGTATCTGCATTCGTTCCTGTGATGATGCTATCAGTAATAATACTGTGAGAAGGCGTGCTGAGAAAGATTTTTTTCAAATACTCTGTGTAGTATCAAGTGACTGTTGACTTAGCAGTCACAAGAGCTTTCCCAAAAGGGACTTAATTTTTCAGTTTGCCTCTTTCTACCAGTGATTTATCTATTAATTCTCAAGCCTGTTTATGGATGTGTCCATACTGCATTATTCTCAGCTTTACAACATAATTATGTACTGGAAATTTCTCTTTCCCTTGCAGAATCATCCTGTTATGCCCCGAATCCTATCACTTGTGTGTAGGGAAAAAAAGATCAATTCAAAGTTAGGTTAAGCTAGTAGTTGCAAATTTGTAGTTAAATATCATGAATTGCATAAGGTGGTACTAACAAGGGAGGAGAAGAGAGAAATCTGGAAATGCAGTGATGTTCCTCACAAAATTGATTTCATCTGGTGAGCTGATAGTGCATCAGTGTGTGCCTAAGTAATACCTCCTATGAAGACCTAAAAAGAAAAAAGTTTGTGAATTATTTTCTTTTTCCAGAAACCTGAACATACAGGACTATGATCCTCTGTTATTGGTATCTCCATCACTTACATAGTTGCATGGAGAGAATTGTTCTCTGATTTTAAAGAGGAAAAAAAATATTACAGCAAAGTTAGTCAACTGTTGTCAGTGTAGATTTCTAAATGGGAAGAAAGGTATTTTCAGTTAAGTAACTGATCAATTTCAAGAGCACAGGCTGCTTTTTTGTGTAAAAGCTCCTTGTTATTTGCAAGGAATGGTAGATTGAATTTTTTTAAGAGTTAGATCAAAGAAATACTATTTTCACTATCTTAAACTACAATATTAAAATAGTATTTGGACTATATATTTAGAATTAAGATATCTTAAATTGATATATTTTAAATTTATCTTTATTATAGAAGGTTTTAGACAATTTCCTAGTGTGTTTTATACTGTTAAAAGTGTATTTTGTCATGGCCCTGTAGGGTATGGGTTTGTTTTGTTTCTGGTGATGGTGGGGTGTTTAGTTGTGTTTTTATTTTTTTTAAACTTGGGTTGTTTGAGACTTAATGGCTGGGATTACATGGGTGGAGGTCCAGGGGGTTATTTTTTTGCTGTTCTTTGAGTTGGATCACATAACTTTTAACTTCTGTACTGTTCAGGAAATAATGGTTTAAAGCATACTTTGACTAGAAGGTGTCATGAAAGACTTTTTTTACTAACTTTTGACAAGGGTAAATGCCTTTTCTGGTAAGTATATAAAATAAATACATAATGAGAATGCTTAGTGAATAGGGTATTGAAGTATTTTGAATCAATGGTTTATGTCAAATGATACTTCCCTGGTGTTAGTTACTAGAGTATTTGTAGGTATTACTAAAATTTTGAAGGTATTACATTAATCAGGTAATTGAAATTGGGTGCAAAAATGTTGGTACAGCAGCACTAGGAACATACCTAGGTGGCTTACACAATCTGGGGATATATTTTAAGTTGCTTCATACTAAAAAGACATAATACAAAACAGTTCCATGCAAAGCACAGCTCTAATGCAACAAGTTAAAGACATATTTCATCTTGAGCTCTCTGGTAATCTCACTGGAGTCAGTGTAAAAGCTGATATGCTTAAAATTAAGCAGATGTTGAAGTAACCTTCCTGAACTGGGCTTCAAACATTTGGTCTCACAAACTCTTAGGCACATCTTACTGTTAATTGCTTGAGTGTGCTTAAGCATGGGCTTATCTCAAAGTGCTTTCAGGACTGAGATTCAAAGGCCTGACCCACAAGGGTGCAGAGTGGAGCCTCCCTGGACCACCTTGACCAACTGCTCCTCTGTGCTTGCTGGAATTACATGTGGCCATTGCTCTGTCTGTAGTAGGTTCAGAACAACATGTTAATTTTGCCATCAGTTGGGGAAAAAATAAAACGATTACCTGTCAGAGCTGAAAAAAGCTAAGGTGTCATAAAGGGAAACTAAAATTACAGCTGTGAAAAAATACTATTAAACAGTATTAGGCTTGACATTATTATACTGATTTTTTTTTGTCAGTAGCTATTTAACATTGTTCTAGGTGTAGGTTTTCTTAACTTTTATTTTTCACCTTTATCATTGAATCTCAACCTTAACTTTGTTTTGAGGGATCCAAGTGAAGGCGAAGCCAGTGGCAGAACTGACACCTCAAGGTGAGGAGTCACTATTAATACTTCGCTCCTAGGTCTTTCGAATCAAGTGATTTCTTAAAGCCTTTTAATCAGGATGTAAAAGAGAATAGTGCTTAAGTATTCTGTATTTCAAAAATGTTTTCTATTTGGGGGGAGGGGGTCTTGGTGAGGTCCTTTATATCCCTCATTTCTGCTTTCTTGCGAAGTATTTAATATAAAACTTTGTGTAAGCGTATTCCTTTGAATAATAAAGCCCCCTGTAGGAGTTAACCAGTCCTTTAGGCACTTAAAATCATGTTTTGACTTACAAATATTTAATGGTGTTTACTTTTGGTTTCAGTGGACAGTGTAAATACTTCGTGTGTCTGTGTGTATATATGCATCTAATAAATTTTTACTGTAGTTACATACCGTGCTCATTACTAAAGCTGCTGCTTGCCATAAGTAAACACCTTACAGTCCCTGAGAAATGAATGCCACTTGCTCTGAGAAATAAAGCAAGTGACATTCAGACAAAAGGGGTGGTGACCGCCAAATATTGAATTTCTCTGGCAACCGCTGTACACAAATCTATAGATGCTTTGTTAGCAATAAAACATTCCTTCATATGCTCATTTTCCAGTATATCTGCTCTTTTGCCATGTTTCAGCATTTGGCTCTGCATTTTTGGTGTGCTTAAGCACAGTGCATACCTCTTTATTTTTCTGCTCTCTAATGAACAGGCATTGTAGTTTGCATTCGTTCTAAACTGGTCATTTACAGAAAGTATTGATTTAGTTTTCAAAACAGAAAGCCTCTATTTAAAAAAATAAACAGCACATTATTAACAGGATACACTGTATATAACACACAATGCATTTATCTAAGTTAGTCCTTTTCAATTCAGAGTCTATTAGCTGTCAAATTCTTGAATGTGGAAAGGGAGAAGAGATTGAGTGTTCAAATGAAATGTAAAGTTGCTTTCAGCTCTTGCTTTCATTCTCTAGCTTTCTCTGCTTTTTGTCATCCTACAGTGTCTGTTTTGGGCTAAAAAAAGTCATTTGAGATCTTATCCCTGCTTTATCCTTTGATATCAATGTGGTTCTCTGGGGGTCACACAAAGTTAAATTAAAAGTGCTTGTTTTGACTCCTCTCTGAATAATGACAGTTTATAGACTCAAAATGAGAGCAGCACCTTTCCCCAGTGATGGATGGGAAGGCATCAGCATCAGGAGTACCTGGGGCACAAACAGATACGGCTGACTGTGGAATTACTTTAAAATAATTAGTGCTGGTTCTCAAAACGTTTTCTGCAATGGAACAAGTAATCTATTTGATAAGGAAGCATCAGACTAAGAGCATTAATTGGAATTGCTCCCTTGCCGTTTTGTCCTTTATCAAATAAAATACTTTGTGTCTGTATTTGTAAAATACACGTCGCTTGTTTATTACGTGTAAAAGCTGCTGGCCACGTACTCAAATGGTGACCAACAGGCTGTTTACAACCAAATTACACTCCAAAATTCTGCCTCATCAGTTAAAATAAAACACGTTATTAAAAGGTCTTTTGACACAGAGAGAGGTCAAAAATCTAAAGAAATACAAAAGGGGGGGAAGGCAGAAAAGAGGGGAAGGAATTAACTAAAGACTTGTGAATTGCAGGGTGGGATTTCTTCCTCTGCTGCTTTTACAGTATGATTTCCGCTTCAGGATTGTGTCCCTCAACTTCAGTTTTGTTGGTGTATGGCATGCTCCAGATCATGAAATCAGCAGAACTTCAGTCATGCTTTTACATAGATTCCACTTTCTTTGGAGCAGTATGGAGTAACGTGTGTCTGCTGCAGTTACCATTGCACATGTTGTCATCAGAACATTGTAGAGCAGGGGTTTCCAAACTTGCTTTGCCATGTGCCACTACTGTGGCACGGTGCTGTGCTGAGCACACGTGTGCAGCACGTGGGGCAGGATTGTTCCAGCAGTGTCCATCCAACTCCCTGAATTAGCTTGCCCGTGACTCCTGGCATCTCAATGGCAGTTTAGAAACCCCTGTTCAAGAGCTGTATTTCTCTTCTCTCTCTCGGCTACACTGCTTTGGTTCTGACTTTGCTGTATGTCACTTGTTCCAGGAGTGTTTCTGGGGAGCCTAAAGATAGAGAGAAGGAGGATAGCAAAGATTCGAAGCCACGCTCCTTGCGGTTCACGTGGAGTATGAAGACCACGAGTTCTATGGACCCGAACGATATGATGAGAGAGATTCGGAAAGTGTTAGATGCTAATAACTGTGATTACGAACAAAAAGAGAGGTTTTTGCTCTTCTGTGTCCACGGTGATGCACGACAAGACAGCCTTGTTCAGTGGGAGATGGAAGTCTGCAAACTGCCACGATTGTCGCTCAATGGAGTTCGCTTCAAGAGAATATCTGGGACTTCTATCGCATTTAAGAACATTGCATCCAAGATAGCAAACGAGCTTAAGCTGTAAAGAGAACCTAAATTCTTTGGGATCAGGGAAGATTCATACATGATCTACACTTTGAATGTACTGGTTTCGCCTAATGTGATTGGCCTGTGAAACTCCCCATGTAGAAATTGCCCTTATTGCAATAAGGTTATACATAGTTATTCAGAATTGTAAAGTTAAATCCAGTATGACCTATATTAAATAACTGTAGCTAAAGAAGTTATGTTCACATGTACAGGTAAGTATATAGAGCATTCTGTTCATTTTATGTTCATAGAGTTGTATAATAAAAAGATGACTGCTTAAATTCAGATCTTGTATAGTTGTCTAGATTTCTGCACAGAAATGTATGTTTGATGCTTTGAGTTGGAAAAGTTCTTCCCTATCATTTACATTTTGGTGGGTTTTATAAGTCTTACCTCTACCATGCGTTTTTTAAAAAACTTGTGTCCTGAGTCAAATGCACAAAACTAGTTTTCACAACTGTAGCATGACCATTTTTAATTATTTAAAAATTGTTCATGAGTTGAACCAAAAGTCAATGAGTAATTGACTTTTGTTCAACATGAGACTGTTCCTCTTATCTTTGGCTCTTATCCTTGTTATTGGACAGTGTTTAGTTGAAAAAAAGAGACAAACATGTTTACAGTGTTGGCACTTACAGTTTAGAAACTTTGTTCTGCCTTTGGCCCGCTCAGAGCTGTGGGGGAACAGAAACCAGGCATAAGTGATTTCTGTCTGCAAATTCCAGTGCTTATTCCCATGGCCCATTAACAAATGTAGCACCAAAATGGAGAACCGGAATTATTTCATTTGAATATCTTGGTGTAAAACATCACTTATTTGCTGCCTTCAGAATACTACAAATTCCATTTTATGGAAGTATATTAACATTGGGACTGTTTAATAGCACAAGATAATCCGAAGTGTTGACCAATTGTATAAGTTAATAATACCACCTCAGGAATTAGCTTGGCTTTTGGAACATGTGCCCCCAAAGAGTACATGCAATTCCACATAATATTTTACAGCTAAACATACATTGTTTATAATGATAAATTGTTGATTTATGCTTTTGTGGTTGTACAGTTTGTTCCCATGTAACCTGTTTGTGTTTAATATTTTACCAGATTTCTTGTATTTATTCCACATCATTATGCCTGTAATGTGCAGCTTTGTAATTAGGCACTTGCCTACAGAAAAGAAAAAAAAAAAAAACCAGCCCCACATTTTTTTTCCTTCATAATTAATGATTATAAACTATGTAAAACCACTAGTACTGGTACATTTTAATACTTGTTCTTTTGTACTGAATTAACCATAGAGGTTGGTTGTGCAATGTTATTTAATGTCGTAATTACTGTAATATCAACATATGGGCCCCATCTGCACACTCTTGTGAAGAATAGAAAGTTCATTAAGAAATTGTCACTTTAAAAAATAAAAATTAAAAAAAAAGCTGTGGTAAACTCTGTAACCCTAAGTTAGAAAGCTGTAAGTGTAGTAAATGTGCCATTCTCTAATGGCTTCTTGACCGAGATGGACTTTACATACTGTACTGTGATGTAGCTTTCCTATGTAACAGTTATGTTCGGAAATGGACGTGTATTGTTGCCTTAGAAAAAGGGTGGTGTTTGGAAAGAAAGAACTGTAGCCCCTTTTTTTTTTTTATCTGATGTTCATTGAAACAAAATCTGATGCAAGTCATCTTGATTCACTGGTGCACTCTATTAAAACTTACTTGAACAGTTCTCATACTAAAATACTTGTTGTTTGCCCTTTATAAAAGCACAATCATTACTGCAGGTAGCAAAACAGTTTAAAGGTGCACAGGCTCCATCTTCAGCATGGTGTGAATTCAGGATTAGCATTGCATGGGTTCAGGGGTCCTGCACTGTTCAGAAACTATCAGTGGTTTAGCATTGCTTAGAAATGGATGTCTAGGACCTTTTACAGGAATTCACCAAAAATCAGCCTGGGGAGGAGGGGGTTATGTATCTGCCCAGTTTACCCATAAATGTAATGTAAATGCTCGATTTTTCTTTAAAACACACAACTGGAAGGTAACTGTGATGCTAATCTAAGGTCATGTATGAACTTGGTTATGAAACAAAACCCTTTGCCTTTTCAGAAGGTTCAGTGGAAAAAATATAGGTCATGCTGTGAGACAGTAGATTAAGTACTTAGGAAAGCTTCCCGCTTTACAGGCGCTGTTTTTCCATGGCTAACTTTGCCCTAGATTGTCGCTGGTTTTCACCATTCCATATAACCAGAGATGTAGCAATGTTCCATGAAACACAGATAGCTTTTCCAGAGGACAGAGCTGACAGATTTTAGTTCAACTCTCCCATGAAACATGGCGCTGCCAGTTTGATGTTTATATATCAGGGCAGTTTGCAAATGGTGTTCTGTCCAGTGACTGCCAGCAGTGTGAAATCCCTCTGATTCCTAAACCCTGCACCCTCCTCTTTTTGCATTGCTGGAAGATGAGCTGTGACCCACCTAAGGCTCTCCATTGCAAATACCCCAGGAGCTTCCCAAAGGACACGGTCTGATTGTGAAGGGTGTAGGTGCACCCAAGTGCAGCATTTGGCTTTCCAAATCTCGTGCTTCCCCCGCAGGAATAAGATGGGAAGATCGGAGAAAGCAGTTCTGAATAAAGTCTCTGGTTTTATTGGCAAGCGGAGTCTTCTTAGTCTGGGATCAGTGAGATGGTGCCTACCCAACCTCAGTGCCTGGTTCTGGGTGCCCTCAACAGCTGCCTTGTGCTGGACCTGTTTATACATAAGTTACTCCTTAGGCAAGAGTGGGATAAGCTGCATTTCAGATCCAAATGTTCCCAGGTTCCATGTGGGAGGGGTCTGGTGTGGTATTTTATCTGCGCAGCTTTAACTTTAAAATACGAAAGTTTTAAATGCCACATCATATTTCCCAGCTCCAGGCAGGGATAGGGATGCCTCAAATCTTCATAGGCCTCACAAATTCAGTTGTAATTTGTTGGCAGCGTCTCTGGGGGGTGTTTGGGATGGGTGGAGGGTGAGCGGTGGGGTTACTGCATGGTGCAGCTGGGCTGGGTTAGGGGGTTTTTTTGCATTATTTCTTTTGAGGTATAGAGACATTTCCAAACTTAGTGCATCCCTTTCCACACAGACCAGTTTAAAAATATTAAAATGTATATAAATCAGTGGAAATACAATAAACAGTCGTTCCTGGTGCACTGAATGAACAACACTGCTGGGGAACCAAGTTGGGTTCATTAATGCCATATGGTAATTGATGATGCCAAAATTCCATGAGCTGTTTAGACATGAGGTTTTGGTGTCTGGTGTTATAGACCTAAGGGTACCTTGGACCTATTCATCTCAGACCATGTGATTCCCCGGCCACCGTGCAAATGGAGACACTAAATCTCAGCTGAGAGATGTATTCTGTGAGGTTTTGATAGCTTAATTCTGGAAAAGGAAGCAAACGTGTGAGGTACAAACCCAATCTGTGGGGAAAGGCCTGTCCCTCTTAGGAATATCTTCCAAGATTATCTACCTCTGAGCTCTCGTTTATGGGATAGAGCACTTCTCCTGTAGTGACAGTTCTGAGACTTAGCTCACACCTTCCACCCTTCAGGGACATGGTCCCACTGTTCTTTACACAGCTTTCCGGAGCTGTGAAGGTGGTGAATCACTGTCCTTGGGGCAGATAACAGTGTTAAGTGCAGGATTTACTTCCCGAATATTATGCACACATCTTGGGGAGGCACAGGCTTTGTTCCCCGGTAAGAAAAATCCAAGGTAAAGGATTAGTCTGTCCCTGTGTTGCATCTGCTTGTCCAAAGCATGCATATGTGTATCAAATGTTGGTAAGTACACCAACTGGTTTAACAAGTTGTATCTATACTCCCTATGCAATTTTGCGTTTCTTGATGTACCCCAGGTGAGGAACACCGCTTAGGAAAGGCAGCTGTTACACTGCAGCACCCCAGCCGCAGAGGTGGGGCTGTCACAGCCTCCCCCAGCACCTGGGCAAAAGCCACTGAGAAACTTATTCGGTACTTTGCCCTTGGCCAGGGGTAGCCGAACGCAGCTCAGGACGCAGAAGAGGCTGTTCACCCGTGCCTTTAGTAGGAACGCCTATAACTGAGGGATATCCAGGGGGCTTGGGCTTTTTCTCTGACGGGGAAAGAGCGTGACCTCCTGGAGCGGTGCTGCCGTGCCACGGAAGGAGCATCCAAGGGTCTCGCCGGTCCTGGCGGCGCGGAGGCCGAAGCAGCCCGGGGGCGGTGCGGGGCTGTGCCGCCCCCTCAGCGCTCACCTGTCCCCGCTGAGCTGACGGGCTCGAGTCCCGGGCTTCCCGCACCGGAGCAGCGGCACGGCCGGGGTCCGGAGCTCAGGGCACCGCCTGCCCCGGGCCGGGGCGCCTCTTCCCGCAGCCGTCCCGCCCCGGGGAGGGGGCAGCGGCCGCCTCCGGCCACACCTGTGGCGCAGCGGCGGAGGAAGCGCCCGAGGTCGGCGCGGACGGGCCGGCGCCCGGCGGCACCATGACGGTGGGTGCGCGGCTGGGCGCCAAGGTGAGGGGCAGGTTCTCCCGCCGCGGGCCCGGCGACGACCAGGTCTCCATCCTGCCCGGCGAGGAGGAGGAGGCGGCGGCGGCGGCGGCGGCCGGGGGCAGCGCGGGGGCCCCGCGGGCGGTGGTGCTGCAGGAGGAGGAGGAGGAGGAGGGCGCCGGGTGCAGGAAGGTGCGCTTCGCCGTCCTGCCCGGCTCCTACGAGCCGCTGCGCCCGCCGCGGGCCCCCGGCAAGCGGCCCTACGGGAAGCGCCTGAAGAAGTACCGGAAGGTGAGGGCACAGCGCGCCCGGGGCGGCCGGAGCGGGGACCCCCGGCACGGGGACCCCCGGCACGGGGGCTGCGGTGCCGGGAGGGCAGCGGGGCCTCGGCTCCGACAGGTCCGAGGGGCTCTCGGGATGCCCCTTATCCCGCAGGCATTTCAGAGCCAGCGGCCGGCTCCGAGGTGGGGATCAGGGCGTGCTCTGGACCTGCCCGGGAAGGAGCCGGTGCTGCTGGCGAGGGCCGGACACCGACCCTCGCCTGGATCAAAGAGCACAAAATCTGTCTCTTCGGAGTGAAAATGACACTAAGCTGATCCATGTGACGGGTGCTTTGCCTGGCTTGGTTCTGCGTTTCTCTCGGCGTCATTGTTTTAAAACTATTCTGTAAAACTTCCAGTTAATTGGCCTGCATTTTTTCCCTTCTACTGAAGTGCCCGAAAGAAACGATAAACAGCCCTGCAGGACATTCCTTGGCCAAGGTGACCCTTAGAAATCACTGCTGTGGGTTACAGGAAAAAAAAATGCAGCTTGTTCTTCATCTGTAACAACTGTTTTGGATCAAAATTGTTCTTTAGCTTTCCTGTGTGGGAAGTCACAAGTCCTACAGTCTGGTGGTTTGGTTTTCTTCCCACCGGAAGACGGGTGCCTTTGGTTACAAAACTGCGATGTGGAACGATTCTATTGTTTTTCTCTTGTTCATGTCACTTAAGTACATCTCAGGTATATCTTGGATATTCGTTGCAAAAAATACTTTCTGTGTTAGCAGGAGAAACCTGTCTGTAGCCAGGAATCCTTTCCTACTGCTGAGACTACAGATGTCAGCACGAGACATGACTTTCTACTGCATTCTAGTAAAAAACCATGATTTTGGTAAAGATATGCTTGCTATGTGTGACATGCAGAAAATGCCATTAGCTTGGCAAAGTTACTTTCAAAATTGAGTTTACAGATGCCAGCATAGTCAGGAGCTGCCTCTCAAATCCTACTGTTTCATAAAGAAATGAACAGACTATTTCATTCTTTCGTGATGGATTTGTTGCTTTGAGTTTCCAGGACTGTGTTTTCCAGGTCCCATGCTGTAGGAAGCTGTCTTGAGCCTGTAGGCCTGATCTGTACGGTGCAGTTTTGTGATCATGCTTATATTGCAGCAGGTCATCACTTTGCTGGTGGTGTAAGGGTGCTTTTAGTGGCGTTTAAAGCACAGGTCAGTTCTTGGGCACTGCGTATTCCCTTTTGTGTTGGTCAGATGGCATTCCCACAGGGAAGGGTTGCCAATTTGGCTCTGGCATAAAGAACAACTCATGAAAGCACAAATGAGGTCTGAGTCGGTAGGTTAAGGGCAGGAAGGGGGAAAGAAGACTCCGGTGTGACATAGAGAGGCAGGGGCAGATGTGGGAAGGAAGGCCCTGCATCCCCTCCTCCAGCTTCAGGATCTGCCCCCAGGCTGGAGCTGCCTTTTTGGCATCTTAACTTCCTTCAAGTAAGTTTCCATAGGAGTAAAACCAGCAAAATTCAACTGTGTAGTAGCATCGTGACAGCTGAAGGTTTTTATGTGCCAGCACCTCTGTAATCCAGCTTTAAGAAATCATAAGAATACAATAGATATTGATTGGATCTCATAGATTTAAAATTTTTTACTCAGTGTTTTCCATGTTACAAGAGTCCCACACAACAATAAAGTTACTAACAACTAATTCTGATACTCCTCCAAATCTGACCACATTGTATCAATTCCCCAGTTGTGAGCAGCCACCTGAGCAAAAACTATCAAATGTGAAATTATAATTAGATTAAGGTTTTCAATTAAATAATCCATGTCAAGTTTATCTCTAGTGCAATACATAGATGGGTTCCTAAATGTGTTCAGACGTGGCTCAAAACTTTCTTATTTTGACAAAAAAAATCTTATTTTGACGAAAACCAATGGAATTTCCATAAAAGTATTCCCAGTGATTACTGCCTTCTTGTTCAGCTTCAGTTTTAACACCTTATGAGATTTTAGGGGTTACTAACATAGTTAGAACATGTAATGTGGGAATTATGTACTTGTACAAACTAGGGTGAATTTAAACTAATTTTACTCTTGAATAGAATCACAAGTAAAAGCCTGGCTTCCTGTGGAGGCCGCATCCGTTCAGTTTAACTATACCCTGTGGGTGTGTATGCCTATATAAAAATAGACGGTAAAATGTTTTTCCACTCCAGCCCTCGTTAGCTGTGGGAGAATTTCATTTTCTGGGGCTGTGACATTGGCTGTCAGAATGATTTTGTGCGAAGGTATTTTCTATCACCTTGCCTTTTTTTTATCCCCTTTTCCCATCTCTCTCCCCAGAACGTCGGGAAGGTTCTGCAGAAAGGATGTCACTACCTGGTGGTTGGCCTGCAAGGATTAGCAGCAGCCTATTCTGCTCCCTTTGGAGTGTCAACACATGTGGCATCCTTCATCCGCTAGCGCAGCTCCGTGTGCCCCGCGGGAGAGGACACAAGGCCATTGCTGCTTTCTCAGGATTAAATTTGAGACCTGGATCTGAAAAACCTCTTGGACCAACAGCCCTGAGCCCCTGCGCCAGGCCCTTTCCCAAGACTGAGTGCTCTTCTCTGAAAAAAATTCCAGTACTTTGTAAAATCAGATCGGGTCAAAGAAGTGTAAGGATGAGAAAATTATCTTTGATTAATTGAACTGAAGTTTGTTTTTGGGCACGAGTTGGTTTTCCAGAGCTTTGTGCTCTGTGTGGAAGGATGCCAAGAATGAATGGAAAAGCAAGTAGATGAGGGAGAGAGAAATGAAGGAAAACAGAGGATGGGAGAGCAGCTGGGGAGGTGGAGATGAGTTTGGATAGTGAGAGGAATCGTCAAAGCAGTGGAGGAAATATAACAAAGGATTAGGAAAAGGCAGTCTTTGGTTTTCTGAGATTTTGAGTTTGGTGGTGGTTTTTTTTCCTGAGAGGGTTAAGATTATGAGTGTACTTAAAAATATACTTGGACATAAATGGACTGTGGCCTGAGACATAGAGAGCTTTGCTGCATCATGGTTGTTCATTTCAAACACTGGACATAATGAGCCTTTAAATAATCTTAAGAACAATGTAAAAATCCAGAAAGAAAATGAGGTGATTTTGGGGCATTAAAGGCTCACTGTGATTAACATTTTAAACTTTTCCTCTGCTTCTATGAAATCTGCATATATTTTTTTACTGAGAAGGGAGTTTATGTGTGATACACCTGATTCTAGAAGCTGGGGCATTTTACACCTAATTCTGTGGTGTTCACCAGGGGGGAAAAAATTGATTACCAGCTGCATCTGAGAAAAAAAAAATATACATACAGCATTTGGTATAAGAATGTACAAGTGTGACATATGAGAATGGGGCCAAATAACCTGCCAGCTCCATCTTCATTTCTGCACTTGGAAGCTGTAAGCAGAGGATGTCAGTATCAGATGGCTCAGCTCAGTGGTGCGGATGGAGCATCTTCCCTGTCACACCTGCAGGGATATAAATCTTGTATTGATGACACGGGAACAAGGTGGTTTATGTGCCTTAAAAATTCTGTGGGGTTTGTTTGTTTGTTTGTTTGTTTCTGTCAGGCTTTTGTGGTAGTTGTAAATGACTTCCCTGCTAGCACTTTCTCTGTATTACATATCTTTCTAGTTTTGATGGTGGTTTTGTAATCAAGGACTTAACTGGAAAAAAATGCTGTTCACTTGCTTTCTTTGCCTTCTCTGAACAAAGGAGTTTGTATGTCTTGGCAAACCACACCGTATTGCTTTTAAATGTAGCAAATGAATCAGATGGGGGGGTGGGGTGGGATGTTATGCTCTTTTCTAACTGGACTGTAAATAAAAGCCACGAGAGCCATGTGTGTTTTTACCTACACACGTAAGTAAACGCACGAAGGAGGAGTTTCTCAGCAGCAGCCCAGCCAGCGAGGGGAAGCTGCAGTGTAAACTTCCCCACGTTGTTTTGCCCGTGGCCTCAGTGCCCTTGTAGGACATGATTGTAGCCCAGAGTACACGGAAATGCTCAGGAAAGGCAAGGTGTGGAGATGAGGCTGCAGAGGATCTAAGGTTGCGAAAGTTGGGAGTCGGAATAGCCACAAAGGGATTTTGCTCATTGATTTCATGCCTTCAATTGTTTCTCTTGAGCTTTTTTGTGGGGACAGAACTGTTGCTCTGATCTGCCCCAGCAGCATGCCAGAGGGCTGTTGATAATGCAGTTAAGAACAGGGCTGTCCTAACACCCACATGCCACACCAGCCTGCAGAGTTTGGGATTAACTTCAGGCTTTGTTACACCCCTCCATGCTCTACAGTGCTTTTACAGCATAAATCATTAGACCTTTTTTTAAATAACTAAAGCCATGCAAGGAGAGATTTGTGTCTCCATTTTTCTGTGTGGAGTGAGTGTCCCATCTCTTTGTCCATGTGTCCCCTGACTAGTAAGGCTGCTCCCCCATTGCAACACACAGGGTCCAGCCCATTCAGACCTTCCACAAAGGTAAACATGAACCTTAGCTCCCGAACTGCTCAGCACAATGGACTTTTGCCTGCTGACACATGGCCTCTGCTCACCTGGTGCAACTTTAAGGGAACAACCTGGTTGCTATCCCTACAGAACCTGAATGGCATGTACATGGTGCCTCTGTGTGAGCCTGAGAAAAGAAAAGCCTCAGGCATATTGGTGAGTCAGCTTTGGGTGGCCAATGTTTCTAAAATAGACCAAAAACAAAGAAAGAGGAGAGAGAAAGAAAAAGTAAGCAAGTAACCTGTGCTGCTGCAATAAACCAGCTAATGATTCATTTTCCTCCCTCAAAATGAACTGATGGTTCTCACTGAGGCTACCAATTAGTGCTGCTTATCAGTTCTCCTTGAGCAGTGATTCACTCCTCAGCTCCTGAAGGGAATTTGTGAGGCCAAGCCTTGTCCTGAGGGTTTGCTACTCTCTTCATTAGCCCACTGTCTAGAAAATCTGAATCCAGAGGGTGAGGTTCATTTTTCAGCTGGATGGATGGCAGAGGGCTGTACTTCCTGTCAGTCATGGCAGCATCCCAGTTGGGCCAGGTCTGGCTTAGCTACGATGTAAGCTGGTGGAACAGGGCAGGTCCTGCAGCTCTGTTGCTGAATGTTGTCTCGAGGATCTAAGAGATGAGGAAATATTCCCTGACCACCTCAGCACTGGGTGGCAGGTCATCTGCTCAGCCAAAAAAATGAGCAGCCTCCATCTGAAGCAGAGCTGCCATGCTGGAAGTCTGCACGTGAGTTGAGGGAGAGCAAGATGTTGGTGATGGGGAGGAGGCTGGGATTGGTGAGGAGGCTGGGTTCCCAGCCCTGGCAGGTGCCAAGCCAAGAGGGCAGTCCAGGATTGACTCTTGGCTTTCTGCACAGGTGTTACACACCCTTGGCAAGGTTGTCCTTGGAAGAGCCACCCCAGCAGGGATGGCTTTCAACCCACGGGTGCACACAGGCTCTTTTATTAAAATAGGCTTGTCTGCAGCTGAACTCCTGGTGCCTTTGAGGGCCAAACCAGACATTTGACTCACTCATAAACAATGTGGGGTGTGGTGGATACCATGGTGGGTACATGGGGAAGATTTGATTTGATGTTTGAGCTGGACCAAATATGTTCTTCCTTTCAGCCCCTTGCACGAAGCCCCTACCCATTGCTTCACTTGCCAGGTGTTTGTCTTCAGTGGTGTGCTGCTGTGCTGTCTCGTTCCCTTCTTTCTATGGTTTCTATGCATCTTTCACTACACTTTATAACAAATGGCAGGATAAATAGGTTCAGGAAGCTGAATGCAAGAGTAGCAAGAAGTAGGTAGTCAACTTGTCCATGCTTCTCTCAGGAATGAACTCCACTAACCAGACTGCCTGGAAAGTCACTTTTACTTTAAATTCCTGGCTATTGCTAGTGACTGCTCAATGACTCACAGAGCAGAATAAAGCATATTTCTGCTGTTTTTGCCAGAGTATTTAATTACTCCTCTGGCTTACCATAGGCTCTGAGGAAATGGCAGAGGACTCATAGCTATTGTCCTTTGTCCTGCAACATTAGCAGCAAGGAAGCACTCTTGTACAGCTTGCTTCGGAAGTGCAGTGACTGAGGAGAGCTGTACCACACCACAGCACTTTGGCACTTCCACATCTTTGCCACTCGCAGGCCACGGATCACTTCAGGGATGAACGCCCTTACTGACCTCTGCCTGTCTGTGAGACTGGGAAAGGGGCAGGCTTTGTATTGGGGTGCAGTAAAACCAGTTGTCTCTTTTTCTGTATCCTGAGTCCATTGTTAGCTGAACACTGGCCTCTTCTGAGACAAAACTGATCCTAAAGCATGCACAAAGTTGCTGCAGTTACCTGTACAGAGTCTGCTTTGGAAATCTTTTTTCCTTCAAGGAAGAGTAGAGAGCCTGAAGAACTTGTAGATTAATGGAGATAATTAAATTAAGAGAAAGTAAAGGAATAAAATCCTTCTCCTTGCAGGAAGTAGTATTAGGCTGCCAGGCCTGTTTTGGGGTGAAGTCTAGACTGGGCTCAGAGAGGGTGGTGTACTTTCCTGAATCCTGCATCATGGATGAGGAAAGATGCAGGGCTCTGGACTTGTCCAGCTGGAGGAGGGAAGAGTTAGGAGAAACTTGACAACAGCTTTTCAATATATAAGAAGGGGTTTCCAACAAGATGGAGCCAGGCTCTTTACTGAAGTCTGCAGCCAGACAGCAAGAGGTCATGGTCATAAATCCAAACTGGGAGGCTTCCAGCCAGAGACAAGTAAGGGAAAGCAGTAATATGATCATTAAGCATGAGAAGAGGTTACTTCAGGAGGCTGAAATCTGTCTGTGGAGTGTCTCAAGGCACGACTGTACAAAGTGGAAAGCAACCCTGTGCAAATGCAGCGTTTACCCTGCTGTGAGCAGGAGGCTGGAGGAGAGACCTCCTGGGCTTCTTCCAGTCTGGATGAGGCTGTGATCCTGCCATGGTAAGCAGAAAGCTTATAATTTACCCACTGTGTGGAAATGAAAAAGACTGAGCTCCTCACCCTTGCTAGAAGCACTGACGCTAGGAATAAAGCTTTGCTCCTGGTAACAAGGAGCGACTGGCGAGGGTGCAGCGCTGCCTGAGGAGCAGCTCGGCTCCCACCACTGCTTCCACTTCCCTGCGCTCCGCCGGCTGAAAGGCGATTGTCCTTTACTGCCATCTCCTGGGAAAAACCCCACAGATTTCCAGCCTCCTCAGCCTGCCCCGCTGTTCTGCCTCACCTACTGCAGGGATTTCCTGCCTTTCCCTAGGCTGGCCTCCCGGTTTGTCCAGATCTATCCTCAGGATGTGGGGTCTCAGCAGTGTAATGTGCATCTCCGCATACCAGTGCTTCCTACCCAGTGGAATCCTGAGCCTCGTCTGCCCAAGTGTTTCAAATGTAAAGCCATGGGAACGTTGTTCTTGTTTTGGGTTTTTTTCCTTCAACACCTAAAAATGCGTTGCACTTTGCCCTGAAGTTCTTGCTGTGCCTCAAAAACATTCCTTAAGGAAGACTCACTGGAGGTGCGTGGATGAGCCATGGCCGCTTCTTGTTTCTAAATCTCATCTTTTGCCGGAGAGATGACAGCTGCCTATGACAGGATGTGTAATTCCAAAGTGGAGGTTGGCAGACTGGAATAACACCCCCCCAGGAGTGTCTTCGACCGCAGCTCCAGCAAACCACATGTACTTGCCTCCTCATGCTTTCTGTATTCCCCCGTTTCTGCTGCCCATAAAGGAATCCTTGCTCCTTCCTTTCCTGGGACACTGAGCCAGCATCAGATTGTTTTTTCAGCTGTGCCTGAATTAGGGTGGGGACTTTCCTGTCCTCGGCGAATCCCATCCTGCCCCGTGATGGCTGATAAACCAGAGCTGCGGCAGTGTTAGTCCTTGTGCTGCACAACAAATGCAGGGGACCTGCTCCCCTGCAAAGCCCCTCCTTTGATCTTTACCTGCTCTCCCAGGTGACACACAGCTCTACCCTGACTCTTCAGACTCCTAAAGCTGCCGATGGATGTTATATTCACACGGAGAATAGCATTTACAGAACATTGGGAGAACTTGTAATATCAACAGCCTATGTGAGTTAATAATGGGCCAAACATTTGCCTGGAACAGCCATTTCTGTATTGTTCTGGTGCATTTAGAGAGATTTTGACTGGAAGAAAAAGATAATTTTCAGTCCATCTTCCTACATGTCTGGAATGACAGCTAATAGCTACCAAAGTAGCCTACCAGCCCGCCTGGGTTTTGGGTATAAATAACTCTCTGTATAGGAAAAACCTCACCAAAAAAGAGACATCCTTTTATTTCTTTGCTCTGGCTCCATTAAAAGGCATCTATCATTAATGACTCTATTTATAACTCTATCATTGCCAATTACTCGCCTGAGATTTTTCCATACATGAATTTCACTGAGCTCATTTCTAGTGCATGACTCACTGAACTCTGAATTCCTTCAAGATTTAAGAGGAAACAAAAATGCTTTTATCCTCCTCTCCTCTCTGTGAAGGAATTTTTTGAATTTATTGTGTGTTCTAACTTTGGAAAAAGGATATAACTTGCGTGTGTGTGTGTGTGTGTGAGTATAATATGATTTTTATCACATCTGGTTGAAATCAGCATACTTGGCCATATTATCCCTCATCCCTGCCTTTTGCTGAATTATCAAAGAGTCACTGAAAAAATAATTGCCATATTCCTGGCGTGTGCATTTAATTCCTTCACTGAGGCAAGCCCAGGCTACATTTAGCTCCGTCCTAACACACTGCCACCTAATCGAGACAAAGACAGCAGTTTGCTGTCTTTGACACTGTTTTTTTTCCATAATGTCCATTCAAACCTCTCCCCTCAGTGTGGTAATTTATGCCTTTCCAAAGTACAGCACTGTGTACATATTGAAGACCTAGAAGATCCCCAGCTGCTCGTCTCTTTTTTGGTGGAAACAAGTAAAATTCTTCAACTCTTTCCTCATCATTCATCTTAGACCTCTGATGGAGCTGCTGCTACAAGAGAGTCTAGGTTTGCCTCTAGAATGATCTCAAATTGCCCACTACATCTGAAGGAAGATATGCCTTTTAGTTTCTCCTTAAAATTTGTTCCACCTAAAATTTGTCCTGTGCTACTGAACCAACACCATGATTTTTCAAGATATGTCAGCATCATCCACTTTCATGACTGAGGGAGCCTGGCCCCAGTTTGCTGCAAGATTGACACTGTGAATTCTTCATGTGATCACATTTTAAGGAAGCCTGAAACAAGAGCCTGGTGCAGAGAATTTCAGCACAGCTGTCCTGAACTTTGATGAAGTTATCAGCAATTGAAAACATGGTCCTTTAAGTGCAGGAATACCGTGCCTGCTCTGGCCACAACAAACACAGTTCTGTCACACAAGAGGCTGTGTTTGGATTGTAACAAAACCAGTACCTACATTTTGTCTGAATGGCTCTGTTCTGCTTAACAGTAGAAGGAGCTGGTGGCTCCTAGGTAAGCACCAATGTGCCTGGGATGGAGGATTAAACAAACCTGCTGGTCAGGCTGTTTACTGGATACCTGGTGCATGGGTGAAAAGGGCTTTCCTCAAAGCCTGCAGACTTAGACCTGAAACATTTAGCCACAACTGTGCTCTCTGCAGCTATTTCTGATTTTATGTTCCTTGTTTCAAGCAGGAAAGAAGAGATTATACAGATGCTGCTGCCTTCTGTTATTTCTTTAAGCTCCTTCTCACCATACTCTCTAAGAAGAGTCAGGGCTGAATGTAACAGAATGGCTGGTCTGAACAAAATCTCCTTAGGTTCCTTAGGTCAGTAGATCTAGGGAATGAAAGTTTAAGGTCCTTCTTGGATTTAGAAATATTTTTTCTCTAAATTAATATCCAACTGTTAGCAAAGGTGAGTTATTTCTGAATTCAGTTAACAAGTCCTTCGAACTAAAGGAATCTGGTTTTGTACATCCCTGTGCTGCCCATAAAGTGTAGCTAGGAAGGAGCTGTAGCTTCTCACAACTATATAGGTCTCTACTTCTCCAAATTCTGATGCTGGTAAAGTATGTAGGTACTCCAGGTCTATTTTCTCTGGCACCCAGAAGAAGCAAGCAAGCAGTTAATCACCCAATTTTTTTTTTTTGTCCTATCTCAAGTTCTGCTATTTTGATGCCTCATACACAGAAGATCAGAGAGCAAAATCTTTCTGCATTTTGCAGTTTGCACAGTGCAGAATACTGCAAATGCTCAAGAAACCACAGGAGTTAGCAGCTTATTTTTGCTTTAAGCTTGAGAAAATAAGCATTAATGCTTGTCAGGAGTGGACAGCATAAATAGTAGTTTGGGTTTTTTTCATTTATTTCATTTGATGTATCACTTTTTCTTGTTAGATTCTAAAACCAGTTTGTGTTACCGTTTTTATCTCTACAATACTTATGTTAATATGTTTTGATTCCTGCTTGCAAGCACTGTTTATCAGACATTAGACAGTTGCTGCAGTTTCATTGAACAACTTTTTATATATTGTTGCTAATATATAAGATGCCTGGTTCCCCTTACAGCATTTTTCTGCTCCTGTGGGTGCAGGTGCAGATTAAAGACCTCCGTGTGAATTCAATTAAATTCAACAAAATATAGACTCCATGTTAAATGAGAAGATTAATGGTTACCAAAGAGTGTGCAAGGGCTCTCAGTCTGCTCAGCAGGGTCGGCTCCCCTGTCGTGTCTGTGGTGGAGTCATAAAAGCAATCACAAGTAATTATTTTTTACTCAGTGGGTCAATGATTTGAAGGTGGTGGGGCAGGTCTGGTCAAACCAGACCAAGCAGTTTAGCACCTGTGATTTCCCTGGAGCAATGTGTGGATCCCAGGGGTATGGAGGACAGGGTGTCTCACCATGGTGAGTGGTCACAGCAGTCAGGCTTGCTGATGGGCACTGCCACAGCTGCCAGAAGCAATGGAGCAGGGAAAGCCCATGAGAGAGATCAGCCCTGCTGGAGATATCCCTCGAGTCTTCCCTGCATCAGTCCCATCTCAAATGCACCAGTTCTGCCTCATGTCACACTGTCCATTTAGGGATACAAGTGAGAGCAGGAGGGAGGGCTGCGAATGGAGGAGGAATTCTGCAGTGTTTGACAGAACTCCACATCCTGCTGGGGAGCTTACAAGAACCTGTGATCCTGAGGCCAGACAGTGTGACTGAGCAGGATGGAAAGGAAGCAACCTTCAGAAACTCCTCATGCCACGGACACAAAGAGGTAACTTCTCTCATGGAAAAAAACAATCCTCTCAGTGAAGTAGCATGAGAAGGGGTTTCAAGTAATGTGGAAGGTGAGGAGGCAGCAGGCTGTCTCTGCACATATCCCCCACACAATCCAACAGCAGCACATGGCTCTGCTGATCAATAGCTAATCTCCAGAATTGTTCTGGGCTTGTTCAGGGGGCAAACTCAAAATAAACACACGTTCTGTTTATCTTTCATGTTGTGGTGTACTTGTAGAAGGAGAAAGGTCTCAAAACCCATGACTGGAATCAGGGCATGGTTTAAACAGCAAAGTGGTGAACAAAAGGGCAAAGGCATTGCCCTCCCTCTTGCCTTTTCCCAAAGCTAATGTTACCAGAGACCTTTACCCCAATATCAATTAGTAAAATGTGAAAAACAAGGAGCAACTACCCAAAATGGCTGGGAGACCACACAAGTAATACAGAGCATCCTGATGAGGAATGTACACATTACTCCCTTCTGTACCACACCTGGTGAGGTGGACTGTTGGTATCCCAGCACTGCTGCCTGCCCAGCACCCCTCATCTGAAAGAAGCGGGCAAAGACATCTGCAACAACAGGTTTATTTCCTTTCTCTGTGCTTGGGCAGATGTCTGTCTCTTTGGCACTATTTGTGTCATGCTTTCATGCTCACAGTCATATCCCGGTCCTTTTAATTGAGGACTCCTCTGTGGACTCCCTTCTTGCCCATGAGGAAGATCAGGGTTTTGGGGGTCATGCCAAAAATCTGCTGCCACTGCCTTTGCTTCTGATATCCATCATGTTGTCTTCATCCACCAGCAGGTTGTCACAAATCCCACCACATTTTTTACAATCTATGGTGATTCCCACTAACAGGAACATTTTCCGATCCTGGCCTGTGATCAAGGGATTCTTGAGGTGAATGTGAGGAATTCTCCTGGCTTGATTGCCCACATATACCCACTGTCAAAGAGGCCCACAGTAGCCCCATCTGCCATGCCCCTGTCCACCAGAATGCTGCTAATGGAGTACTTCCAGTAATCCATTGTGGCTGAGCTGTCTGAATCTCCCAGAAATGCCCAACACTGACCTTCCCCATCTTCCACCTTCTGGGACTTTGGTCTCAGTACACTGATCCTAAAAATTTCAGTTTGTGACTTTGGCCATCAGATCCCNGGGGGCGGCGGCGCTGCTGGCGCTGGGCGCCCTGCTCGGGGCCTGGCGCTGGGCCGGCCGCCGCCGCCGCCGCCGCCTGCAGAGGGTCGGGACGGTGCTCCGGCTCTTCGTGTACCCCGTGAAGTCGTGCCGGGGGGTGTCCGTGCGGCGGGCGCAGGTGACGCCGATGGGGCTGCGCTGCGGGGAGCTGCGGGACAGGTAGGCGGGCCGGGCCGGGCCGGGGCGCGGAGCTCCGGCCGGGCCGTGGGGCCTCCGCGTGGCTCCGCGGTTGTCAGGTGTTTTCCTGAGGGCCTGGGAAGGAGCACCTGCCGTGCGGGTGCTGCCGAGCCCGGCATTAACGCTGCTGGGCGCCTTTGTGCCCCGTTCCGCCGCAGGTTCTGGCTCGTGATCCGGGAGGACGGGCACATGGTGACAGCTCGCCAGGAGCCGCGGCTGGTCCTTATTTCTGCCAACTGTGATAACGGGCACTTGACCTTGGAGGCCGCGGACATGGACAAGATGTGTGTGCCTGTAAAGCTCCCCAAGAAAAACCCCATCCGCAACTGCAGGTACTGGAGAAGGCTTTTTCATTTCCCCCTTCCCTCTCCCTCAATACTTTCTCATGTGCTTTGCCTTTCAAGATTGTGTGAGGCTTTGCACTTTCTTATGCAGAAATTGGAGCGTAAAAGTTCAGTACCTCTGTGTCTTTTCTGTGTGGGTATTTCTCCCCATCTGCTTAATGGAGATAGACTTCAAACCAGAGCCTGTACTGACAAGACAAGGAGTAGTGGTGTTGGTAGGTTTAGATTAGCTATTAGGNCAGTCTGCTCAGCAGGGTCGGCTCCCCTGTCGTGTCTGTGGTGGAGTCATAAAAGCAATCACAAGTAATTATTTTTTACTCAGTGGGTCAATGATTTGAAGGTGGTGGGGCAGGTCTGGTCAAACCAGACCAAGCAGTTTAGCACCTGTGATTTCCCTGGAGCAATGTGTGGATCCCAGGGGTATGGAGGACAGGGTGTCTCACCATGGTGAGTGGTCACAGCAGTCAGGCTTGCTGATGGGCACTGCCACAGCTGCCAGAAGCAATGGAGCAGGGAAAGCCCATGAGAGAGATCAGCCCTGCTGGAGATATCCCTCGAGTCTTCCCTGCATCAGTCCCATCTCAAATGCACCAGTTCTGCCTCATGTCACACTGTCCATTTAGGGATACAAGTGAGAGCAGGAGGGAGGGCTGCGAATGGAGGAGGAATTCTGCAGTGTTTGACAGAACTCCACATCCTGCTGGGGAGCTTACAAGAACCTGTGATCCTGAGGCCAGACAGTGTGACTGAGCAGGATGGAAAGGAAGCAACCTTCAGAAACTCCTCATGCCACGGACACAAAGAGGTAACTTCTCTCATGGAAAAAAACAATCCTCTCAGTGAAGTAGCATGAGAAGGGGTTTCAAGTAATGTGGAAGGTGAGGAGGCAGCAGGCTGTCTCTGCACATATCCCCCACACAATCCAACAGCAGCACATGGCTCTGCTGATCAATAGCTAATCTCCAGAATTGTTCTGGGCTTGTTCAGGGGGCAAACTCAAAATAAACACACGTTCTGTTTATCTTTCATGTTGTGGTGTACTTGTAGAAGGAGAAAGGTCTCAAAACCCATGACTGGAATCAGGGCATGGTTTAAACAGCAAAGTGGTGAACAAAAGGGCAAAGGCATTGCCCTCCCTCTTGCCTTTTCCCAAAGCTAATGTTACCAGAGACCTTTACCCCAATATCAATTAGTAAAATGTGAAAAACAAGGAGCAACTACCCAAAATGGCTGGGAGACCACACAAGTAATACAGAGCATCCTGATGAGGAATGTACACATTACTCCCTTCTGTACCACACCTGGTGAGGTGGACTGTTGGTATCCCAGCACTGCTGCCTGCCCAGCACCCCTCATCTGAAAGAAGCGGGCAAAGACATCTGCAACAACAGGTTTATTTCCTTTCTCTGTGCTTGGGCAGATGTCTGTCTCTTTGGCACTATTTGTGTCATGCTTTCATGCTCACAGTCATATCCCGGTCCTTTTAATTGAGGACTCCTCTGTGGACTCCCTTCTTGCCCATGAGGAAGATCAGGGTTTTGGGGGTCATGCCAAAAATCTGCTGCCACTGCCTTTGCTTCTGATATCCATCATGTTGTCTTCATCCACCAGCAGGTTGTCACAAATCCCACCACATTTTTTACAATCTATGGTGATTCCCACTAACAGGAACATTTTCCGATCCTGGCCTGTGATCAAGGGATTCTTGAGGTGAATGTGAGGAATTCTCCTGGCTTGATTGCCCACATATACCCACTGTCAAAGAGGCCCACAGTAGCCCCATCTGCCATGCCCCTGTCCACCAGAATGCTGCTAATGGAGTACTTCCAGTAATCCATTGTGGCTGAGCTGTCTGAATCTCCCAGAAATGCCCAACACTGACCTTCCCCATCTTCCACCTTCTGGGACTTTGGTCTCAGTACACTGATCCTAAAAATTTCAGTTTGTGACTTTGGCCATCAGATCCCAAAGCTCTTCCTTAGCTGTGACGAGAGACCTGTGGCAACAGCAGCATTTTCTACTCTAGCCTGTATTTGACATCATATTTGTCTTGTAGCTCGGTATCCCACTAGGTGACTTCCATGCAACCCTGCCAACAAACAGAAAACTCTCGGGACGGGTCTCAGGTGTTTTGTACCAGGCAGCTGGGGTGTGCAGATGTCCCAAGGCGGCCGAACAGCACTGGACACCCCATCTGCTGCCCTCCACGCCTCCATCCACCTGTTCCCCTCTCCTCCGAGCCAAACCAAACCCATGAATTTGACGCACTCGTGTATTCCCCCCACAGTCCACACTTTTCCTGTAGCGCTGTTTCCACTAAAAGCCCGGATATCAGAAAGAACACATCCTCCGCCGGCGCTTTGCCAAGCCGGACGCTCAGCCGTGTGTTTTCCCCCTTTCTCGCACCAAGGGTCGCGGCCCCGCGCTGCGCCCGGCCCGCAGCGGCACCGGGGCAGGCGCCAGGCCCGGCGCGCCGGGCGGGGCCGGGGGCGGTGTGAGGGGGCGGGGGCCGG
>VWZW01001254.1:131485-175511 GCA_013397115.1 Edolisoma coerulescens
TGCCCCGTTCCGCCGCAGGTTCTGGCTCGTGATCCGGGAGGACGGGCACATGGTGACAGCTCGCCAGGAGCCGCGGCTGGTCCTTATTTCTGCCAACTGTGATAACGGGCACTTGACCTTGGAGGCCGCGGACATGGACAAGATGTGTGTGCCTGTAAAGCTCCCCAAGAAAAACCCCATCCGCAACTGCAGGTACTGGAGAAGGCTTTTTCATTTCCCCCTTCCCTCTCCCTCAATACTTTCTCATGTGCTTTGCCTTTCAAGATTGTGTGAGGCTTTGCACTTTCTTATGCAGAAATTGGAGCGTAAAAGTTCAGTACCTCTGTGTCTTTTCTGTGTGGGTATTTCTCCCCATCTGCTTAATGGAGATAGACTTCAAACCAGAGCCTGTACTGACAAGACAAGGAGTAATGGTGTTGGTAGGTTTAGATTAGCTATTAGGAAGAAATTCTTCGCTGGGAGGGTAGTGAGGCACTGACACACGTTGCCCAGAGGAGATGTGGATGCCCTGTCCCTAGAAGCATTCAAGGTCAGGTTGGATGGGGCTCTGAACACCTTGGTGTGGTGGAAGGGGCTCCAGCCTATGCTAGGGGAGTTGTCCTAGGTGGTCTTTAAGGTTGCTTCTAATCCAGACTGTTCTGTAATTCTGTGAAATCCTCTGCCATGTGTTACACAGGAGGCCAGGAATGGTTGTCATAACAAAAGCTCTGCTTTTCATCTGCTCAACACTGGTGAAAGCCAATCTCAGGAAAAGATGACACAGTATCAAAGACCATGTGTTACACATCTGCCAAATGAACTGTGGTCTTCTGTCTTTATAGAATGTTGTGTTTGCTTATTTGTTTTTACTTCTAGTGTTTTTGTTTTTGCTTGGGTGCAGCTGCATCTCAGAGCCTCAGTCGTGCGCTTTGGGATGTCTTGATCACAACTACTATGTGCATCAGCATTTTTGGATGCACACTGGCCATTCAGAGCTGGTGAGATGCTGGAGTTTAGATTCCCTGACCCCTGTCTTTAGCCATTTGACTGAGGTGCCTCAGTTAAAAACTTAATTGCCCAAGGCTCACCCTGAAATCACAGGGAAAGATGAGCATCCAGGGGACTTAGGACATTCCCTGTAGGTGCTACCTCAGAGGAGTTTCAGGTGGATGGGTTGCAAACAGTGATTCAGCTGTGTGCTTAGAGTTTTGTTGTATGAGTGCAGGCCTAGTCATTTTATCCATGTATTGAAATCCATGCTGGAAAACTGCCAGCAGGAAGAGGAAAACCTTTTTCTCTGCTAAAACGTCAATTAGTATGTAAGAGTGTTTAGAAACCGTGAGTGGTGTAAGGCCCTACAAAGATACTGTGAGTGTTTGGATAGCAGAGGTGGTTAATGCACCAGCTGCTGTAATTGTAACTAAAAGAGTGCTGGCAAGGAAGTGCATTTGCTTGCTTTTAGCACAACTCTGTTGCTGTGGAAACCCTTGATCAGCATAGCTCAGTATCTCTGTTTATACAAGGCAGGTGCAAGTTCCAAATGGTAGCATTTCTCGTGGAGAAATGGAACAGACTTTTACAAACCTGTGCGTAATGCCTGTATGCTAGCCAATGGCACATGCACTGCAGAACCATGCAGTTTGGAAGATGTCATTTTTTTTTAAAATTTGCTGTGCCACTAGAAGAATATTTAAATAGCCTAATACATTTCTTTAATGAAAAGTTAGCTTGGATTTTCCAGTTTTAGATCTCAGTGATTTGTTCTTCTGGTTTGTCCTTTTTTTTTTCTTTCTTGCCTTCAGATGGGTGCTTGTGGGAGCTCTTGCCCCGTAGGTTGGGGAGCTAAAGCAGTGCCTTAGCACCTCTGGCTGCATACGGCTGTGCTGATCTTAAAAACTGCTAAGTCCACTTGCAAATTTCATGTGGGTATTTAAAAATCCAGTGCTTGGGAGAGTCAAATATAGGATCAAAGCCATTGTATAGGTACATTTTCTGCTTGTGCAAATGCTAGAGGGTTTCTAGAGCCCTCTGGCTAAGAAACCTCATGCTCTTCGTTTGTGCCCTTTGTCAGTGTGTGTTGTAATGCTTAAATTGTGTGATCCATTCCCATGGATCCCTGTACTACTGAGTGCTTAGCATAGATCTGTTTCCTGAGTGGAAAGCAGTAGTGTTAGAGGCTGTAAGAGCCTTGCCTCTGTTGTCCTGCCAGTCAGAAGGCATGCAGGAGCTGTGGGATGGAGGGAGGAGAAAGGCAGTTGAATGCTGTCTGGGGCAGTGGCATTTAATTCCAGCCTGTGTCACAGGGTAGACAGGAATCCCAGCAAATGGAGCAGGGTTATTGGTGCCAGCACCCTGATGATCACTCCCCCAGATGAGTAAAGAAGGGCTTCTAGGAGCTGGGCTCACTCCAGATGAACTGCATGGGCATCTCTATGCTTGAAGCTGCCCAAGTTTTGATTGCAGAGGTATAGGAAACTGCACTGCATTTGGGTCCAAATGGCTACTTTGAAAAGTGTAACAAAACTACCGATGGCTGGTGTTAAAGTTTATTGAAAGGTTGAGTCAAGGTTTAGCTTTTCTTGCCAGGAAAGTGCTCCTTGCATAAATTTGTTTGTATCCTACCGGCAGTGGCTTTTTGTGCCACATGGACTTTGTTTCCATTACAAATCTTTAACTTCTCTTAAGATACTGGGCTATTCTGAGCTATTCTGTATGTGAAGTCTGAGTTGGAGAGTCTCACTCGTCTCTGGCTAAATTTTTACAGCACTAAAATCTGAGGGAAAGTTTCCTTAACAGTAAAGGACACTTTTAATTAATAACATTTGTACATATCAGTTGTGGTAACTAATCACATCATTTCAAACTATCATTCATTTTCTGAAATTAGTTACCTTTCAGTTGATTTCTCGGTAGAAATCATTTGGTGTAGCAGTTACGTGCAAATGCAAGAGCAGACCCTTTTTTTTCCTCAAAGTAGGGCAAACAGGTAGGTTTGTTATTGTCACTGATGTGACAGTTAGCTCTGGGCACATTAACACTATTTCAGAGCTCATTCTTTCACCAGCTGGTATTGTCTGGTCGTGTCCACGTTCCTTAGCTTTCAAAACACAGTGGCCACAAGGAGATTGCCCATTGGGACTGATTTGTTTTCTGTATATTGCTACCACTATTAAAACATATTGTTTACCTTCAAATAAGAAGCTTCCTTGAACCTTCATGTTTCCAGCTAACTTGCCGTTGTGTTGTGACTCCCCAGGGTGTTTGGACAGGATATCCAAGGCAGGGACTGTGGTGATGAAGTGGCTCAGTGGATCACTACCTTCCTGAAATCAGAGCCCTGTCGACTGGTGCACTTCGAGCCTTCCATGGTGCCAAGAAAGTCAAAGGACACAATAGCCCTTTTCCGAAACACGGATGAGGTAAATGAATGCTCTTTTTCTCCGAAGTGTGTCCTTTTAACCATTTCCACCCACCCACCAGAACCTGTCCCTTCCATCATTGGTGATTGAGCCCCGTTTAGCAAGGTGTGTAGTTGTGTACTAAAATCATGTAAGTATTCTTTTCTGTGATGAGGTGACTTGCTTAAATTTTACTTTAAATTTGTTTTAAGCTATTGACCGTTCACAGCTAAAGAGTCTGAAACTGATACTTGAAGAGGAACTATTACATTGCAGAATACAATATCCTTTTGTGTCTCAGTGGATAAAAAAAGTTACATCTTTAAAGATGTTTTGATGGTGTTATCTGTGTTGCATAGAAAGGCTCCACTCCCTAACTCTTGGTAGGTCTGGGAGTGTACTGATTGATACAAGTTGTTACTTCATGTTTTATTTAAAGAGATGATGCTTAGCCCAGCCTTATAGTTGTAGGCCTAGGAATTACAGAGAAGGTTACAGAGGTTTTACCTCTCTCCTTCTGTGGGAAGAGGCTCGAAGGTATGATTTTAGAGAAGTTTAATACAGGTATGGAAAGGAGATGCTGTGCTCAGACATCCTTGTGTCATTTGAGCAGCTGCTGCCCTTCTTTTTTCCTGAACAACTCTCTCAGGTGAAGATGGTTTGAATTCTATCGAATGTAAGGTTTTTAATCAAGTTAAAATTGTGAGTACCTTGCCTTAGTGATGTTGTTATCCATAAGGAATCTGTGTCTCACTTGTTGCACAAAGAGAAGAAAGTGTATTCAATTATAGGCTTTTATAGATAAGCATTTGTTATGTAAGGGCACTGAGACCAATACAAACACAATGTTTCAGCAAAAGGAACGTTAGATTAGGAGGGGTGATGTTCAGAAATTGTAGCAAGAAAAAAGGCAGAATTTTTTGGCTAATTGTTTCAATACTCATCATCTTGTGGTTGAAAGGCATGTACAAGAATGGAGTAAGAATAATATAAGAGAAAGGCAGGAGGGTTATACACTAAAATTCTTACTCAAATGTCTTTTTTTTTCCTTCCCCCACCTCCGTGGAACTCCACTTCTCAGAGGTTTGCAGGTTTTTGGATAGCATTCATTGGCCTTGTTTGCTTATATGGCCCCCCCACTGCCCAGGCATCCCAGACTGATGAATGGACAGCTGTAGTTGAGTGTTGCTGTTCTGGATGTGGAACTCCCTCTGGTGTTGTGATAAGGCAATTTGAGCACACAAAAATTGCCATTGTTACTGAAATAGGAAAGAGCATGTTGTTTTCCTTGTTAACCTACTTCCAGGAAAAGCAAAACCTGAATGGAGCAGCCTAAAATGCCACTGGTTCCGATGCCTGTCTTTTGCCATGCAGTGACTTTCCTCCCTTGCTCTTACAGCAATGTTAGGATTTGGTGGTGTTTGTTTCTGTAGGTTGCCTACCCTGACTGCAGCCCGGTCTTGATCATCTCCGAAGCTTCAATGGACGATTTAAATACCAAGCTGGAAAAGAAAGCTAAGATACAGAACTTCAGGCCAAATATTTTTGTGACAGATTGCAGTGCTTTCGAGGAGGTAAGAAAACTGTCTGAAATGTCTTTTTGAAGGCTTGGTTGTGTTTCTTTGTAACTCAGTTTCCTTATATGATAGTGCCTACAAGGGTGAGGAAAGCTGCTATTCTGTGATTTTTACAGCTCAGTTCCAGAGAGAGATAAAGCTTCAGCTCACATCAATGCATATGAAACATTGATGGAGGACACAGGTCTGTGAGTGATTATTTCTCAAATTGAAGAAGTTCCTAAACCAGGAATAGATTTTTATCTCCCAGGAGGGTTTGCAATAGAAAGCTTGTGTAGACAAGAAGCGAAAACTTCCTCTAAAAATTTCCTTTCTGCAAAACTGTTGATTTACCAGAGGTCACAGATCAGATTATCTTCTATACAGTGAGAATAAATTGATTTAGGTTCAGTGCTTCAGACAAGTGCATGTTGCAGAACAGGATTCATTACTTGTGTGTCTCTCTTTTCAGATATAATTATTAGTGTGTCCTGAATTGGATAAATGCAGTGACAATAGGGTTTTCATTAAAATAGTACTGTAGTGTAACTATGCGTATTTTGAAGGTGCAGGTAAATGTAATCCTGTGGAATGGTGCAGCTTTTTATGAATGACTGTGCTACTCCTGGAAAAGTGATTGCATATGGGTGTGTCTAATCTGTGCCTAATGTTTATGTCCCTCAGGATACCTGGGAGGATATTCTTATTGGTGATGTGGAGATGAAGGGGACTGTGTGTTGTGGCAGGTAAACACTGGAGGCCTTTATTTTACATAGGAACAAAGAGGTTTGTGTTAAGAATCCCTGACTGATTTGGCACTCTCTGTCATTGCAGGTGTATTTTAACAACCGTTAATCCAGACACTGGGGTCATCGACAGGAAGGAGCCCTTGGAAACATTGAAAAGGTTATAAAAATACCATGTTTCTTAGGCTGTGGGAGAGGATTTAGGCTAAACCCCAAGAGATGTTAGACTAGTGTTTTAAAAGTGGTTTGAAGTGTGTGTGGGACATAACAATGCAGTGTAAAGGTCTGTGTATATTGGCTTCCAGTCTACTTGCAATTCTATATGGTAAGAAAATTCAGGAAGTTCTCTTCGCATTCCCTGTCTCTTTCATATCTGCTATGGTGAAAGCTTGGGGTTACAGGTATTTAAGCTATCTAAAGGTCTAACTTTGCTTCTTTGACTTTCCTTTTTACAAAGATTTTTATATATATATATATTAGGCATGAATATGTGAATACAGTCAGGCTTTTTTTTCCTCCCTTTGAACTGCTTGGTTCCCTTAATTACAATATTTATTTAACTTTTAGCTGAGTATGATGACCAAGACAAGACCTCATTATTTGCATGTCTTCTCTTTCATCACTGATATTTTAATGTTTAGATTTTGTTACCACTGATTCTAAAGAAGGGCTTTCTCTCTGCAGTTACCGCTTGTGTGACCCATCTGAGAAACACATTTACAAAACCAGCCCTCTCTTTGGGAAATACTTTGCTGTTAACAAAACTGGAATGATTCAAGTTGGAGACCCTGTGTACAAGATGGTCTGGGAGTGAAAGAGACTTTGATCAGAAGATGCTTTTTCACTTTGATATGCAAATTGTTTTTCCATATACACAGTCACCAGCACAACTTTTTCTTCTTCCTTGCAATATTTTTTGTGCTTTTTAAGGTGCAGTAGGTTCTTTGAGGCTGTGAAGTGCCAGTCATTTCAGATCATGTAATCCACTGGTATACCTGTAGTAATCACATCTTTAGTTTTTCTGGAGGCTGTGGTAGAAGAAACTGATCCAAGACAGACTTTACAGCACTACTGTGAGCATTGCACCTCCTAAAATTTCACGTCACCTGCAATATCGACATCCAAAATCATGTATAAGGGTTTGCATCATGTGTTAGATACATTTAGTGCCTATAAAGAACCATAAAAACAGTCATGCCAAGCACAAAGTATGTTTGTCACAGAGCTGCCTTTACGAGTGATCATGGAGTGCAGATGGCAGGGCTCTGCCACCCTCCTTTGGTCCTAATCCTCCTTGGATTCCACCCTCCTTTGGTCCTAATCATCTTGCCCTGTCTATGTCCAGAGGTAGTTTTTAGCAGTGTTTTTTTCCTCGCAGTTGTTTCCTGAAGATTGCTGCTGTCTGTTGAGATTGGAGCAGTATTAGTAGGAGGACTGCGAGTTGACTAAATGATAGTCAGGTCTAGAGGTGGGGATGCCAGGTGATGATGTGTAAGGCTGTGAGTTTGTTTAGTTTGTGACCTTCATTTTGCAGTTCAAACTGTCAGTTTTTTTCTCCTGTGAAGAATACCGTGACACTGAGGCTGTAGAGTAGTGATGCATTTGCTGACATAGCAGTAGAATTTCCAGTCTGACTAAAAGAGCTGGATGTTCACTGTGTCAGAGACTTCATGCACATTGGAGGGGAAGAAAAGCCATAGGGATCCGATGTTGAGCCTGCCCTGTTCAAGCTGCTGTCCAGGCCAATATTGTAGGGCTCATGCACAGGTCCTCCCTGGCTCAGTGAATCCCTTTGTGTAGAAAGTTAGGCTGCTAAGCAGATGTTTGGGAAGCTGCAGTTTGAGCATGTTAACATCCTTACTGATTCTGCATTTAGATCACTGGGTGTCCCCCAGTCCTGCTCCAATCTAACCAAAATGTCAGCCATTTGTAGGAAGCTGATAATTGTATTTTCTACTGCATAAAACAAATAAGGGAGAAAACTAGTTGAATTATGGCAGTGTTATCTTTTCTTTAAAAGTTATATGATTTTTTTTTTAAAGTGGCATCCAGGACACAAGCCAGCCATCTTTCGAATGCTTGTCTGCTTGTTTCTTTTTTATGGATTACTAAACTTGGAAAAAGAGTATTGCCCTTGCCTAAAAGAGGAATCTAATTAAATGTGAAGAAGGACAAATACGATCCAATCGGGTGTTAGATTCTTCTTTTTCTGTTTTAAGTAGGAAATTGGAATTTTGATGCATGTTCACGACTCAGACGTGTAGAATGAAGAGCCCGTTGAGCTTTGAGGAGGTGCAGGTGGATGTATGTGGCAAGCCTGAAGCAATCATGTAGGGGAGGTAGTTTTCTATTGTTTGTGGACTCAGAGTTGCTCTGAATGCCATTTTGTCAGCAGGATGCTCTGTAAGATTAAGTTTTTCTGGGACAGACAAGTGCCCAGTTTGAAGTGCATGTTGAGTATTTGTGTATTGTTATGCCTGATGCAGCAACTAGTGGGAAGAAGTGAGAGGAAAAGCATCTTTTGAAAAGAAAAAGAATTCTGAGGTTCACTTCTAAAAAGCATATGTTGAAGGTGCTTAGTGTTAGAAGCTGAAAGCTTGTGGAATTCCTAATGGTATTATTAAGCACAGGCAGCCTGCTGGCCTGCCAAAGCAATTAGTTAAGTGTATGTCTCTTCATTAAGTCAAAGAAGCGGAAGGAAAAAGAGCTGATTTTTTTGCTTCTAGCCAAACACATTTTTTCCACTGCTGTTCTAGCAACACATCAGCATTTACCTAACACAAATTGTGTGGTATAGATCCTGTTGCCTCTCATTAGCCAGCTGTCGATTGGGCTAATTTGGAAATGGGGCTGTCTTTGCAATGAGAAACTGCCATCTGCATTCCTGTTAGGGAGAGGACATAGATCTAAACCCCTGATTTACTCCTGTAAAGCCTCTTAGAAGAATATGGCTGGAATCCTAAAACAGGTGTGCATCTGAGTACAACATGGTTCACAGATGACACTTGAATCAATTATGTGGTCAAAGGGGGCTGTTTTGTGAGGTTGAGAGCATGAGTTAGAACATTGCATCAATATCTTCGTATGACTGTTGAATTGCTGTAATTGTAGAAATTGTGTTTGATTTTGTTTAAGCAATTTAGAAAATTGAAAACGTGTCAGTCATAAACCACTGTTTTTTAAATTGTGTACTAAAAAATGTTATTTGTTTTTTAACCCTAGAGGAAGAAAACAAAAGTATAAACTTCTAATGAATCAAACTTTCTTAAGGTGTAACATCTGTTTGTGATTTTTTTTTTCTGTTTCAGCATTTAATTTTGACCACTGTTCCCAGGATCTCATATATAGTTAATACTGATGATTGTCTTTTTTAATCCTACCTCTGAGTTCAGTTATATATGTAGTTACCCAGAGGATATGTGTAAGAGAGCAGAACCGTCAGATATAAGTGGTCATCAGACTCAGTTTTGCAACCCTTATGATCTAGATGATGAAAAAGATGTTTACAGACTACCTTTTCTTTTCCAGAGATGTATGAAAATAGGGAAAAATGGGTTTAAAAATATGAAAGTTTACTCAAGTCAATACAAGGTCACGTCTCAGAGTATAATACCAAAACTTCTTTTTACAGCATTTATTGTACGAATAGTTCTTGCAGAAGACTATGTGCAAGAATGACAGTTGTTAAAAGCAGAAATTTCTGGGTTTCTTAAGATTTATGGTGGATACACTTTCATCCAAGTCTGCTCTCCCTTCAAAAAACTCGAGAAAGATTCTGCTTCTGCATCCTGAAGAGAAAAACAGCCTTCCAAAGGCATCACTCTGCTGCTCAATAAGAAGACAAGAGATTCACGGATCTTGCCTCTACAAATGGCAAAAGTTTCAAAAAGGGCTTCCACAAGGTGTTTGTTCCTGGTCTGTCCCAGCACCTGAATTGCCTTTTTCTCATTCAAGATCCATAAGAAATTCCCTGTGCTAGGTAGCTGCAGGGCTGAGGACTACACATATGCAAAGTCTTTGTTTCTTTTGGACAGAAGATTCTAAAAAGTAATACAGGCATAAAGCCCACATGTGTATCAGTCTTCAGCTGGAAGATAGGCAGTATTCATACCTCACAAATGTTTGTATTTTTATGTAATCTACATTGTGTTAAAGGTAACAATCTAACTTAGAATGTCACTGTTACTAGTAATTCTTTGCATTTTATCTGAAGGCATTGGTAAACTCAGTAAGGGTTTCACACACTAGGCCTTTTCTGTAACAAAACTGCTTACTCACCATGACAATGGTTGGATTCTGGAGCCAGAATCTTCACTTGTATTTGCTTTCCTGGTGTGGGACAAGGACTTTCACCTACAGATGTAAGCCTGCCAGAGTTCAGGAAGTGTTTGGACAACACTCTCAGGCACATGGTGTGATTCTTGTGGCTGTCCTTGGCAGGGCCAGGAGTTGGACTTTGATAATCCTTGAAGGCCCTTTCCAACTCCGGATATCCTGTGATTTTAATTTTCTTCACTTTTCTTTATTTGTGTTCCTTTTCAAGTATCCTCAAATCATGAATTGCCTGTGTGCTATCAGAGCCACTTCTGGGATAGTGTGTGAAGAAGGTGCTCCCAGCTGAGAAAGGAGCTGGATACTGCAGTGTGACTGCATCATGTTGTGTGGGGGCACCCAGCACTGCTCAGTGCAGGTGAAACAGGGGTTAATAACTCTTGGTTCCCCAGCTGCTAAATGCCTGTTCGGGATTGTTAGAACCAGGTTGTGAGCGGTCAAGCCTAGCAGTGAAGTTTGGACTCAACTTGTGGTGCAGGTGTGTGTCATTTGCCACAGCAGACTCGCATGAATCCACGAAGCAAAAAGAGCTGTGGAGGTGCCAGCTACAGTGAAGGGAAGGATGGCGTCAGCATGGCAAGTGTCAATTTTCTTGTTCAGGCAGACCAGGGAACAGGAATGGTTGGAAAGAGATAGGAGATGAGCAAGGCTTAGGTGTGTAGAGGGTGTGTATTAAGGCTGGAGTTGCACGAGAAGGGGCTGTGAATGAAGGCAAGGTACTGGGTGGTTGCAGGTTCTCCAGGTGTTTCTGTGCAGATGGACTGAGAATGAGCCCTGGTTGCAGAGTAGCATCAATTCCCAGTATTCAACAATAACCTGACCTGAGGAATGCCACTCTCCCCAGTGGGCCACAGCTCATCACATTGACTTCAGAAAATCACAGAATGGGTCAGGTTGGAAGAGACAACACCGGGTCATCTGGTCCAGCCTCCCTGCTCAAGCAGGGTCATCCCAGAGCACAGGATTGTGTCCAGGTGGTTCTTGAGTATCCCCAGTGAGGGAGACTCCACAGCCTCTCTGGTGAACCTGTTCCAGTGCATGGTCACCTGCACAGTAAAGAAGTTCTTCTTCATGTTTAGGTGGAACTTTTGTGCATCAGTTTCTGCCCGTTGCCTCTTGTCCTATTGCTTGGCACCACTGAGAAGAGCCTGGATCCTTCCTCTTGATACCCACTTTGGGATACTTATGGACACTGATAAAATTAAACCACATGTAATTGTAGCCTGAGCTAAACATCAGGTAGAGACTATCTTCCACCTGTGCAGAACAAAGACATGGAGCAGCCCGTGGTACATCACAGTGAAGAGTTTGGGTGGGAACCTCTCATTTTCTGACACTGTGTAAAGCTGAAGCACCTCCCCTTTGCCCTTGGACTGTTATGCACGAGACACCAAGGCTGGCTGAAATTCCCCTTTCCTCCAGGAGCAGTATTGTAGAGAATTGTATCTTTTCTAGTGCACAAAATTGCTCTGACAGCTTATCACTGCTTGTTTAACAGCTGACTGTTCTCACTTTCTTTCGGCACTAGATAATAAGCACAGTGAAACAATTATTGTGCTTCACTGATGTGCTAACCCTCATAGCCTTTTACTGTTGAGTTCCAAAAACCAGCTTCATTCACTGTTAATTGAGGTTTGTCTTCAAGAGATTATGTAGGATGACAATTCCTCAGTCATAGCAGCCACAATTACTTTTAAGAGTCATGGACAGTTATTTTCAGCAGACCTACCTACATCACTTTGGCATAAGTTAAAAGTGGCAGTTAAATCTCTTTATTTTTTCAAGATTTCATACATAGACGTGTAGGACTAAAAAAAACCAAAACAGATGGGTAAGAGTGCAGTGTCCTCTGGCTGCAGAAAACAAAGCAATAGACATTAAGTTCAGACTTGGAAAATACCTGCTTCATCTCTTCATATAGCATGGGCTACAGGGCCAACTTCCTGCATGCTTTGAACACTTTAAATTTTTGGTAAAAGATCAAAAGCCACAGTGATAATTGGAATGCAAGAAAATCATGGGAGAGATCAGGAGTACCAACAATGTCCTAGATCCTTTCAAACATAAAGACTTTACTCACTGAAAAATTATGTTCCATTGTGTTTACAGTTGTGCAGTTTGGTGGTCCATATTAACTCCATTCCTTGGGTTTTTTTAAGGTAAAGCAGAATTTCGTCCTTGCAGTTATCTGAAGGAACAGGTAACATGAAGTTTAGTTGCCTCAGTTGTCCTTTATTTCTGTTTGATAGACCTAAAGCTGTCCAATGATGATTTGCCATATCCTGGGCTACGTGACTTTTAGAATTTAATCTCTTCCAGTTCATGTTCCCGTGCTCAGAGATGTGAGTCACAAACATCCTAATTAGGGGTGTAGGTTTCTGTGTAATTAATCCTTGAAGGGAACCAGCAAGACAAATAGATCCATCACTCTAAACTTAGTTGTAAAAAGTCTGGAAAAATACTTCATGGTTTTCATGGAATTCTGAAAGTATCTGCTCAGCCCTGGAAGTGGTTTTAAGAAAAGGCTAAGTTTGCTTGACATGCAGAGGCACGCACTGAAATCCTTCAAAAGCCAGTTCAAATAAGAGCAGCTCTTGGGCACTGGGTCTGATGGAACAGAAGGTCTGTGCTGAACCTTGCTTGAGACAACCCTGTGTGTTACTGCTTTCTGGCTGGAGAAACCGTACTGAGCTGTGCAACCCAAACACCTGTCCAAGTGGTCAGCTGGGATCTCCATCAGAGCAAGACTCTTCTTTTTTAAGCAGAGGAGCAGTGTTGGCTGTGCGCTCTCAGAGGACCTATTCTGGGAGCAACTGTGCTCCAGGAAGCTGCTGGGCCTTATCAGCCCCTGGGAGGATGCCGAGAGCGGATAAAATTTAAACAGCTTGCTGGGAATTCTGTGGCACTGCTGATAACTTGGCTCAGTTTATCACCTGGGCTCAGGCTGGCCTTGTGGAATCTATCTGGGAAAGCAGTGGCAGCAGTGCTGGAGTCAGGGGTGTGCAGCCATGAAGGGGTAAGTGACACACATACTTACTTGAAGATTGCCAGAAGCCAAATCTGTTCGAGTTCTTTAGTTTGAACGTGCGGCTGGAGCTGAGGGAAGTCAGGCAGTGCTGCAGGCAATGGAAAGCTGCTAAAAAATAAAATTAATGCGCTTTTCCTCTTTTTTATTCTGTATGGAACACAGAATGGTTTGGGTTGGAAAGGACTTAAAAGATGATCTAGTCCCAACCCCCTGCTGTGGGCAGGGACAACTTCCACTAGACCAGAGCCGCATCCAACCTGGCCTTCAACATTGCCAGGGATGGGACATCCACAGCTTCTCTGGGTATCCTGTGCCAGTGCCTCACCACCTTCACATTAAGTACTGCACTTACCAGCTGTAGAGAAACTGGAGCTATGGATGGCATGGCTGGATAGTCTCCTTGCTTGGGAGGCAGAAGAGATTAGCTCCTGTACCTATGGAATTTAGAGTGTGTCTGAAGCCTTAGTTACTTTGCTTGACTACAAAATTCACTGCATTTAAAGCTTTTTTGGGTCTGCTTTTCAAAAGAAAATTATCACCTTGTTTGCACAGGTGTGTTAAAATATTATTTCATTTAATTTAAAACAAATAAACCCAAAAATACTGCCCCCCCCAAAAAGAACCTCCAAACCCTGAAACTAAAAATCCCTGTCTTTTTTCTGTTGCGTGTAATGAAAAAGATTCCCGATAGCACAGCTCTGAGCAGTAGAAAAGTCACACTGCTGATCAAAAACTGAGTCTTTTACTTAATGCATTTAATCTTTATAAAATCCTCTTCCAGCATGTCTTTAGTAAAAATGCATTTTCCTAAAAAGCCCTGTCAAGATTAGCATCCTTACAAGAGCCTTGGAACACCAGTGCTTGTCTTGTGTTCTGCTGACCTTCCTTCAACCCAAAAATAGCTGTTCCTACCCCACTGAACTTTCTATGTACAGAAAGACATTTGATGCCAGCTACATTTGAAGAAAATAAACTATATTTAAAGCTATTAGTCAGTATCACAGACGGTTCCTGCCCTCCCCCATCCCTCTGGGATTCTTTGCCCTTTTTAAATGGAGTAGGTTTGGATAGAGTATGTGTCTGTTGCATGCCTGTTCTGGAGGGGCCTCCCACAGAACAGATTTAACATATCCTCTGTTAATTAAAGTAGAGGTCAGTGTATTCTATCTGTTCATCTAGATGGAGTTGTCAAAGTGGATTTGGAGCTGGATTTGAAGACCATTTTAAACTTGTACATTTAAAAGTGGGGGAAGCATGCCTGCAGGTGAGTCTGAAAGCAACCACACCAACCTCATTTATCCTTTTTAAAAAATAAAACTTGATTGGGCATTATTTATTATAGACTTCATGTAATGCTTTTGGTTTTGTTTACCTTTTTTTTGTGGAGTGTCAACGTTTAATCTGCATGTTCTCCCAAAAATTGCAAAATCTTGAAATTCACCACAAAAAAACCATGCAACACAAGAATGGTTTTGAAAAGCAATTCAATTCCTTCTGTCCTCTCTCACTTTTTTAATTGGGTAATGCAATATGGTGTTTTTCCTTCCATCTTAAACCCACAAAGGTAGTCAGCTATTTGTAGTATGTGGGTGTCTATGTGCATGTATGTATGCATATATATTTATTGTTGAACATGTCAGAAATTAATCTTGGTGTGCTTTGCATTTATACTCAAATACTTTGTTTTGTCAGGTTCCCCAAGGTTACCCCAAACAAATGTCTGAAGGCATCTCAGAGTTAGCAAGATAATCAGCTCTGACCAGTTTGTTTCCATTCCTGATTGCTTACTTTTTCCCATGAGAAAATCCTTTTGGGATAGCATGTTTAACTTGTGGAAGGGAATGGAAGCTCCATTCCTGCAAAATGTGAAGGTTCCCTGACTTGCTATTCTTGTTTCATGCTTACCACAACCTATTATAGATGCATGCATGGATTTTTCTATTTTCTTTTCTGGCAGGTTTCCACTAAAAAAAAATGGAGGCATTGCTTTTGGTACATCCTCTGGACTAAAATTTTCCTGGCATCAGTGACATATAGCAGGAAGGTACACAGTGTCCCAGCCCTAGATGAAGTTGTGATAATTAGCTTTTGAAGCTTTGGAAGTTGATTGATTTGTTGTTGAGGGGTTTTTTTTCCCATCTTTTTTCTTTCCATTATTTTTCTTGGCTTAGTTTTCTTTCTCCTTTCCTTGTCCATCTTTAGTGGCTGGAAAATGACCTGGTGTAAGGCACCTTAAAGGAAGTTTTTTCTAAATGTCCAGCCCCAGTGCTTCCTGCTGCACTTTAAGTCCCTCTCTGTCATACAGATGGTGGATCCCTTAGTGCATTTGAGTGCTCAGTCTCCTTTTCTGCAGGTTGAACATCTTTCCTAGACCTACAGTGGCTCTTAGTCCGTTTGCTCATTGCCATTCAGGGTGTAGAGCATCTGGGTGGGAAGTGGGTGTTGGGATGGCATCAGGACTCTCTGCTCACCTTAATGTGTGGTAAGGTCAGGGAAAGGAAAGGGAAAAGAACAACTATCCTAGTTCATTAAAATGGAAAATAGTTTGGGTTTTTTGTTTGCCAAAGCCCAGTGAAAGATATGTTTCTGCTGGATAAGGCCAAGTTCTGTTGGGAGCATAAAACCCTCACTGTTCCTCCTGGGGTTCTGTTTTACCCTAGCGTGTCAGGCAGGTTTCTGGAGAGCATATAGTCATGAACACAGTCCCCTCTTGAAAATGCCAGCCCCTCGTGCCTAGTGGGGTGCACCTGTGTCACAGGGATATGTACCTTTGAGGTGTCCCAGGGGCATTTGTGGGGATACTGTGTATGGAGGTAAGGAGCTGACCCAGCAGCCTCCCTCTGCTCCAGCGTGTGCACATCTCTACAGCCTGGTAAAAGAGGCCTCTGCTTGCTGGATGGTGTCAGGTGGCATCCCCAGAGGTACCCAGCGGAACTGGAGAGCAGCCTTGTGTGTGCCAGTGCCCAGCTGCAGCCTGCTTTAGCTTTTGCTGTGACCTTTCTGCTGAGGGATGGCTGCTGGCCTTCTCTGGAAAATAATGTTACTTATTTTGGTTTTGAAACTCCAGTAAATCTTTTGCTGTCTTTTGTGCTGTGCTAGGACCTGTGGGGTTTTCCAGTGCAAAAGGCTTTCCTACATGTTGGTTGTGCCTGTACTGTCATAGAAGCTTTTGATTAATGTATCACCTGCATGCCAAATATCTACCTCTTGAAGATGATATACTGAGAAAGAAAGATGCAAAATCAGTTTGGGATATGGGATGTCTCGGGCTGATTTGGTTAGAGTGAATTTATTTATGTCTAATCCCATTGGTGTGAGAAGTTCTGCTTTCAGTCTTTACCCCATAAGGAAATTAAAAGTCTTGGCACTCATCAATGCCAAGAAATAAAAAACTGACCAAGATTCTCTCTTCAAACCTGTCCCAAGTGAAGTTTTGTGCAGGATTTTTTTTTGTTTATTTCATTTGCATATGTGACTGGAACCAGTCCCTGCCAGTGGCATGGCTGAATAGCAGAGAGCCGTCCATAAATTGCGTGGAACAAGATCAAGCCAGGCAGGGACACAAGGCTGACCTGAAGATTTGACCTAGATCATCTTCTTGAAAATGCTGTGTGTGCTATCAGTCTCTTGAGAAGGAATAACTATGCTAGGCAAAATCTTTCAAGCTGCTCTTCTCTGCTTTAAGATGCTCTGGCAAAATTCTGCAACAGGGACTAAACAAGTGGGAAAATGATCACGTGGAAAGGAAATCTCTGGGAAGCACTGTTGTGGTGGAGTTGTGGTTTAGGAATGGTACTCCTCAATTCAGTGCTGCCACCCTCAAACCACATGCTCTCTCTCACTCCCCCATTTTCCCCTTTGTTTTGGCCAAAATTGGCTATTTTAACAACATTCTTTTAATGTCCTTTTGATGGATCAGAACAGATGGAAGAAAACACTCTTCATGTGTTACAAAAAAACCAGGTGCATTTCCACTACGTTTTGGAAGAGCACTAGGGAGATCCCTCATCTGAGCACTGGGCTGCTATGGTTCAGCCCCAGGCAGCAGCCTGCTTCACATCGCTGCTCAACAGTGCTGCACTAGCTCTGTGCAAAGGACGTGGCACCCGTGGGTGCTGGGGGACAGTGAGAATCTCCAAACCCTCTTTCACAAGCTTGTGAAAACACGGTTGAATGTTGCTTCTGCAGCCAACAGGAGGAGCAGGAAAACACTCCTGAATTAGAGCCAGGAGTCACTTGTAAAATACTCTGTTGCCCACCTCGTGAAGGGCTTGCAGTACCTCAGATGTGTTAATTCACCTGGTTCCTTACAAACCCCAAGGGGAATGGATAATAATCCTCTCTTTCTTGGAGAAGAACAGAGTGAAACATGAGATGTAAAATGCCCTGATAATGACAGTCAGCCCCTGCCAGCATTTTGCAGTCAGAAAGTGGTGGCTCTTGGAGGGCTGCCAGGCATTTCTCAGAGACAGGCAGGAGCCTGTGTGTGCTGTGCAGGGCATGTGCAGTGAGCTGGCAGCATCCAGGAGCCTTTGGTGTGCCAGCAGGCAGATGGCACATTAGCTGGGTCTGGAAGCCCATGGTGGTGAAGGCCAAGGAGCTTTGAGACAGCCAGCCAGGGCTTTGCCAGGTTGAATCCAGAATGGAGGTGTAACTCATGAATTCTGCTTGAGGACTGTCTCTGCTTGGTGTTCCACTGTGCTGTGAGGCACTTGGGTTGGTGCTTACCTTGCCTTGTCCTTGGCTTTTTGGACAAGGTATTTGCCTTTCCATGGCTTTTTGCGTACAGAACCTTTAGCTCCTCTTCCCTCGAGGTGCAGGTTGTAGTTGTCTCCCTTTCTGAAGCAAGGGCTGGTGATAATTATGTGTTACCACCAGAGGTAGTCAGTGTTGATCCACAGCTGCAGTGGAGGCAAAACTGCATTTCGTTCCTGTGAGGGGAAGGGCAAAAGGCTCATTCAGGATTTAATGTTGCCTGTTGGAACAGAAACTGGAATGGCTTCTCTGCAGGACATCCTATCTCTGTAACTTTATTTCAGCCCAAATAGTCTGCTCTAATAAACAGATAGGCTTTAAGAGACATGTATGTATGGCAGCCCTCTGTGTATAGCTGAGCACCAAGCTCATCCTGGTTAGGTGTTGGGAAAACATTTCTGAGTGGTAAAGGGGGAATCATAAAATCATTTATGTTAGAAAAAAATCTCTGAGAAGAAGTCCGACCTGTGACCAAACACCACCTTGTCAAGTAGACCATGGCACCAAGTGTCATTCCACTTGCTTCTTTAACATCTCCAGGGACAGTGACTCCAGCACCTCCCTGGGTAATCCATTCCAAAGGTTAACAACCCTTTATGTGAAGAAATCCTTCCTAATGTCCAACCTGAACCTCCCCTTGCACAGCTTGAGGTCATTTCCTTGTGTCTTGTCATTTGTTACCTGGGAGAAGAGACCAACCCCCACTTGGCTACAACCTCCTTTCAGGGAGTTGTAGAGAGTGATAAGGTCACCCCTGGACCTCATTTTCAAGAGAGAGAGAAGGTGGACAGGGTTGTGCAGGTATCAGGAGAGGCTTTGCTGGTGGAAGTTTTTAAAGACAAGTTGGACAAACCTTGTATAATACTGTAGTGAATCCTGCCTTAGAGCAGGGATTAAAATTGAGTGTTTAGTCACAGTCCTTTCTACCTCCTTGTGTTGTTTTTGTGTTTTTGTTTGTTGGTTTGTGGTTTTTTTTTATTGCTACTTTAGTCTGTAAATTCTTTCTAGAAGTGTGAGTGCAGAAAGGTGTTCAAAACATTTTAGCCCATGGGTTCAGCCACTTGCATAATAGATCTGGCATTTTAAATTCTTAACAACAAATGCTAATTCCTGCCTATGCTGTAATAGATAACTTTGGATAGAAAACGCTATGCAAAGAATCAGCAGGCTAAAAGAGATTTAGATTGCTCTTGAACTTTCCCTGCACCATCTGGGAAAAACAAACCAAGTAAACAAAATCTAGGTTGTATGCAATCTATGGCCACATTGACAAGCTGAATTGGCCTCACATATCCAGAGAGCACAACAAACCTGTGTGGCTTCTCTTCAGTTATTATTTATACTTGTCAAAGCTCACAGTGCAATATGGTGCATTTTTACCCTCAATTTCCACTGGAAATTGCTTTTAGAGTTACTTGTTTGTTCCTTTTTTTGGTTACTGACATGTTCCACATTTCAGTAGCTCTTGTTTGAATACACATAGCCTTAATCACTGGCCTTTTTTTACTTATCTCCTTTAAACTGTAGAAGTTAAGGGTTTGTAAGCCCTAAAAAGCCATATATCCAGCATTTCCAAGACTGAGAGCTGAAACTGAAAAATCATTTCACCTGAGTGAGTGGGATTTGACTTGAGATCTTGGTGTGCTATAGATGATCTTTGTCTTTCCCTTTCTTCAAGATGTTTTTGTGGAACAATACTGCAGGGGTTTGTCCTGCTTCCTTCAGAGCTCTGCTTTTTTTTTTTTGGTCTGAGCTGATGAGCCTGATAAACTCACCACAAAGGAGCATCTGTGTTTGTGTTACCATGTTATTTATATACAAAAACTTAGCACTGGAAGCAGCACTTCTGCTGTGAGACCTGTTCCAGCTGAAGTCTACATCCAAGAAGTCCTGATGTGGTCTGCTGCCATGTACCTGCTCACTAGGATGTCTGTGGGGCTAAAGGAGAACTATGTCTGTAACAGGCTTCAGTGCAAATAAACCAAATTCTCTGTTTTTGATCATCTTACAAAACTCATAAACTTCTTCCAGATAAAAGAATTCAGCATGACCTCTCTAGCCTGTCTTAGGACTGTGCATGAACTTTACGCTCCCATAGTTACAACAAAGTAGGTTTCCAGGAAACAGAATTATTAATTTGGGGGACTGACGTCCTTTGCATCCCGAAGGACAGATCCAGCTGAGGATCCTTCACTCATGCCTGAAGAAGCTCTGCATTTGGCAACACTGTCTCCTAAATCTGTGCTAGCTCTACAGTTGTCAGCAAACTGTTCTCCTACTCCTATCCTGTTCCAGATGTTCAAGAAGTAAAGCTGTATTTTACTCTTACTGTCAGCTGTTTGACAGTGCTGCTGCTTTTTAAATAAATACAAAAGTTTGGATCTTAAATCATAGATAAAGTATAAATACACTTTAAACCTACATTTGAATAGAGTTGCTGTTGCTCACCTGTTAGGGCTCTGTTGCTGTTACTGGAGCTCAGATCACCCCTGGCTGAATCTTTCAGGGAACTTTGCTCCCCTTGCTGTTTAGGTGGTTTGGTAATACTGGAAAATGCAACTCTTTTGGCTGGGATCTTGAGAGATCTCTCTCTTTCTCTCTCTCTCTCTCTCTCTCCCTCTCTCTCATATCCCTTCTGAGTTGTGTTTTGCATCATATTGACCTCTGGAAAAATATTACTCATACACAGATCCTGTGACTGGCCAAGCTTTATTCTTTCTTTCTTCTTATGCCACCAAGTGATATACTGATGTTTGATCCTCAGGTTTTCTTTACAACATGTGCTTACTCCTTCTAATAGAACAACAGTCCTGAAATGAATATGAATTATATTTTAGACCACATGTTTTATCTGGTTGGCAGAGTAATAAAACAGAAGGAATATGACAGGGAAGGTAGTTCTTGTTTACTGTACTTTTTCTAGCAGACCAATGTAACTAGAATGCGCTTAGGTTAGATGAGAGGGATGGGGTGGTTTTGCTCTCTTCTCTGTGCAATTATAGCTTGGACAATGACCTGAAAATTTTTTCTCAAGCAGAAGGAATGCTGTAAAACAGCTGTAGCAAGTCACATAGCCATGAGCATCATTATCTGTATAGTAGATAGACTATCTGTGATAGTCTTTATTCATTTGCTTTCCTCACCACCTGTCTGCTCTCCCTTTGCTAATCTGTACTTGTGAGTTTACTTTGTCTTTCCTCAGCAGTGTTCATGAGGTGGTTCCTTGCCCTGTCTCTCTTTCCTAATTCTTTATTTGCTTTCATTAACCTATTAGAATTGTATAGAAATAATATTGTCCTGTCATTTTTGCAATTGAAAATTAATTAATATATGGGATCAGTTTTCCAACTAACTTCATAAAATGGTATACTATTTGAAAATAGGACTGTAACTCAGATATTCAAATTATCATTTTTCATATTCTCACTTTTTGCACTTTTTGCACTTTTTGCACTTTTTAATGGCAGCTTTGTTCTTCGATCTGAATAAGCAGCTCAGACCTTGTGCAAATGAATGGTGTTTCCACTGAGTGTGTATATTTACAATGTATTTCATGTATAAGAGCTCCAACCAGCTGAAATGCTAAGAAGTTTGTTTAAATCAGCTTTTTTTTTTTTCCTGCTGTCTAGGTATACATGACTTAAGGTTATGGGCTTTCATTTTGATCAGCTCCTGGTCTTTATGTTGTATGTGTTCTGTATAAGTCCATCCCTCAATTCATGTGTGCAGCCACAAAAAAACCCCAAACAACACAAACCACAATTCTGAGACAACAGTAGCACACTTAAAAGAAAAGATGATTAAAGGTATGTCTATCAAAACCAACAATTTATAGATTCTTTCTATGCAGACTGTTATATTAGATGGTTAAGTATCCTGAGAAGCCCATGATAATCGAGATAATTGTCTTGGAAGGGTGGTGATGCATATTTTATCCACCTATTTTCTTGCTGTAGCTGCGTGATGGGAATTAGGATTTCCCTGTTCTCCTGAATTTCCTCTTTGCAGTGTCTAATGAAGAAAAGCCAATTCTCTCATTGTTTTGGTAATGGTTATCTCTTCATTTATCTGTTAGTGAAAGTAGACAGGGAGTATTTTATGTGCAGGCACCTATAGCTCACAGGACTGGCATAATCGTTTAGAGGAGAGTGGTGGAGTGAAATGGATGAGACTTTTGTTTAGACAGGGATTCTGTTCCTAGCTCTGCCTAACGTGACCCTGCGCAGCCTTTCTGAGCCTCCTGTATTTTGTCTCTGACATGGGTGGACTGATACTTGCTTTCCTCATAAAGTAGGAAGATGGAACTGTGCTTAGTCATTATCTATCTGAAGTGTCAGCATCATTAGACATGATCAGGGGAAGAAGTAAAAGCAGCACTCCTGGGTCTCCTCCAAGCTTTCCCTGACTAGCGAGACACTCCAGCAATCCCAGCTGTTCTTCCCGTAAGTGCTAGGGTTTGCCAGTTTTACTCAGTCATTTTTATAAATGATGGAGGAGGGACAGTGGGCTCAAGAAAAATGCATAGGATGGGTAGGTAAAATCTCTAGAAATGCTAAAAAACCATATGAAAAGTGAGACCTTTCTTTCTTCAGCAAGTGAATCTCACAGCAGTGCCATGAAAAGTGAGACCTTTCTTTCTTCAGCAAGTGAATCTCACAGCAGTGCCACAGCACCTCTTAAATCCTGATGGACTTTCTTGCCAAAATCTGAATTGTTTCTACAAACCCCAGAAATATTACAGGCTTTTAAAAGAATCATAGAATCATTTAAGTTGGAAAAGGTCTTTAAGATCATCAAGTCCAGCCATAAGTTATGCTCTTAAAACAGCGTAGTTTTTACTGCCCTTATTTCTAGAAGAAGATGCAGGCCAATATAAAGGGTGATATGTCTCCTAAAATATGCACACATTTTTTGCTTTTAATCTGAAAAATACCACAGAATTAAACTGAGGCTGATCAGGGTAAATACCAAAAGGTCAAGGTGTAAGGGTTTTGATTTGCTAGCAATTTTGAAAAAAACAGCATCTCCAACTCCATAATCACTTCTCTTTGGTGTCGCAGATAGTATCTTGAGAATTCAGCCTGAACACAACGGGAATGTCAGCATGAAGGATTTTACTGTTTCAGGTCTTTATCAGTTTGGTTTAATCTAAAATATTCATGGAGTTCAGACGTCATTTGTTGGAGTCCCATGTATAAACATTTTTCCGTTGTCTGCATTTATCCTAAGCTGTAGTGTTGCTCATCGGCTTTAGCATGTAGAGGGAATTGTAGAAAAAAACCCAAACAAACCCAAACAACTTTTTAGTTCCATTCAGATTAGCTCTTTTTATGAGCTTGCTTTGAATTTCATTGCACTGTGTTTATGTCCAAATTTTCTCAGTTCCTTTTGTATGGCAGTTTTCCCTGGTTTGGATGGGTCTTTCGTACCAAAAAAGGCAAAAAGAACATAGATTAAAGAGAGCTGAAGGTGTGATATTTAAACCTCTTTAAATCATACTCATTTGTTGTTGAAAATTTTTCAGTCTAACAGCTTTGTTAGGGTCTAGGGTAAACAATGACTGAGAAATGAGAAAAATGTAATTCAATCAGAGCAGATTAATTGCATGTATTATTACCACAAAGATGTGTATATGTATCCCCAATATGCCATGCAGAGGAAAGCTTACTTGGGATTTCACGTACTACATTTGGAGCAAGAGCTCGATTTTGGTTCCTTGAAGGTCCTCTTCCCTGCCCTGGTCTTCCATCTTATCATCAACCCAGCCCTGGGTCTCTGATATTTTGACACCTGCTGGGTCTCAGGTTGAACCCAGTTAATTAACTCATATATTGTTGTTTATTTCAATAAAAATACCAGATTACTTACAAAGAAATTAAGCAATCTTTTCAACCTCTGAGCGCAGCCTCGTGGGACAGCCAAGGACAGCTGTAAAGTTCTTCTTTTTTAAGAAGTTCTGGTTAATGTCAGCTGAGAAAGCTCTCAGTAAACAAATGAATAATTGATTGCTCAGCTTTCACATAGCTACTGCATTTCTGGGCTCACATGACTCATTTGTGAACCATTCCTGTCATCCTAATGCCATAACATTGGAGAAATGATGATTGTTTCTTGGAGGATTCTTCTGTGGACATAGTTGCCAAGACCAAAGCTGTAATGGTTTGTTATTATGACCTTTGTTATTCCATTAGGCTCAATAGCTTTAAAAAAATGATGTGTGCATACTTTAGGAAAGTTTTTACCCTTTACATTGACCTGACATCATAGTTTATGCTACAAAATGTATTAATGACAAAGTAGTGTTTTCATGTCAGGAGGACAAATTTTAACAACTATAATCTGCCCTTAGTCATCATAAATACAAATGTATTGGTAAAACAGACCTTGTTAATGCAGCCAAGACAAATGCTAGGCCATATTTCAAATGAATTTGAAGCACTAGTCTATACACTCCACGATTTTTTTTTGTGTTGCTTCAAATACATTATTGTCAAAGCACTGTTAACATGGTTTTCTAGTGGGTATTGTAGAGCAGTAATGGCCCATCAGATGCAAACAATCTAGGCCATTTTTTCTTGTTAACTTGAAGATGTGTAAATGTCTTTGAGGATATGGAAGGGCATACGGAACATTCAGTTAATATTGTTTTGATGTTTTTTCAATACTTGAAAAATCAGCTGTAAAAAAAACCTTGTGAACCTGACAGTACTTGCAAATTGCCTTGTACAGTAAAGGGTTTAATTTATAATAAAATCTGTACATTATAGTTAACTGAAGTACGCCCTATCCAGTACCCATTGCTCACTGCAGTGATGATATAAAGTAGGTTTACTATTTTCAGTTGCTCTAGAACTTCAAGGCCAATACACTGACCACGAGTGCTCTTTTCTGGTTTTGTTTCCATAAATTAAATAACTGTATGCAAAAAGGTTGGCTTTGCTCCTTGGCTTACACCCTTTCTTGGGCATGTGGGTCTCTCAGGGCAGAATGGGACTCTAGAAGAAGCTGTAAAGCAGAAAGGCTCCCTGCTTTCTTTCAGCTCCCTTTCATATTTCCTAGCTGATGTTTGAAGAGCTCCTAGGTGCATAGACCTGCCCTGAGAGGGCCCAGTGAAATGTGTAACAAACTCTTGGCCTTTGTTTTTCCAATGCCTTTCTGGAGGAGAACCCCCTGTCACTGGGCGTGGGGGGTAGCACCAGTGTGCTACCAACATCATGGAATCTTCCCTCGTGGAGACTTTGCTGTAAGGCTTTCATGCAGAGAAAGGAAATAGTGAACTTTCAAAACTCTTTCACAGATTTGCAAGGAAGCAGAATTGAGTCGAATTTGGTTATTTGTGTGTGGGCTCAGGCAAAGGGAAGTTTCTCCACACTGCTTGTGTTTACAGGAGAAATGCACCAGAAGGTCTCCCTCATTGGTAACTCCTGTTAACAATGGTACTGGAGAAATATTTCTTTCCCTCAAAATGGCACAGCACTAAGTCAAGTTTGCAAATATTTGTCCTATGCACATTGTAAGCTGAGAACAGGTATTTACTGCTACAAAAAGTGGTGAAGAATTCTTGATGTCAGGGAGCAAGAAGAAACCTAGCACAGCGTCTCTCTGCAAGAAGGAAACATCCATTGCAGATTATGCCATGCATATGGATAAGAACATATTTAAAGATTCATCTCTCTGGTTTTAGACCTAAATCCTTGTGGAAAACAGTATGTGTCTTAGGAATCCTGGATGCAAAATTATCATACTTCTGCTCAGTGCTGTTTAACTGCTGAATTAATCAAGTACAATTGCTTAAGGCCCTGGAGGGAAGGATGTAATAAATCTTGAGAGTATTTGTTCTGGTTTATGGCTGGGAGAAACTGCGTAACACTAAATCAGATGTTATAAACATTTGCAGTGGCACATTTTCCTTACTCGGGGCATTGTGGCATGAGTCTTGAGAAACTAAAGAGGGTATGTCCTGAGGACTCGATGCATTTATTGTGTTTTTTTATAGCTGACAACATTGCTTCGTGCAGGGTGGGAGGGGGCCGGCTGCTGAGGAGCTGCACGCTGTGCATCCCAAGCTTTCGGGTAGAGGGCAGTCGGGTACTGCACACAGGGCTGGGAGCCCAGCTCCGGGCTGAGCCTGCTGCCCTGACCTGGGGATGGAGAGCATCCCCCATCCCCAGAAAAACTTCCCTGAAGTGGAGAAACGGAGAGATGGATTCATTATACCCGGACTCTGATAATGCTCTGGAGTGGGACAATTTGCTGACAGTACATGGAGCTTCTCTGCACTGGGAGCAGGAGCTGCAGAGACACGCAGCAACCAGTTGAAAAAACTATCCTGCCTGAAATAAGAATCTTCCTGAGTTTAAAATGGAGCTGCCTTGAGCTGTTTTCCTCCCTGCAGTGGGGGACAGTCCCAGTGTGCTGCGCAGAGCAGAGTGTGCTGTTCTCATGCACAGCATGTCCTGCCCCTGGGACATTGATCACTGGAAGCAAAGCAAGGAGGCAGAGCCTCTTTCCCCAGAAAAGACTGGTGCCTGCCATTCCAGCAAAAGGAGCTTTGTCTCACTTTAGGGGGCAATGTTCTGAGGCATTTGTGGGGTTTTTTGCTTCTAATTTACAAGTACCTGAACAGGCTGGTTGCACCATGCTTGTTTACTGTATGCTTTGCTCTGAACCCTTCAGAGCTGCTTAGAACCTTTGGAACGTCTAAACGATTTCAGCCTGGATAAGGAGCCAAAGCTGGACTCCTCTTGTTCCAGGGAGGGAAGGGTGAGCTGAAGTTTCTGGGTTGAGCCCTGAAGAAGAGCCAGCCTTGCTCCTTTTTCTAGCCAGGGATGGGTGAGAAGCTGCTGCTTCTGCCCCTGGTGCCCCAGCCTTCCTCTGCAAGAGCCACTTGGTAATTTGCTGGGTGAAGCAGTCAAAGGGGCTGTGATTATTACATTGTCCCAGTAGTTTGTGGCCCTAGACTGGGACAAGAGCTGTGCTGTTCCACAGGGAATAATAAACCCCTGTGGTACCAGCTCTTCTTGCTCAGGTATTTGAGAGCCTCTGGATGATGGGAGGATGCAGCTGCTTGAAAGGGTCTCTTGGGAAATTACTCTAGAAGCTGCATGGCAGAATTGGAGCTTTTGTTGTTCAACTGGTTTAAAGGAAGGTGGAAGACAAAAGACAACCCGGGGCAAATGTCTGCTGCCAAGGTTGAGCACGTAGTGTTCCCTTGTCCCCTTGGACTGTAAAAGCCCAGCAGGGGACCAGTGGGACCGCCTTGCTTGCACCAATATTAAATCTGGTCCCAGTGTCCCTGCATGTGCTGGCTCATGTCACTCAGCTTCTCTAGGCTTCTCAGACCTTCCCAGTAGAACCAGCACAGTCACTGGGCAGTGCATCTGCAGAGAACTCAGCCCTGCTTTAAGAATGCAGCTGAAAGCATAAAGGATGCAGGATGGAATTGTGTCTGTGGAGGGGTCTTCTGCTTCACATCTTGCAGTGGCTGCAGTGTAAAGCCCATCTCCAGAGCAGGAGCCACCTGCCACAGCAGCCTTGCTGACACCCTGACCAGCCGGCTGCTTCCCAGCTGGTGTTGGAAGTCTCATTAGGAAAGTGCTCCCTGCTGAGGGGCTTTACCCATCCGAGGGTTATTTTTGTCATTTCCCATTGGCTTGATGAAAGCACAAGTTGTGAGCATCAGAACATGCTTGGGCAGTGAGGGACCTTCCCTCTCTGGGAGCAGTGGGTGGGCAGGAGCTGCAGTGATAAAATGCCTCAGGGTTTGCCTATCACAGCCTCAAATCCAAGCAAATTCCCAGCTCTGATGCTGGCAGTGCTGGTGATGCTGCAGGTGCTGGTGGCCATGAGCAAAGCCTCAGCCAGTGCCTTCATTTCTCTGATCCCTGGCTCCTGCCCTTCCCGTGCCAGTGCACCACACCTGTGCCTCTGTCCCGACAGCCCAACGTCACACCGGCTTTGTTTGCAACAGCTGTAGAGAGCAGCAAGGCCACACCATAAAATATGACCAATTTTTATCAGAACAATTTCCTGAGAAGCTTTTTTCTTCTTTTCTTTTCTTTTTGTTTTTCTCCTTCCGTAACGTAACTTTAGGTTTTAAGAGGGGAAGGAAAATAATAAATAGTCTAGAGAAAATAGATTGGTGGGACCATGTCTTAGGACACTGGAACAAAGGGGCATTCAATGAAATTAGGAGGTGGTAAATTCAGATCAGAGGAAGTATTTTTGTATGAGGTTGGTCCAGGCTGAGGAGCTCATTGCCTCAGGAGATAGCAAAGGCCAGCAATATGGTGGGTTTTGAAAGGGCTGAAATTTGGAAGGGCAACAGGAATGCTGAGAATTACCAAAGTCAAGAGAGGGTGCATGGTATTAATTGTGTAGAAATACTAAGCTTTCAGGCAAAAGATGACCTCTGTTTATCACAAGCTAGGATCTGAGGTGGGGCAGGTTATTTCAGTACTTGGTGGGACTCCAGAAGCAGACCTGAACATCCCCACAAAATAGTGATGCAGTGAACCTCATTCAGGGAGCCTGCAGCAGCACCAGAATATGAGCACAGGTCTTGTGAGTGCCACGGGGCCACCCTTCCTCTCACAGCCAGGCTCAGGCTTTCAGAGCTTCTCCTCATGTGAGCAGGGCTTGGACACAGACTCTCTGGACTTGCCTCTAGTGAGAAATTGTGAGTGTCAAGAAACTTGGGTTTTATTCCTCTGCTTCAATGCTGTTGTAAAAATAAATCTCTTTAGAGGTATTCATAAAAGTTAATGGAAGTCTTGAATAGAGCTTTTTTTCCCCTCCTACCAACCTAATAAAATGCATTGCTTTTTCTCCCAAGTATTTTTATATTAGCGGGCAGTGGCTGCTGCTGGGGGAAGACTGTTCTAGTGCTATAAAATTACTCCAGATGGAGACCCTCTTGCTGTTCACTGACTTCAGGCTCAAGCAAAGCTGAAACGTAATGCTTGTCCTGATGGTCACCATCCTCAGCCAGGAAATATGGGAATGTGTTTGGCTCAGGGAACAGCGGTGATCTCCCCTTACAATGCCTGATTTATCGGATGTCTGTTAAAACAATAGTTTTGGAATAATTTTTATTTTTTCTTTTAAGAAAAGGAAGAAAATGAAGATGAATGAAATGGGACTGGTGCTCGGGGCTTGACAGGGGTAGCACAGAAATCTATCCCCACAGATTTGGTGTTAACAGTCATACTGAATGTCTGGGTCTGGTGCTCATGGCAGATCATTTTTCCATCTGCTTGGGAAAGTCATGGCCGCTCTCTCCCAACAGCTGACACGGAGATGCAGCCAAAGCTTCTTCCTGGCAGGCTGAGCCAGCAAGGACTGTGGGTGCCTACCACCATCAGGACCAAATGCTATCAAAAAAATTAAAAATAGAAAACTTGTATGGTGCTCACTGTGCGGGGAAGGAAAAAAACCCTTTTTCCGGTGTGCAGAGGTACATCACTGCTGTGGTGGCAGTGAGGCAAGGGGCTGAGCAAATCCAGGGTGAGCTCAGTCCTGCTCAGGACATCTCTGTGGAGCACCTGGTATCCAGACATGCTGCTGCAGCATCAGGAGGGCATCCAGTCTGGAAAGATTATACCCCTGCTAGAATACTCAGCAGCAGTAGTGGAATAAGGATTTTCTGTGCCTTAGTGCTGAAATGCTTGAGGATTTACCTATCAAGCTCTCAAATCCAAGCAAAAAAAATCCTGGCTCTGGTGAAGCACTGAACAGATGCTCCCTCTTGTTCCTTCTGGTTTGGAAGAGGCAAAGGAAGTTATCTATTACCTTATCTAAGCTAAGGTGTGTAGTACAAAGGGTCTTTGCATCATCCTCCCTTTTTGCTCTTGCGGAGAACCCACCCTTTCTCACCTATGAGGCAACTTGTGCACATTTATTGGATTTTTGGAAATGGCTTACACTATACTAAACTTTTATTCCCTTTCTCTGTATTCTGCCAGGTTTTCTGCTCTTTTCTGAGTGACCCCCACTCTAACAGCTTGTCCTGGCTGCTGTGCTATTGTTCCACACACATGTGCTATCACCTCTATTGCTGCTGGACTGTTTGTCTTTTGATTGCATGTGGCTTGAAGATTAAGCCTCAATGAGCTCTGTTAGTTTCTCATGGGTTTTCCTCTCCTCCAGCAGCTCAGCCTGGCAGGTGACTTTGCCATTGTTGTGCCGTCTGGGGCTACGTACGCATGTAGGAAGTTCACAGGGGAGATTTTCTACGTTTTCCTTTCCTGCCGAGGGATCTGTAAACACTCTGTCAAAGCCAAGCATTTGACTTTTCTGTTGTCCTCACGGCAGCATGCTGAGGGTCAGCTGTGCACCTTGGTTTTCCCCAAGAAAACTTGGAGATTTCAAGGAGGGGAACTGTAATCCATTGTTGGATACCAGTTCAGTCGGGTTTCCTTCTCCACCGAAAACAGCCAACAGGAAAGCAATTGCAGGAGCAGATGTGACTTGTGACGTAAATGCTACTTCTGGCCCTTTTGTGCCTTTTTTTTTGTAGCTAATCCAATAGGGTGATTCCAAAGCAAAAGTCGATGGGTGCTTGAGACATATGGGCCTATGGTGGTCGTTTTAAGCTTTTCCTTGGGTCAGTCAGGTCCAGGGACAATTTGCAGTGCTTTAACAGCCATTTTTTCAAATAAAATTAGCAAGTAAGAGGAATTTTTGGAGCAATTTCAATATGTGCAACCTGTGTAATTGCCTGCAAGAATCCCACTGCTCTGTCCACTGACTTGGTGATGTCTCTGTTGTGAGCAAGTTATTGAAGTGTTGCTTGTAATCCCTTTGTCGTAATAAATCAGTAAGTGTTTTCCAGCTCATGTTTCTTTTCAAGACAAGTTAAATCCATAGCCTGAAGTCTGGAAATAGAGCTGGTTTTAACTATTTGTGTCTTTTAAGTCACCTCATTTTTAAGGACATCATGTAATTTCTGCTATATCAAATGGAGCTGTGACAGTGTTTGTAACCTTTCTAGATGCTCGCTTGTCTGGGTGTTTTGTGAGGATAAGGCCAGTGGGCCACCAAGTTTGATCTCCCTCTATGTCCATGTTGAGGCCAGCAGTCTGGCCAACCACTGGTCCCTTGGCACAGCCCCTTCCCTGAGCAGTCTGGTGTCCACGTCATCCTAGGGCTGTGAATTGTCCCTCCAGATAGCTGCAGCCCAAGAGCTTGTGTCTTCCTGCACCAAAAGCTGGATGTGTCCCTGAGCTTCCTTGATGCCAGCGCAGCAGTGTCTTGGTGCAGTCCTCGAGCTACATGCCAGCCTTGGAGTCTCAAAGAGAGTGATAATTACTGGAGCCCTGGGAGTCAGACCCTGAGGTTGCTCATCTCTTTATGCACAGGACCTTAATTCTTCCTAAACTCACCTGGCACTGTCTGCCCAAAGCTCACGTGTCAGCTGGAAACTGGTGGCAGAGCCAGGCACACATCTGGTACACATCTGGTTCAGTAGGTACACATCTGGGGGCAGAGGGCATGCCTACTGCTCACCTTGCTGCTGCCCAGCACTGCAGGGTCCCCTCTCCCTGCCCAGAGCCCCGAGTGCTGCAGCCATGCAGAGACAGCACAAGTAGTGGTGGACATTATGCCTGCTCATGAAGTAGGGCACTGTAAAGCTTAATTCACTCCATACGCTTTGCTGGCAAAGGTTTTGCTTTCATGTTCTGGAGGGGTGGCCAAGGAAGGGAAGTTGGCAGCCACAGCTGGCAGGAGTGGCCACCAGCAGGCTGCAGCTCCGAGTGGCACCTGTTAATGTGAGGGCTGACTCTGTCTCACATTAAGTTATTCATACGCTCATATTTCTGGCCACAGAAAACTTTCTTCCAAAATGTGCCCTGCCTCATTAGCAGTCCCCACCAAGGGACCTCCTTCCAACTTCTCCAAGCTTCCCAGCACCTCGCCACAGGGACCAGTCAGGGACACAATAGCTCCAGCCTGTTTATTTCATTTCGCTTTTCTTCTTCTCTTGGCCGGCAGCCAGCAGAGATGTTCTTTGCAAAGATAATAGTTTCAGCTTAATCATTCACCTCTTATGTGTCTAAAAGGAGTTAAGGAGACTGGAAGTTTCCAAGAAAAATAAATGAACAGAACTCTTTCGAGGGGGCCTCTTTAAGGATGTTTTATTGATTTAAAAAAAAAAAAAAGCGAAGCAGCAAGCTGTTCCTGCACATCACCCCTGCCCTATTTATTTTTTAAATGCATGTTTAAATTCGGAGGGACAGTCATGAATAGAAGGATTATGAAGTGTTTCTCTTTGTGAAGGGATCTGTGTTTAGAGAGATGGTTCCAGTATGATATTCTAGTTGTGTTCATTCTGGGAGTTGTAAAACTGAATCTGGATCTCAGGGGACTCCTTCCTCGGCCTGCATGTGGATGACAGGCAAAAACTCACCCACTTATTTGGTTTTGGTTGGTGGGTTTTTTTAAGGGGATTGTGATTCTGTCTGGTTCATTTTGGAGTTGTTAATTTTGTCGTGCCCTGAAGGACTGATGTTTCAGAAAGTTGGAGGACCCAGTCCCTTGATGATGGATCCCTTTGGGTTGCCTCTAGTTAAGCAGCCACTATCACCAGCACCTTTTGGAAATAAGACCTTTGTTTAAGCCACAGAAAAAACATCTTCCTTCCACCTGGCCTGGCTGAGGGACACTGATTAAAACCCATATCTTTCTTACTGGCATATCCTGTCCATGAAGCTGTTGAGAAAATGCACGTCCTTGGGAACTGTTGATAAAAATAAAAGGTTTTTCTGTCGACAGCATTTAACAAGGGCATTTTTTTTTTTTACTGAAAACCTGAAAAATTGGATGGTTTTGGTAAAGAAGCTCACTTGTCGCTGGGGGTAGATTAAGACACCAGCAGTAAGCCTGAACCTGAGGAATGAGCTCCTAAATCATACAGCTTCAGGGGAATCCGTGTTTTCATGTAACCATCAAACCAAAAGCTACACTGTGGTGGACCCTAAACCATGGGAAGAAACAAATGCCATCTGGAAAGGCTGGGAGGACCAACAGGCTGCCCTGGGCTCAGGCTGCTTTCCCTTGGCTCTCTGGAATGGGGCTGTGGGTTGTGATTCTGTGATTCTGTGATTCTGTGATTCTGTGATTCTGTCTCTCAGTGGTTTTCCTACCTTCAGAGAAGCCTCTTTCCAGAAAAGAGTGAAGTATCTGAATCCATTCCTCCTCTCCCATGGTTCTGGCTCCATCCTCCGAGCAAAGTGTGTGGTACTCAGAGCTCTCTGCTGTGGTGCTGCTCTTTGCTCATGCTCGAGTATGTGGATGTGTATGTACTTAGCACCCTCTCCCTGCAACTATGGAGGGTCTCTCCCTGATCCCTCCTTTGGAAAGCAGGTTTCTTTGTGGGTTCAGATTGCAGGACTCATGTAAATGTCCATAAAATAGTGAGAAAGGGAATAAAGTTTTAACTGTCATTCACTATTCATAAAAATTCCTGCAGTGCAGACACCCATTTTCCAGACTTCAAAGGCTAGGGGAAAAATTTTCCTGCCAGGTGGAGTGGGATTTCTGGTTCTTCTTTTCAGCAAATGAAGGGCTGAATTTAGCAAGCTTGGAGTGAGATGGAAGTGAAACAACCGTTCTCCTCCTCCCCCTTTTTTTCCCTCTCCCTTGGGCACGCAGCACCCTCCTCCTTAGAGAACACAGACGTGTTAATTTTCATGAGGCTGTGATGAGGCTCTGGGCTGGGTGTGTGTTTCCCTTCCCCTTCACTGAGCACTGCAGTAACCACGCACTACCCAAGCCCAGTGCTTTCTGCATGACTCAGATATTTTTTTTTAAGAACTAGAATCCAATGGACATTTTCTTCACTGATACCACTGGGACTAGAGGTCTTTTTTTTCCCACCAACCTTAAAAACATGCTGATATACTGCATTTTTTTTTCCTTTCCAATATTTTGTTGTTATTAAAACAGCACCAAGTCCCACAGCACCAAAGGATGGGATCTCTCTTGCTCTTTTCTCCCTTCCTCAAGAGCTAATAAAAAAATAAAAAGAAGGGTAATTAGCCATAAAAGAAAACCCTGAAGGACACTTGGACCATCCTTGACGGCTGGGCTGAGTTGGGGGCACTGGCAATGCAGGATGGAGACATGGCACAGGTTGCAGCACCCTGGAGTGCAAATGAGAGAAGGGGAAACAGCTGCCTGGAAAAAACCTGCACTTTTCTTAGACCTGAGGCATCCAGCTGAGGCTGGGCACACATCAACCAATGCCAGGTGAAGAGCAGACAATGCCTGTGTGAAGGCAAAGGTAGTGACGTGCAGTCCCTCTGTCATCCAGGGCCTTGGTCCCAAGTCCAAACACAAGTGCTGCGGGCATGATTATGTTGAACAATAAGGCAGTGAGCTCCCACTCAAAGCTGTCTGAAGACACGGAAAGGGGTTTTGGAAGGGCTGGCACCAGCTTTGGTTGCAACATAATGTGGCACATACAATCTGCATGGTGTCCCATGCTGAAATTGTAGCTCTGTGGTGGGTGTCCGGGTGGATCCACGCTCCTGCCAGCTCGGCACAGGGAAGGCCTGGCACTGAGTTTCCCCAGGAAACACAAGCAACATGTGGAGCCAATGTGTGTTTCCTCATGTGAATCCCGAGGAGTTCAAATGGACAGGTTTGGGGCCATGGTTCCCATCTGACGTTGCCTGCCTGATGTGATTATTCAAGCCTGAATTCCTTCAATTGACAGCTGTGCTATTTCCAGTCTCTTAGTCAGCATATACCACTCTGCTTCCCAGTCTGATGAGACCTGGATTTTCCCACACTCCTCCGTAAATGGAAACACATTGTTCATCTTCATTTTATTTATTTATTTGGTACAAAAAAACAAGATACTGCTATAACTTTGAAGTGCTGGCTTCTACAATGGTTGGTTCCTTTTTGGAGCAATGGGTTTTCCTAAAAGCCACTCTCAGCAAGATCCTTATCAAACTTTCCTTAGCAGGAGACAATGAACATTTCACAGCATGAAGAGAAAAAAAAATAAAAAGGTTGGTGAGAAGACAAATGCTCTAAGTGAAGAGATAGTCAGGGTGAAGATGAGATCCCCCAGCCTTGTAAACACAGATTATTTTCTGTCTAACCTACAGTTTCTGGACATTTCACTCATTGAGTCAGTTCCAGAGTTAATTGAGGGGTGAAAATGGGGACCTGGGCAATGTCTGGACACTTCCATTTGGGACCCATAAACTTCACACTCGTGTGCCCAAATACCAAGATCCTCACTGCCAGTAGTTGCCAGGGGTGGCAATTACGATGGGATCTGGGGGGACAGGTGCCTCTGCAAGCTGCCAGGGGTGGCTATCCACAACAGGTCACACTGGGACCAGTTTGTTCCCTGCTGGGCTGCAAAACCACTGACTGACCTGTGTGGTGGCACTTGGAGCTGTAGGGAGACAAACCTCCTGCAGGAGCCCAGCTGCCAAGCCTTGTGGTGAAGGGGCAACATCTCCTCCCACAGCCTGCCCAAAACCTGTCCTGTGTCAGGTCGATGTCAAAGGATGCTCTGGGCAGGGACAATTTGGGGTCAGCTCCAGACCTCTCCTTAAAATGCCAGTGCCACTGGACAGCTGATGTGGGAGATGAGCAAGCACAGAAATGGATCATCCTAGCCCAGCATCTGCCAAATCTGAACTGCACCTGCCAGCTCAGCTCCATGAGAGCCTCTGTGGGGGCAGGCACTGGGGGTGGCAAATGCCCCAGGTCAAGGCAGGGGCCCAGGAGTTGGTTCTGCTGGGGACAATCGTTGCTGTGCTCTGGCTGAGTCCGAGCAGCTCCGTGCAGGCGGGTGGCAGCTTTGTGTGGAGGAAATGTGTCGGCTGGCGTCTGCCGTGGGTTGGTTTTTTTTTTAAGCCTAATTGTATTTTTAATTATTTGTCAGATGGTTTCAAGCCAAGACTATGCAATCAGTCGATGTTTGTTGGTTAAAATAGAAGTAAACACTAGGTTATATAAACAAAGGAGTGCTCTGGTTTATTGCCCAGGGACAACACCGGCATTGTTGTGTGGATCCTCATCTGAAGGCTTTGAAGATTGCTTGCTCTATTTGTTTTTGTAAAGATGGATAACTTTGTTCTATTTGCTCAGCTTCTTAAGGGCTTGAACAGACAAGGGGTAAAGTGCGGCAAAGGTGGGTCTGGCTCTGAAGGGGCCCGGCGGGAAAATATGTTTTTGGATTCTGATCTCATCCCAAAAATGTCTTGCATTTCAATACCTCTAGATAGCTTACACATTGGAAATGCCAAGGAACCGGAAACTTTCGCTCCAAAGTCAACTCTGCTTTCATTAATAATTATTTTAAGACAGCACTGTGAGGACAAAACAGTACTACGTAGAGCAGAAAGAAGCCCGTGAGGAATTCGAGGCTGAGCAAGAGTTCAGCCCCTCCATCCCCACTCTCACACTGCATGTCAAGGATCAGCATCCTGAGATGCAGGGGAGGTGTTCACACGAGGTGATGGTGAGGGGTGTGACACAGGGGAGAGAAAAGGGCTGTCCTCCAAGCAATAGCAGCAACAGCAGAGCCTGGCCACTGCCGGGGAGAGGCAGGCGGTGGGATGGGCAGAACTGTGTCCCTGGGGCTGGGGAGGGGCTGACCCTGGCTCAGATGACCCCCAGCACCCACAAAGACAACATTCAATGAGCACATTTCCTCCTAATTTCTTTATGTGGGAGAGATGTTGACCCCATCTTACAGATGGGAAAACCGAGCAGCAGAACATGAGGACACGGATTTTCTTGCCAAATGTGGGACTTGACTTCTTCCTTTGGGCCTGACCTGATATCATCCCTCGCCTTGTTTTCTTGTCATAAAGTTGCCGCCTGTGCCTGTGATCTGCTTCTACAAGTCCTGGAGATCATTACAAATAATACTAGATTTATCACTTCTCTGTGTAACGTGCCAATCCTGGCAGCACGTTGTGAAAGCACAACAGCAACAAGAAGCATATGTTCTGCAAGTCAAGTTAGTGGGATTTTTTTTTCACTGCCAAGGACAATAATTTTTTTCCTCTTTTTNATGCTGGAATGTGCTGCAGCAAATGGCTTGGGCTCTATTATATTTCATGCAGCTTTCTAAACAATTTTCAACCCTGCTGGCCCAGTGTCAAACAGAAGGCAACCAACAATAGCAAAATCCCATTAAAGCTGAGAAGGTTCCTTCCTGAGGTGAACACGGCCAGAAATAGTAATCTTGGCTCTCTTTTCAATTTGGCATTGGGGACTAATAATGCCTGTTCTCCTAATGGAAATTATCTAATTTCATCCAAGTGCAGCTCCAGAGAGAGCTGAGCTGACGCACAAACAGTCAATATAACAACATTCTTCTTGAAGAGCTGAACAATGGGGCTTTGGTGGGACCGTGATTAACAACGTCAAACTAAGAACAAACAGAAGGTGTAAAAATAGGCATCTGAGGAGTTGACACAACGGACTATTTTTCATCTGTAAGGCCAGAGGAGAATAGCTTGTTTAATTGTATGCTTGGAGCACTTCATCAGATGTTGTGTGGAACGACGAAAAAAAATATCCATTTCCCATCTGGGTCTGAATGTACTAAGGAACTGCACATGCCTTATTAATATAAATCACGCTAGGAGTATAGTTCCCATTAGCATTAAGGAACCATTTTTCAATGAAATACTCTTGCACCAGGAACACCTAATGGGAAATAATGATGTTTGCTTCATTTGAAGAGAATAGTAAAATACAGTGTGGAGACAGAGAAGGTAGAGAAGCGTTTCTTCCCTCCAGCCCGACGGGTTTTTGGGTCTCCTGTAAGATATCCCCTTCCCAGCCTAGCAGAGCTGTATCCAGCCGCTGTGCAGAAGCCCCCAGAGGTGGTAGGGAATGGTGATGAGGGGAAGAGCTGCTTGAGAAAACTGGAGCAGTGCTATGGCCCAGGGTCAAAGCACTGCTGTCCTGTTTCCTGCAGGCCCCTACCCAGGCTGGGTGAGAGAAGGGGTCCAGCCTCCAACCCTCCACCCCTTCTTCCCTCCCTCCCTCCCTCCACCTCTGCTTCCTCCCCAGGGCAGCCTCCCATTTGGAGAGCACTGAGATGGCTTCAGGCCACCTCCACCCCCCTACCCACATGGTTCAACCTCACCCTGTGGAACTCCTTGTTGTCAGCTTAAAAATAGCACTCCCCAAAAACAAATCGCCCCTCCGGACATTATTTCTCATGTCTTGAGAAACAGCATCAGTTCCTACATTTCCCTTTAACACTGAAGCCACAGCTGGTCTCACAGTGTGCCTGGTACATTAAAAAGCAGAAGTGTTGGAAGTGGGTGAAACCACCACACAAGTCATTAGCTCTGGTGCCTCGCCTGCTTTCCCCAGGGCTCTTGCTCTGGTATTTGCTCTGTAGGGAACTGCATGTGCCCGAGGTGAATGCCAACCCCTGTGTTTGTGTGGGCACACAGTGGCTCCCAAGCCTCAGCATCACCTTGCTTTGACACTGAGGGATTTGCTCTCCTTCCCTACCTTAAGCACTGCAGCTTCCTTCTACCTCCTAATGAAAGGAAGGTGTAGCCTTGAAATGTTGGACAAAATTCCCACCTCTGGTTAAGCAGGTATGGTTTCTTTTAATTTTTACAAAATCTCAAGTAGCCATTTACTCAGTGTTATTTTTAGAGCGTGAGAGGGGAGGTCTGTGTTTTCATAAAACCCCCAGATGTGTGCTGGGGCAGTGGGATTTTGTGCGGGACATGACACGGTTAACTTGGCTCCGTGTTGTGGCCGATGGCATCCAGGAATGACCCCGCTCCCCCTTGCTCACCCCACAGGTCACCCCCTGCTCAGGGTCTGCCAAAATTGTGTCGTTTTCTTGTTCTCCTTCCTCCTAACAACAATAAAACTGATGAAACGTATGGAAATTGCTAGTAATGAAAGCAAAGTGCACCAGAAGTAATACAACACCACGTTGCCCTCAGCCTCAGCTTTCACACCCGGTTAGTCCCCAGCTCTCCCAGAAACCAGTGCCTTTCTCCATGTGAAAGTCCCAGTCCCCCCTCCACACCCAACCCTGCTTCCTGCAGCCCAGCCCTCAGCTCAGCCCCCTCCCTGCACAGCTGACCCCTTTTAACCTTCCCTTTGGCCTCTGGTCCTTTCAAACCAGGTAGGATACCTCTCACATCTCAAAACACCCAAGATGGGAGCAAGGCTCCTTACAAGGAATATTTCTCTACTTGTAGGCTTTGGTGGGTAGCAGTATGCCACAGAAACAAGAGCAGCATGGCACAATAGCCATCCCTGCCTCCTGCCTGCAGGCAATGCTGCCGTCTGGGTCTGCCGGAATCCTGGGGAATGTTCAACATCCAACGGGTGCCCAAAGCATCCATGGGGGTCCTAGGGAGGAAATCTGAGAAAGTTTCAGAGAGAAGAGTAAAGCCTTGTGGCTGAGCTCACTCCCAGCAGTTCCAGTGGCGATGCACCCAGACCGAATGGGACCCAGGAGGGTTGTTGTGATAGAGGACTTTATTGTCAGCTTGCACTAGAGGGTGCTGCTTCGTTAGGGTTTGGGAAAGATCGCAGTAATGGGACTGTCTCCAGGGTCTTTATTCCTTGCAAAGTAAGGCTGAGACCTGAAACGTGTTGAGATTCATATTACCATTCGGTGTGGCCCCAAAATGAAATGGATTGCTTAGCTGGGAAAACGAGAATGTCTTGGCTTGGAAAGGAGTTTATACATCTGGGGGGCAAGGGTAAACATTTGGGTTAGACACTGTGACAAATGAAAGGAAGAACTGGTCAGCCTTGCCTTTTTTTCTCTCCATTTCTCAATTCCGAGATGAATGGATGGCTCAAAGAGCTGAGAAATCAGGAAAAAAAATTAAGGACAGTACAGTGAGGGCAGACATGGGAGATAATGAGACTTTGGAATTTACTGCTACAGGACAGATAATCAAAATCTCATGATAAAATTTTCTAGGATAAATAAAAGCTAAATACCTTTTATGACCGCTACAGTCTTTTGGCTAAGATAAAGGTAACCAGATCCCAGGCACTGAGATATAAAATGATGTGTTAGAGGTATCAGTAGGAAATGACTTCCCCTGTGTGCTGCGTTGCTGTGTTGACTGCGCCTCCTCTGTTTTTGTTTCCATTTGCCGAAGGCGTGGAGGACCAGCTATTGCTGTAGGCAGCATCCCAGACCCGCAGCTGGGAAGGGGATACCTTACACCACCCTGCTTGGCTCCCAGAGCATCTGCCCACCCTCCTGGGTGTCTCATAGGGAGGTGACCTGGGTCTTCCAAGACCTGGTGGAGCCTGGCACAGGGAATCTGTGAGCTGTCCAAGCGATGGCTGGACTTTATTCAGGGCAGGTTCGGTTCCAGTGAGGGAAGCAGCTCTGGAGGGTGCTATGTACAAACTGTATAATCTGGCATGCTTGTTTATGGCCCCATAAAACTCCTCTGGCTGGCACTCTCATTTGGCATCCACCAGGAAGCATCTCCTTTGGGCAAAAAAAGGTTAAAGTGGGACATTTTGTAAGGGCTTTGATGACATTATTTTCCTGGTGTTTTATATATGCTACTAGCAAGGAAAGAGCTGGTTTTAAAGTTGGGCTGATATAAAGTTGGGCTGATATACCTATTGCATTTAAATCCACTTTGAACATGAAAGGAGGGGTAGAAGAAAAACAATAACTATTCTCAAATCCAGATGACTTTTACAGAGTAATTTTCTTCTAGAAACTTGACTTCCTTATGGGGTTGATTTTGCCTTTTATGCGTCTGCGTTCTGATATCTTTATTTCCAGCTTCCCCACATTTTTGACCGCTGTTGGCAAGAAGGAGGAAACTGCTTCTTACTAAAACTTTTATTAGGCAGTTATTAGTATTTCCTTCTTCAATATTGAACGGCTTTTCTGTGCAGTAACTTTAATGTACTGCTGCTGGAGAAGGAAAGGGACTAAGGCATAAGCCAGGTTTTGTGGAAATAGATGGAGATTTTTCTGACAAAATCGTAGAGATCATGATCCACTATGGGAATAAAAAAAACCCATTCAGTTTTCATCTTTACTTGTTTCTAAATATGTAACTTGAACTGAGATACACTGAGCCTGTCCTCAACAGCAGCAGTTTGCCTCAGTTAAGGAGCTGCCCATTTGAGTCTCAGCTGAAAACAGGTGTAGTTAGACTCTCCTGTCAGATTTAAGAAATACCTGTGGATGGTCTTCTCTCACTGAGAGTCAAATCACCTTCATTTTACACAGTGGTGCTTGTTTTCAGTCGCTGTGCACTGTGCCAACCAAATCCAGCGTGTGCAAGCAAATGCTTCCCTGATGGGCGGTGGCACATGAGAGCAGGGGGTCAGCACTTGTGCACGTCTTGTCACCTTTAATCAGCCGCCAGAGGGTTAATTGCACACCAGCTCTCTGCAGAGCTCTCTGTTGGTGAGGCCTGGAAAATTGCAACTAGCCCGTGATAAGTCCCCCTGCAAGCAGATTAAGGTCTGACTGCAGCGTAAAGGTGGAGTAAGCTATGAAATCAGGATGATTGGATGGTGTATATGATATGATGCTGATGGAAAGGAAAACAAACTCAGGGGCTCTCCATGTGAGAAGGACCCATTTTAGATTGCAGAAAGCAGTTACAAGAAGCAGCACTTAAATTAATGGGTGGCCTGATGAGAGATTGGAGCAGACTAGAAGAGGGTCACAGCAGTCCTGCCAGCCTGTCCCCCAACTGTGTGTTTCCCGCAGCACCCTCACCCTTCCTGGCCACATGATAAAGAAACTAGTTTGAGGTACTATGGCAGTATAAAACTTTTCATACTGGCAGAGTTAATTTGGAACGGGATAGGAACAGGCAGGCTGGGATGCAGTGGAAATGGGAGACTGGCACTTCCAACTTCAAGCAACTTAAACCATCATGGCATTGCAGGCTCGCAGTGCCTATCTCCCAGCACAGCATCAGGTGCCTAAAAATGGGATTCACAAAAGCCAGCACAGTGGGCAGAACCTGCCTGCTCTAACCCATAGGAAACCCCAGGGAAGGGACATTCTGATCCTGCTGCTCCTCAGAATGCAGCCACCTTTCCTGGGGACTGTGAAGAGGCACTTCTCTCCAGCTGATATTTCTTACCCTGACCCTTCTGTAAGATTTATGAATCTGCAGCTTTTCATCAAAAAAATAAAAGGGGGGGAGGGGGGAAGAAAAACGAAGGAGAGATAATTCCTTTCTTTTGCATGCATGGCTATGGAAAAATGCAGTGCCCTCCCACATCCCAGATCTCTGAGCCAGGCACTCGAAGGCAGAGGTAAATCAGTGTTTTCAGGTCCCCTCTCTGTCTTAAGGGACTTGAGGTACTATGCAGAATTTGGGGGACTACAAAAAGTCTCTCCCTGTGAAACCCCTTAGCTTCCCATGCTCTAATGTGTTTCCTCAGAAAACAGCAGTTTCAGCAGTTGAAAGAAAGCCACAGCATGCAAACGTGCAAGTGTGAGAACAAGTCTCCAGCTCAGTGGCTGGTGTGCTGTCCCTGGAGCTGGGAGCTTCAGGCTTTGATCCGCTCTCACATATGGACCCGTTCAATGGGACCTATTCTGCTGGAACATATGGACAATTCTCGGGACTGCTCACATGCAGAAAACCCCATGGAGTTTTCAGACAACTATAATAGAGACATTTCAGGGGAATTTTGCTTTAGAGCAATTTTAGCATGCCCTGTGGACTCAACTCCCATCTAGGATTCCTGTGTGTGCACCCCAACACCTCTCCTTGTTGCAGAGCTGCAGATGAGGAGGATCAGGCGCTTCCCTCCAAAAGCACACTCTGACCCAAATTCAAACAGCAGTGAAAATACACCCGCAGGCGGCTTAAAATCCTGCCCTACCGCACGGAAACCCAGATCCCGCCTGCTTTCCGACGCCTTCCACGGCTGCTCAGCAGATGACATAACATTAGTCGTGACTTACTGACACAGGTATTCAACTAAATAACGCGTGAAACAATGGAAAGGAAACGCCAAGGGGTTGGCCAGCTCAGTCACTGGGTTCGCTTGCGGTTCTGGGCAGTTCCTGCCTGCGCTGCTGTTGAGCCTTTCAGATAACGAGCTGTGCTGAGCTGGGGGAAGCCCCTCCAGCCCCGCGGCGGCGGCTGCGGCCGCTTCCAGCGGCGGATCCCGGCCGGGGGTCTGGGCCCGCGGTCGGGGGGGCCGCCCCGCTGCAGCGCTCCCCGCATCCCGCGGCGGTGCGGGAGAAGCACCGGCAGCAGCGGCCGGGAACCCCCCGGCTCCTGCACTGCGCCCCTGCCCACCCTGCAGCCCCAGCCCGGGGCGGCTGCGGCGGGAGGGGCTCCCCAAACGTGCTCGCCCGCTGCTCGCGCGGACCCCGGAGTGGGTTTTTTGGAAGTGGGAGGTTTTGGGAGGGTGGGGAAGCCCCGTCCCGGGGACTCGGCAGGTGGCGACAGAGCACGGGCTTTGGAGGTGCCCGGCGCTGCGGAGCGCGGGCGGGGCGGAGGGCGGCTCCGCGGGACCTCCGGGGCAGGGGTGCAGAGGTCCCGCTAACACCACCCCAGCGAACCTTCTCCCTGGAGGGCTTCTCATAAGGATTAAATACTTTTTTTTACAAGTACTCTTACAGAGAGATATAACAGGATTTTAATTTTTAAAAAAATTTTGTATGTCTCGCACATATACGTTTCTAGATACAAATATAGGAATAATCTGAGCACATACAGAAGCCTAAAATCCAACAGGCAAGGCTCAGGCCGCGGCAGCAGCATCTGGCAGCATCCTGGGCCGGCTCGGAGGGGCAAACCCGGCTCCCCATCCCCCGCGGCTGGGCCGCCGAGCGCTGCCTGCAGTGACGGGGAGCCCCGAACCCCCAGTGGGGTGAACAGGCTGCGTCGGGCTCGGGCACGTTCTGGGACCAGGAGAGGCGGCTGGGGGCTCGGGCTGCCAGCATGCCGGCGGGATCCGTGGGATCGACTTGCCCGCAGCTCGCCGGGGAGCTGGACGGAGCAGGCATTTGGCCGAAAGGGCTGTCCGTCCTTCCCCGTGGGGCGCTGGCAGGCAGCGCCCGGCCCTTTCCGGGATGCTCCCGGTCCCGTGCCCTCGAGTAGGGACAGGGGTGCTGCAGAGCCTCGGGCTCAGTCCTTCTATTTTCCCCTCGTAAGAACTCGAATAATTTTTTTTCCATCTCCTTTGTCGGCCTCGGGGAAGAAAAAAAAAAAAAAAAAAAAAGCCTTTGGAGACCCCTTT
>VWZW01001254.1:182090-341701 GCA_013397115.1 Edolisoma coerulescens
CGCTTCGCTGTGCTTTGCTGTCGCTCCGGTTCGCCGCAAGCCCCCGTGACGTCACAGCGTGGCTGTGGGGCTCCGGGGGCGCGCTGTGACGTCATGCCGGCGCTGTGCGCGGCGCGGAGGCCGATGGCGGGGTGTGGGTAGGGTGAGCACCGGGGTCGGGGGGACACACGGCGGATTCTCCCCCTACCCCGGTGGGTGCTGCAGGGGCTGGGTGCCCTCCCCGGTACGTGTGGCCGGGCGGCTCCACCGGGGCTCCCCGGGGGTCCAGGCCGGGATCCGACGGCTCCGCTCCGGTTCATAGTTGGCTTCGCCCTCGGAAAAATATAAAGCGCCGCGCTGCTCCGTGCTCCGTTCCTCCCGGGCCACGAGGGAGGACGGGAGCCGCTTCTGAGCCAGCCTGCTTCCCCCTCCTCCCTTGCCGAGCAGCATGGATTAGAGCGAAAGCGGCGGTGAGCAGCCCCTGTCCTTCCCTCTGGGAAGCGAGGTTTTTGCCTTGGCGCAGAAATACGCGGGGACCGGGATCCTGCTCACGGAGTCAGGGCAGGGCAGGAGAAGCCGAGCCGCTCTCCCTCTGGCCCCCAAGCTCGGCCGAGGGGCACTGAGCCTGTGGCATCGCTAGAAAGAAAGGGGAGACGGAGGAATAAAGCGAAAGGCCGGACAAATCCCGGCGTCCTTCAGTGATGTGGAGGAAGGTGCACGTCTGGCCTTTGCCTGCTGCTTCTCTGAAGGCTCGGGCGAGAAATCCTTCGGGGCCGGGGAGGCTTTCCGGGGGGGACACTCTCCTCGGGGCCACACTTGTTAGAGGGAGCAAAGCCCCGAGGAAAGGGAAGGAAACGCAGACAGAATTCCCCCGCCACGAGCCCTAGGGAGAGGGAGCTGGAGCACACGCCAGGCCAAGAGACGTCTTGCCGGATGAAGAAGGGACGGGTGAATTGGTAAAAACCGTGTAACCGAGAGGGCAGAGGCTCCGTCAGAGCCACGACGGGCAGGGTGATCTCCAAGAGGGGCACGCACAAAGTCCCCATGCATTCCTGGATGCCCGCAGCGCCCGCGCGGGGCAGCGCGCCCGGGGCGCCGTCCCTGGCCGACCCCTCTTGGGACAGAAATGGGACGGGGGAAGAAATTATCTGGAAGGGGCTTGTAAATTAATGTTCTGCCTTTAAAACCTTGCCAGGGAGGAAACGAGGGGGTGTCACGGCTTGTCGGGGCACGGCGTGGGCCCCGCAGTTCCCTTTCAGCCCCAGAAAGCGGCTGCGCCCATCAGCGCGGGATTTGCCGTGATGTTGGAACTCCCCTAAATGCAAGAGAAGCCGCGGGACAGATGCCCAGCGAAACGCGATTGTCTCTCCTGCGATAAACCACCGTGGTGCGGCTCACGGAACCGCAGGAATTTGTTTGCCTCTTGAGTTTGCTTCCTGAAGACTAGCCCATGCAGGGGAGAGAGGGTTTTGGAGTGGCTCTTGTCAGATGAGAAAGAAAAAGCGCGTCGGGAAAGAGTTTCTCTTCCCGTGGGTTAAAGGAATCTGCGTCTCCTCCAAGCGCAGGGCTGGCTGCGCGGGGCCAGGCTCTCTCCACCTCGGCCTCCCCAAATAACGGGAGCAATGCCCGCCTGGACTCGGGATCGGGGAGAGAGAGGAGCAGTGCCTTTATGGCATCATTTTAAGATAACGCGGCAAAAGAGGGGGAAATAACGCTGTTGGGACTCGAGCTTTGAAGAAAGATGCTCAGATCGGAATAGAACAGATGGGATAAAATTCCTTCGTCCTGCGCCCGCTTTTTGTGCTCCGTGCACCTCGGGTGCTGTTCGGGCCAAGGGGCCGGGTGGCGGAGCCGGGACATGGGTTGCTTCCTCTCCCCCGGCTACAGGGAAAATGAATTTTATCTCTCTCCAGCGTGCTCCCGCTGGGCACGTGCAGGTAGAGCAAAGCCACGAAAACGAGTCTGGGGAAAGATGTGCCCGTGGAGGGATTTGTTCCCGCCTGTACAGGGAAGGGAGTTTTCCCCGTCCCCCGAGGCTGTAGTTACTGCTCGATTTCTGCGGAAAAAAGTCGGGACAATGTCGTGACCGCAGGCAGCTCCAACACCGTTCGCTGGCGAAGGCGACACGTCCGTAGTGCAGTGCAACCCCCTCACTCCCAGGACAGGTCAAAGAAAGCTTGGGGGTGCCTCTATTTTGTTTGCTTGTTATGGCCTGGTAGCACGAAAGGCTTTTGATGCTGGTTGTCTCCGAAGGCGAGACGCCCGAGCCCACTGTTTTGCTGCGGACCCGAAAACCCTCGACGGCGTTTCCATCGGGGGCAGGAGCTTTCCGGGCGGTCTCTTCACCTCCCCTAAAGCCGCTGTGACTCTTTCCAGATCAGTGCCGGGCACTGCAACCCCCTTGGGCTGCCGCCGCCCTCGCAGCGCGGCTGGGTGACAGCGGGGTGTCGCGGCGGGGCCGGGGTCCCCGCGGAGGGGCCGGCAGGAGCTTCCCCGGCTCTGCCCCGGTCTCCGCGGTCCCGGCCGGGGCAGACTCCCCGCACACACTCGCTTCGTTGCTTTGCTTCCCCACCCGGACGCCAGGCAGAGATTTTTCGCGCTGATTTCGGATGAAAAGCTGTACGTGAGACCAAGAAGAGGCAGCGATACGCGCTGCCGCACGGAAAACAGAGGTTTTCCTGCCTCTTCCTGCGTGGCTTGTATGGGAAATCGGATTAATACTGAAGCGGGAGGCCTCGCCGTGCCGTTCCGATATCCCAGCCCTGTTTGGGGGCATCCACACTCGCAGGGATGCACAGCCGGGCTTATCAGAGCCAGGGTCCGGCCGGCCTTCTGCCCGGGGAGCAGCTTACCAATAACCTCACCTTTCCCGGGCGCTGTGTTAGGAAGTCCACTAACAGGACACTTTTCGCCCGATTTCTTACCAGAGACCTCCCGTCTCCGGAGACCCGACTCAACCTCAGAAATAACAGCCATATTAGAAGAAAACCCCCCCAAAACAATAATACAACAAACCAGAAGCAATATTTTAATCAAGCGATATACGGTGCAAAAGGGCGGGCGAGGAGCTGGCATCGGGCTCCGCCGCGGTCCCCCCCGGCTCGGTGCTGCTCCCCCCAGAGCCCCGTGGGCGCGGAGCCGGCGGCAGAGAAACCTGAGTTCTCCTCCCTCGTTAGCAGAGCGAGACCGGCCCCGCTCCTTAGGAAAATATTTTTATTTTATTTTAATGTCGGGCTTAAGCTGATGTCTTAAAAAATAATTGTTTTCAGACCCCAGTTCACTCGGCATCGCCGTTTCACACTCGCAGGCACACACAGCTTTCCCTGCAGTTCATGCCTCGGGACTGCCTGGCGTCGGCAAGACAAACTGCAATCTCCAAAATGTCAACTTTTGCCACAATCTCGACTAAAAAAACCACCCCCTTCTTATTGCTGTTGAGCGCTCATCAGAAATAATGGCTGTTTACACAAAACCTTTATTCACTTTCTTAAATAAACACCAGTGAATTCAAATAAAGCAAAGCCTCAGCTATATTTCAAGCACAACGTTTGCTGTGTGTATTCTCGGCTGCGGACCTGGAGAGACTCCTCGGAGAGAAATATGAAGTCTCTTTTCATGGTCCACCTCCATTAACTAAATATGCTCGCTCACCTCGGCCAGGTTTATACTACTTCGGTTTTCCTTTTTTCCCCTCTTTTTCGTGTTTTTCCCCAGCTGAAGCGGAAATATCTCCTCCCTTTTCCCCAGCCCCTTTTTACAGAGGTGTGGTCCGGACGCTTTTCTTTTAAAATCAATTTGCAGAAGCCCCCTCCCCTCGCCTTTCACAGCCTCGGCTCGGGGGCGCTCTGCGGGCACACCGCCGCCCTCCGCAGCCCTCCCGGCCGAGGGTGCTCGTGGCTCGGCGCGCAGAGGTGGCTCTGGTTGAGGGGAGGTGTGTGGCTTGTGGGTTGGCGAGCCCGGTGAGGCGATGCCAAGGTCTCGTTTATCTCGGAAAGAACAGCGTAGAAATACAGTTCGTGCGAACCCACGAGCTCAGCGGGGCAGCGGGGAGCGGCGGGGACCCGCGGAGGGAGCGGAGGGAGCGGCGGTCCCGCCATCCATCGCCCCTCGAGGGAACCGGGTCGGTCCCGGCGCGGCGCGGGGAGCGCTGCCCTCCTGCTCCCCTCATCTCCCCCGCTCCCAGGCCGGGACTCGCGGCCCCAGCCCTAATGAGATCCATTAAGCGAATTATTGATGTGGAGGTTCGCTGTGAGGTCCCGGCTGGAGGGAAACGGGGCTCTGCTGCAGATACAGGCGCTCTGATCTGCACCACCTGGCTGAAACCAGAGAGCCGCCACTTCATTAATGGGTTTAGCCTTTGCTAATTGGTGTCTTTAGGAGCCTTGCCAAATTCTGCTCCGCGATCTTTGGAGGCAGCTTTTGTTTTTCCTGCTGCCGGTGACATTCGTTGACGGCGATTAGAGCCGATCCCGCTGCAGCGCCGGTGGCCCGCCGGGCAGCTCGACAGCCCCCGACGGGCCGGGCCGGGCTGCGCGGCTGCTCCGGGCACCTCCTGCCCGCTGCTGCCTCCTCCGTCACCACCCACCATCGTCATCCTCAGCAGAAGTGGAAACGCCGCAGGTGAACCCGGCAGCGAGAAGAGCCAAGCCCCTCTCCTCCCGCCTCGGTGACGGCTGCGGCAGGTGACACGAGTGGGAGGTGGGGCGACAGGAGCCCCATGACCCACGCCCGCCCTGCGGAAAGCAAGCGCAGGGGCCGGGGCTGTCCCTGTCCGTCGGGGCAGCGGGGAAAGCAGCCACAGGGCCGATCCCGGGGAAAAGGGGAGAGGCAGGGGCAGAGCCCGGCCATGCCAACCCCGCTCCCGCTCCAGCCCGGAGCCGCCGCGGCTCTCCCCGGCCGGCAGAACCGGCGCCACGGCTGAGCCCCTTTCGCCACCCGCCCTCGGGGTCAGCTTCATTCCCGGCCCCGCGGCTCGGAGCAGCTTTTCCGAGACTCAAACGGCCGTGCTAATGAAATCCGCTCACCGCAAATCACAGAGCTCTGCCGTACGCTATAATCAAATTTCTGCTTGCCTTAAAAAACCCGGGCCACCCTCCTCCACCCCCGTTCTCCGGGCAAACCCCAAATCAAAGGTTTCTAGCCATCACACCCCTCCAGTTATGCCTGGTCCCAGGCCATCCTTCCCGGCCTTCGTGCCATCGCATGGTCTTCCCCCCTCCTCGCGATGACCAGTGCCTTTCCTCGGCCACCAAAACGGGAGACTGCTCGGGACCACCCCTGTCTGCTTGGCCGGTCACCTGCATGGCAGCACGAGGGTGATAAAAGGATGGGGATGCGGGAGAGAGCAGAGAGGCTGGAGGGTTTGCTTACCCAGCAGCCCAAAAGAGGGGTCGGCGGGGAAGAGACGCACTCTTCACAGACACACACACAAATCACACCAGCCTCATTTCCCGGGTAATGTGTCACCAGCCGTGTAAGTCAAGTATTCAGGGGTCAGACGCGGCTGATAAATCATGCCGAGCGGGGATTTTATCCTCCTCACGGCACCGCCGTCACCGGGCTTTGCTGAACCACTCCGGGGGCTGTGGCTGGTGCCGGCCCCGAGGCGAGGGGTCAAAGCTGATACGAAATGAAGAGGCACTCTTGTCCCCACCTTGCCCCCTAACCTGGAGCCCGTCCGGCCTTGGCTCATTTAAGCCGGGCTACAAAGCGCTCTGACCCGTGCGGGACTGGGAGAGACCGCCCCAGCTTCACCGGGATCCCCTAGCCTGTGTCTGAACCCAGCCCTGGAAAGCAACAAGAAGAAGGATGGGATGCGGCATGGACCCGGTCCGTCTCCCCGAAACATCCCGGTACAATTCTAAAATGCATGAGCTTCCAAGCTGGCCCGCGTGGCTAGAGCGCTCCACACTTCCATGGACGAGCCCAAGACCTGGCCCACAGCCTTGTCATTGTCCTTTGACACCACATAAACAAAACATGTAGTTGCAGATGAAAAATAACTCGGGGGAATTACAGCCTGTGTTTTACAAGCAATCCGTTTGAGCTTTTCTATTACCATCGTTATTTCAATGACAGCAAAAGTATGTCGGAATTCCCTTTTTCAGCGCATTCATACAGATATCCCTAGATACGTATTGGAGTATGGACATACACACTACATACACGCATATTTATCTGTGAAAGCAGTCCATTGTAAATACCTGTCTTTGTATAAATGACTAGGCTCTGCAGGGTTATCAATGTCTTTAAAAGACCTTTTCGGCAGAAGTGCCTAGATTACAGGCATTTTCAATTCCTGTTCGTAACGAGACCTGTCTGGATGTTAACAGAGATGCCCAGGACAGCGACTATAAAAGATGACTTGATGAAGCAGCATGAGCTTAGTCTACAAACAAGGGCTGTTGATGAGTAGAAAAGGGGTTAGACTGCAGCTGATACAACAGCCACTTCTCATCGCTACAGCCCTTCAGCACGGCTCGGGAGTGAGTATTTTTACCAGTGGTGTAACAGGGAGGATGTGGAGCTTGGTTCTGGCTGGGGCTTGACTCTGCACGGCTTCCCTTTTTACTGCAGTTCTTCAGTTCTCCAGAATTTAGCACATCCAGTACAGTTCGCTTCTCAGCATTGTGTTTCCAAGGACAAATCTCAGTGTGGATCGTTTGGCCCAAGTGGCCCCTCCTCCATTCCCGGAGAGTCCCCTCCCGCCCGCACCCACCCACCAGTGTCTGTGACCGCAGCCGTGGCGGATTAGCCGCCGCTGGGCGAGGAGCAGGGGTCCTCTACTTTATCCTCAAACCTTTGGGAACGTTGTCCGAGGTGGGGTGGAGTTGGGAAAGGTCCTGACGGCCTCCCCTGAGCTGTGGATTGCTCCGACCCCCGCTGTCCCTCGCCCCCGCAACCCACCCGGGGCGGAGCGGGAGAAGGGCGGCCCCGCGGCCCCGGCCGGATCGGGCTCCGCTCTCCGGCTACAGTAGACGTGTTTATTTGTGCGCGCCCCCCTCCCCATAAATCCCACCATCTATAATCATTATCTACATGGAAACTTTTGCCCCCTGCAGCCCCCAGAACCCCTCCCCTCCCCTAGTTAGCGGTGATGATTTTAAAAGCATGCGATGATCTAAGCCCTAATACTAATATTATGCATCATTTGGACAGGATAACCATGCCACCTTGTCAAACGCTGCCTCTTTACACAACCCATTTGCTGCATCGCAGAGTCATAACGGCGGTGATGGATGGGCCGGGGACCCCCCCGGCGCCCCCCCGGCGCGGGCAGGAATGCTGGCGGGCCGAGCCCCCGCGCCCGCGGCCGGCCCGCACCCCGCCGGCGACAATTTATGGTCTGTATATATTTGCTGGCTCCAGATATCGGCAACGTAATGGATGGTTATATTTTATGAATCCGAGGCTCGGATCTAGGGACTCGGGAGTCCCTTCCTTGTATGGTGCACTCCTGTCTCGCCCTTAATCCGCCCGGCAGGCAATAAACTTCCCCGCTAAATGCGCCGGGAGATAACAGACAACTTTTATTGATTACAAGAAAATGCTCGAAACTAAATAAAGGGGTTTTATGAGGATCCCTGCGAAGACCCTTTTCTCCGCAACCATTAAGCACAATATCGACGTTTTACTGCGTGTAAACTGTGAACTTGTTTAGCCATAAAGGCTGGGGCGGGCGGGAGGCAGATGGAAAGCGCGATGCTCGCCGAGAGGAGCCGGGCTCGGAGGTGCAGCGGGGCTGCCAGCCCGAAGGGTGCCCGCTGAGCTCCCCGGACTCCTTCTCGGTCCCTCTCTCCTCACCCTTGCCGAAGGCGTCGCTGCGGGGTCCTCTCCCAAACATGAATACAGGGAGTGCTGGGGGGCAGCACCGGAGATGCTGAGCCCGGGAGGGGCGAAAGGCACCTCACAGCGGCGTTTGGAGCGGGACTCGTGGGAGTCATCGCCCGGGCGTACCCCGGAGGGAGGATGAGGGGGAGGGAGTCCACTGGCATTTTAAAGTGGATGATCGCGAAGGTTGCTCCACCTTCTCCCTCTTTCCAGAGGTCTAGGTGGGGGAGGTATGGAGAAAGAGGCGAATTCGTGTATTTTATTGTATTCCCACCGTCTTCTTTATAGCCTCAGAGGTGAAAGGGGCGTTAAAGTCCCCGCCTGGAAGAGGGATGGTATCGGGGCGGGCGGGGAGGGGGAGGTCCGGCATCAGGCAGCCGGGCTCTGCCCAGGGACCAGTTCGGGACCTACCCTCCTAGTGCTGGCTTCACTCTGCCCCGGGGTCTGCGCCTCCCCTCTCCGCCCCCGCCGAGGGCACGGACCGCTTCGGGGAAACCAGTTTAATTCTTCCGTGACACACAGCAGCAGCGCACGGGATGGGCGAGGGCTGCCAAAGGCATCACGAAAATATAAACCCCACCCGCGGCCCTGACTTTGAAACAGCAGTGATCGCATAATTTTTTAATTTTTTTTTTTTTTTAATTTTTGGTGGCGGCACTCAATATTTTGAGCCAAATCCTCTAATAAATTGCTTAAGATGTCCCGTGGCTTCATTACCGCCGGTATTCCTGTCCATAGGCAGCCGGCTCGGAAGTCACAAACGTTATTTTCTCCTGCAACCTCATTGCCAGCCTTGAACAGCAAGAGGCAAACGGCGCTGAGATTTTTTCCCCCTTGTTGTTCTGTTTGCCGCACTTGGAAAGGTAACTGTGAAATCACTCAGTGCCTGCGAGTCGTATCGCATTTTACTGGAAAGCCATAAACCTGTCTCATTCCCTGATGTTTCACGATTTACTTATGAGTGTAAAGGAAATGCTTGAGCAGTGTTCCCTCTGCAGTTTTCCTTCGGCCAGGGGAAGCCGAGGGAAGATGCTAATATTGCCATCTCATTTTACAATTTATCCCGCCTACCCAAACGGGGGGTGTACACAAGCCAAGATGCCATGGGGTTCAGTTTCTGAGACGCAGCCCACAGAGATTACACTCGCCTCCATAGCCGGCCCAGTGAATTATTTAGCCTGCCCTTTATCCCTGTTAAAACGTTGGCTTTCATTTAAACCAACAAAGCCATCCAGAGCCGTTTCTCAGTTCCACAGAGGTCCGGTGAGCAGGATGTCCTGGCAGCGATGTCGTGTGCGCTCACATCCCGCAGCAGCCCCTCTGCACTGTCACTGCTCACACCGAACGGGATTGTCCCCTCACCAGCGACCTGCACTGTGGGGCCCTTGGCTTCCCCGTGCAAACACCCTCCCTCCAGCCCACCATGTGCTTACACTTCACTTTATCTCTTATTCATGTGCTTCTCTATGCATACACATATAATATTATGCTGACCCTTTTTAAAAAAATTAGGTATTTTAAATTTCTTTTTAAGATGCAGCTTCATGAGGAATATTTAGCCCATTAGCTAAATTAGCTGGCAAGAACCAAACCCAAACAGAAAAGACATGGGCATCATTATTCGCAGAATTGGAAAACATTTGCAAGACCGTAATACACACTTCAAGTCATAAATTAATAGTTGGTTTATTCTTCAATCAGGAAAAAGCCATTAAGGTTTGTTCAGCTCTGGTCTGTGGGAAAATAATTTCTTTGATTGAGTTCCCCCTAAAGACCCCCAGAAGTTTTCTCTCCTCTGTCATGAACAGTCTGCTCTTTCCTGTCTTCCGGATGGAGGGAAGAGTAGGACCTCTGGAGAAAAGCAGCTTTTCAGCATCTTGAATTTCACTTTGCATCTGTCTTCCCACCTGCTGATTTAATTTCTCTTTGCATTCGGGACCTTTCTAAATCCGCCAAGAGAAAACTATGGAATAATGAGAGTTGTGTATCATCTTTTATCAGCTTTTTCTTCCTTGCTGGTGGCCAATACTGCAGCTCTGAAGGAAACAGACATTTGAAGGCGGGGGGCTGAGGAGTGGGAAAGCACGGCATGGAAAGAAATTCAAGTTGAGGAATGAGAGGAATGGATAAAAAAAGGCAGGGCTGATGACTTTTTCATTGCATAGATTTCCTACAGGAGCAGTGGTTACCGATCATGGGCCTGCTTATTTATTTAGTGTGTTTCTGAAATGCATGAGCTCCTAAGCTGGCCTGTGTCACTGGAGCCCTCCACACTTCCATGGACGAGCCCCAGGCCTGGCCCACAGCCTCATCATTAGAAAGGGGCAGTTCTCCAGCCCATCCACCCTCTGGCAGCAGCGCTGGGTCACCCTGCACCATTTAGTGACTCCTTCCCACCCACTCTGGGGGCTGAACCCCAGACACCAGCAGGCTGCTGCTGGGAGGTTGGGAATTTGATATCAAAGGGTCACTTGCCTTGAAGGCAATCAGACTTTCCTTTTCCTTCTTCCCACTCAAATTTGCAAGGCACGATTTGAGGGTTCCCCTTGGCTGATGTGGATGCAGATGCAGGCCAGAAGACCCTGGCAGTGCATGGGTGGGATCCATCCCCATGAACGGTGGGGTAGGTGCAAGCAGAGTGGTCTCCATGCCAGGAGCTGATGTGCTGCTGACACCTTGAGCCCTGTCTAGGTCTGCATTGGTCAGTGCCCCTTCAAACTCAACCCTCACTGTCCCTCCTGGGCCAAGTTGCAGTAGAGGCCTCACTCTTTTTAGTCCAGCACTGGTGGTGGTTGACAACACGACGTGGCTGAGTGGGAACAGACCCGGCCAGCGATGCCACCTCACAGAGATCCCACTGTTAAAACTGGGCACACCAAGATGGTCCTAAGAAACACAGAGAACTCTTTCCTTCCCTTTGTAAAGGTTGAGGCAAACCTCCTGTGGAGATCTGTGCTTTGTGTGGACCTCTGCCCTCATGGTGAGACTCACCCAAGCCAGCAACCCGGGAATCTGCAGTGATGGAAGCCCATGCCAAGATCTGTCCTGTGAAAGCCAGTAATTAAAATTAGGGGTTTCCTGCTGGGGAAGTCTCAATCCTGGGCCTAAGTTTTGCTGACCTGATGCATCACAAACAAGGTTTACTTCAGCCTAAATTTGTCCCCATTTTTTTGCCAGTTCTACTATTTCTATAACCATGAGGCAGAAAAATAATCAGGGTAAAAAGAAAAAGCAATAGCACTAAGCCTGCTGGTGGAAAAAAAGGACTGTGTTTGTTTAATCAATTTTTGACCTTTCAAAAAGAAATTTTATCATGATAAAGTATTTTAAAGGCAGTTTACACAAAGCACAGCAGGTAAGATTCCTTGAATGACGTTGTTTAAAAAGGATGGTGTGGAATAGTAATCAGAAAAATGAGTCAAATGAAAGCCTAGGCTCCTCCTTGTAGGAAAGAAATGCTAAGTGGATATTTTTCATCCATAGGTGTCTTTTTTTTAAGGCAGTTGACTAAAATATTCCTAAAATGTTTCTGTGTACCAATAATGGGCCTTGCACGCATTTTCTTGAGCAATTATTTAATCTGCTGTTGCACTGGAATGTTGACTTATTTTCAGCTTTGGCTTTTCTTAGCTCATCTCTAGTGCAGTGAAAGCTTTTGCCTTGGTGCTAACTAGTTGTGTGCAAGAAGTGATCCAGAGGTGTTTGGTGCCCAAAGTTATTGTCCTGGATTCAGCTAGGGGGGAGTTAATTCCTTCAAATGTGAATTGGAGACCACCTCTGACAGAAGGCTGAACCGCTCCCCTCAAAACAGCCTTGCTAAAAGGCAGGAGGTACCTCCTGTAAATGAGTATTTCTGGGAACAGGTTTTTTTTTTTCAGATTTGTTTTGTCCCTTGAAGAGTGAGATTGATCTGAAATGCCTAAGTGGATATTGAAGGTTCATCTGGGGCAATAACCCCACCCTTGTGATCGTCAATGAGACAGTGTTACCTGAGAGAGGCAGTGATGAAAAAGTGATACATACTTTTTATTATGGATCTTGTGATTGATTTAATTTTCTGTTACTACCTGGGAATGAAATATGAAAATGCACAGGCATCCCATGCTCGACTGAGGTAAAGCATTCTCATCCATGGCAGAGTGCAGCGTTCCTGAGAGACAATTCCCTGTGACTGCCCTTGGCTGACTGACAGATCCAGTTTGTTCTTACGCAGGCACGTGAAATGGATCCAGCTTTCAGGTCCCATATTTTTTGTTTCCAGTGTGGATCCATTTGCTTGGCACCGTTTTTTCAAAACTTTGACTTTTGGATCGCACTGTCAACAATATCGTGTGAGAGCTGAGCTTGGTTTGCTCACAGAGGTGCCTGACTGCAGGAGCACAACACAGACCTGTGCAGCACGTGGAGCACATTACAGTGAGAAGCCACCTGTTGAAATAGCAGAGATCATGCCATTTTTTACATATGGACAGCAAAAAAAGTGGAAAGATGGGCTGTTTGAGATATTTCCAAAGCCAGAGGTTGTTGAAATATTGATGGAAGTACACACTCCTTCACTTCTATGCTTCTGAAATACAAAATATCCATTAAAAGTGACAGACTTGAAGCCAAGGCAAACAATTTCGTAAGCTAAACTTGAACACTTTCACTTGCAAATACTGATCTTGTGATGACAGATTCATTTTTCCAGCTCTGGCAAATTTGTTCCTACTGTAGCCTTGCTGGAAATTACCCTGCAAGTGTTTATAATCCCGTCCTACTGTGAAGGACTCCTTGTGGGATGCATAATTCAGATGAAGGGAGGACCTTGTGGCTATGGGCAAGGTGGGTCTATGGAAGTATCATAAAGCGGTTTGGATTGGAAGGGACCTTAAAGAGAGAGGTTCCCTAGTTCCAACCTTCCTGCCATGAATAGGGACACCTTCCACTAGGCTAGGTTGCTCAAAGCCTCCTCGAACCTGGCCTTGAGCACTTCTAGAAGAAGGGCATCCACCATTTCTCAACAAGTAGTTTTGGATTTTGCCTTTTGCACTGCAAAGCCCTGGTAGTCTTAAATCATGCTACACATATAACTGTATTTGACTCACTTTTAAACTAAAATAAAAATATCCAGACAGTGCTTTGCACAGCAGTTTAACAACTGTTAAATATATAAATAGACATCACTTACTAAAATACTGTGTTGATATGAGCCATATAAACAGAAGAGAGCAGAAATACAGTAGTCTTTTTAACCTGATCTAATTTTGTGTCTAGACAAACTTTACTCAGCACCAGAGTCTGCCTCGGTGCTGCTTTCTGGTACTCGAGGTAGGTACAGCACAGCCCTGCTTCTCAACATTATTAATTTTCCTAGTGGGCTGATGCCCTCTGAGAAAAATGGCAAAAGCGTTTCCAAGACTGCCACTGGAGTCACAGAGTGTTTTGTCTGTAAATCCAGGGGTCCTCGGTACCAGCAAGAAGCTTTGCAGTCCTTTTAGGACTATTAGTATTATGGTTCTGATCATGGCTGATGAGGGAAGGAAGGAAAGAGTAAAAGGTCAGAGTAAAAGATAAGAAAGAGGTGATGGAAGGGTATAGCACTTTCCTTTTTATCTGCATTTTTCTGTGCAAAAAAAGTAGGACTTCTGCCAAGGCATTTATTTATTCGTTGCTATGAAAATCGCTCCGTGTCCTAGTTTCAGCAATGTTAATATATTTTTCTTCAATAAGTGATTATCTTTTATGACCAGTTTAGACTTATATGGAGGTACAGGAATACACCATAAAACTCTACACCATAAGCTGTGTACAGGACATATCAACTACTCCAAAGCGATTACATTAATGATAGAAGAGCCAATCCTTCTTACGATTCCGTGTTACAGCAGAGGAGCTCAGTGCTGCTGAGGAAGGCATTAAATCACGTTTGTGTAGAAGGTAGAGAGACCCACTATGTGACTACTGTTTCAAGAAAATGTGATGCAGATACAGACCTAGATCCAAGTATGGAAACTGGCTGGTGGGCCCCTCAGGCTTTCTGGCAACCCACATGCTATGGAGGAAGAAGAAACAGCTGCTGCAGCTATCACAGGAAAAGACGACAGTGAAGGGAATTAAGCCTCGCAAAGGGGTCCAGATCTCTGTGAAGGAGCCACAAAGCCTGAGGCTGGTGCTGTCACGGAAAGCAGTGGCATCACCGAATGTGGCAGCAAGCCAAGCTCCTGATCCAGCATGCACTGGAGCAGAGGAGAGGATAACCAGGCGCTGCAAGAGGGTATGCACAGTGTGTCTCAGACAAATGCACGCACACCTACCCACACACAAACAGAGACCTGTGCCCTCCCCGTGCCTGGCATTCCATGGTCAGGGCGTGAGACAGCAGCATTTATGTTCAGGCTGGTTGTGACAAACCTGTATTGATACAATAAATAAATGTGACTGAGGTTTACAGTTCAAACAAGCTCTGAGGAGCCACCACAAATCAGCTTGTCACGTTGCCACCAGCTTTACAATCAATCTCCCATAAAGGGCTTAGACTCTGACTCCTTTCTCCAGTTTGCTTATTTTTGTGGGAAACTGGCTGCAAGGGAGTCACTAAAAGATGACTGGACTCAGACCTTTCTGTTTTTAAATGAGCGAAGCACTCTTAGAGTTTAGCAGTAGAGCCCACTTGGAAAAAAAAAAGAAAAAGGATCAGGAGAAAAGCAAACAAAAGCCATCCACCTCTGATCTAATGGCTTGGGTCTGGCCCTGGCAGTCAGAAAGGCTTGATAGAAAATGCTGCTGAAGCGGGGGAAGCTGTGGGCAGCTAGAGCTGGAGCAGTTGTGTCATGCTGTAACAAATGAAGCCCTGGTTTGTACCCTTTGAATGCTATGCAGTTAATCCTCATCACACAGTCAAAATCAACTTTTGGATTCCCTCACTGTTACCTCCTTCCTGTCCAGCTTCAGCCCTGTGTCCTGCTTTCCACTGAGGATGTGGAGAGGAGCTTCACTCACTCCTCTCAACAGGCTTGGCTCAGAAATGAAGCTTCTGTCCCTGGCAAAGCAGGTCCGTGTGGCTCTGGGAGGGTGCGAGCCCAGGTCCTGGCAGTGGTGACCTCAACCTTCTGGCTGGGGTGGTGTGAGACAACATCTTGCCACCTCACCCCCTGGGCAGGGGGAGCCTGGAGGTGCTGAGCTGTGACCTCTGCCTGGTCCTGCTGGCTGCCTTGGCCCCCTGGTTTGCCGTTCCCAGAATGCTGGAGACAGAAGGGCTCCCCTCCTCTGGATTCGGCTGGCCAAGAGGGCCCTGTGCCCTCAGTGGGGACAATCAAGGACCTCCTCTTTAGAAGCTCCTCTGGCATTTTTTAAATTTTTAGCCTAAAGGCCTTGGAGCAGGGACTCTCCTTTTGGGTACACCTCGCCCAGCTGAATGGAAGCCTAGCTTTTGTGGTCAATGTGAACACATCCACAGCACGAGAAGAGCTCAGAAATAGGCACCCAACCACAGCATTGTGCAGGAACAACACAGCCTCTCTTACTTTTACCTCTTCTGCTGTTCTGAACACGGCTAATGGTTTCCATGCTTTTTCCACAATGACTCCCAAATGTTTTTTCCTGACCAGCACGCTGAATGGCTGTTTCATTTAGCACATAATCATTAGCTTCCCTCCTTGCTACCAGACACATTATTTTGCCTTTGCCTTCACTGAAAGGCATTTGCCATCTGCTGATTTATTCAGAATATCAGTGTTGTAATATTGCTTTTAATAATAAAAATAATTATACACTCGGCTCCCTCCTGGTGCTTTTCATCAGATCTCATAGTGCTCAAAAATCCAAATTGCTCTCAATCCTGTTACAAAACTCATTGTCACCAACTTTATCCCCAAGTGTCGCAGTCCAAGTTCAGCTCTCTGGTTTCAGGCTGTTTACCAGATGCCCCTGGCACTTTCTGTATGAAATGCCTCTGTTCCAAATCAGTATCTTTGATTTTGTAAAGCAGTTTTCTACCTGCCTAGTTCCAGTCTACTCCTATACTGTTAAAGGAACAGTAAGGAACTCCCCACCTCAAATGTAATTAACTAATTTGTCTTGCACCTTGTCAGCTTTCCCGTGTGGCCAAAACCCCTGCAGCAGCACACACTCCCGGGTATATGCCAAGGCACTGAATATCCCAATCACTTATATTTAGACTCCTATTTACTACAAATGTCTCAAAGGGAATCTAACCACATCTCAGCATGTAGATTTCATGCTGATAAAGTCAGAAATGAGGGTAAATGGTACTGATGCTCCCTTCCAAATTTGGATAAGATGGATTTCCAATCTTTCTTTTCCATGCAATAATGTCCTTTAAGATCTCAGCAAGCTCCACTGAGATGAGTTCTTGGTGTTTTACAAATGAAGCTCTCCAGTTACCTATTAAATATTTTTTCACACCTTTCCTTCCCAGAATGCTTGCCTTTTTTTTTTTTTTTTTAAGTGAAGGTGTTAAAGTAATTGCTCTTGAGGGATTTTTTGGTTGTCAACTCTTCCACACCATTTTAGTCATTGCAGTTCTTATGTTGCCTGTGTTAGCCTGAAGAGCCCAAATTAGGAGAGGTACTACTGTGTGTATGCAGAACAAAGCAAAAAGTGAAGAGAATGAGAGAAGTGATACAAAGGGATTTTCCAGCTCTGTCAATAAAATTACCACAGTAATAACTTCCTTCAACATGTTTGTTGCTAATGGAGCTGCATACAGAACTACTTACAGCATAATACTTTCAGAGATTGGAGTTCCCTTTTCTGTTTGCAAGATATCTGTGTGTGAGGCCAAATGCCTGCAGTTTTCTTACTTAGAAGTGATTCTTCAGCTAGCCCTGAGCTCACAGCTTGTGGGGCACACACACAGGGCTCACCTGTCTCACATGGTGCAGCTGCCATCCCCTCCCTTGCCATTAATGCCTCTGGGAAGGCTGGATGATCCCCTGAGCCTGACTAAAGCTACACTTCAGTGCTGCCACTCAAGTACAGAGATGAGAAAGGACTCAGAGGGACAGACACACATTTCTGTGCACAACCAAGGGGCCTTCAAATGGAACTGACAGCAACCAGGATGAAGGCCAAGGAAAGGGGAAGATGAGCTGGATAATGCCTTTCCAAGGGTTTAGTGGATGCTAGAAGACAACAAAATTCAAGGGGAGACAACTAATTTGTGTCAGAAATTCGCACAGGGACACCAAGGATAGGAACTCATCATGCAGAGGAAGTCTTAGAAGTCATTAGAGGCAGGACAATGTGAGGGAGGTGCTGTTTAATAACTCACACTGCTTTTATACCCCCCTCCCTGGCAGCCTGCAGCAGTCCCTCTGGAAGACATGACTCTAGGTCAGGGTTTTGGTCCTCTTAAGAAAGCTCTAAGAAAATTTTTGAGTGTGAAGGTTATGGGGTGAATGGTACTTCAGCTGCTCATCCACAGGCATATGAACAAAAATTGCCCCTTTCTCTCCTGTTATTGTCAGCAGAGTGGTGCTTCCACCAAGACTGGAATGGAGAAGAAGCTGTAGAAAGCAAATGTCATTGAGAATAAAGAACTTCACTGGGGCAAATGTCTGTAGGACACTTTTCTAACTGTTTACCCAATGCTCACAGCTTAATGTCACTATTGCAGAAATAAAAAGAACAGATACTTCCCACAGGAACTGGAAAAGCCTCTGTTATTTGCCAGGTTATGAGCTCATTAAAACAGAAACACCTTCACCCTCCCTGTAGGAAAATGAAAATGCAACAGCTTACCATGATTATCAAGGAAAATAGGACCAAGGAATTGTCCCAAGCTGGAGGCAGGCTCATCCTGCTCATCCTTTTCTTTTTGTTTTATTTTATTTTTTTACTGGCAGATACTCCTAGAGAGGCATTACATGTGTAGATCAGGGATCTGTTGCTTGTTATTGCAGATGGTACTGAGGTGAAGATGAATGCCAGACACATTAGGCTTAACAGGATGGGTTTTAGCAACTTGAACATGTTGATGAAAACAGGAAAGCTAATAAATCATCCACCAAGGTCCAGACTGTAAAAGGCAGTGGATTTTCCTTAATATGTGGCGCTTCTGGGGTCCAAACAAATACTATAGACACATTTTTGTTGTTTAAACCCAGTCACATTTGCAATCTGTTTGGACATTTGACTGACTTTAAACCCTTCTTGGTGTAAATCCAGACCAAAAATCAAAGCCAATCGAACAGATTAACCCAGGCTGGTGCTGAGAAACAGGCACTTCACCTCCCCTGGTTGGCCTGGCTTGTGCAGGGAAAGGACACCTCTCTTTCACCTTTCTGGCCACCATTTTTTAAAGCCTGAAATTATGGCAGGGTGTTAGACAGTGCCTTTACTGTACTCATGCAATGGAATATATCATTACATTTTGTGGTGTATTGTGAATTAGCTTTGGGTTCAAACAGGGCTGCAACCTTCAGTAGGTTACAGTGAAGACTCAGGAAAGAGATCTGAGTGTAGGGACCCTTTCCCAGCCCCTGTATGCACACATCAACCCAGCCACCTGCATTAATAAGTTCTCTCTGTGTCTTAAGATATATATGCATGCACCTTTGCCAAACACACATTTTCCTAGGGCTTTTTTTGAACATAAAAACAAGGGAAGAGTGGAGAGGTTGAACCAAGTCCTGTCTAAATCTATGTGGACCTGGCTGGGATTGTGTGTGAGCTACTCATGAAAAGATAGTTTTTCTTCCTAAGAAAATATGAGGGGGAACTTGAACCATGTCTTCCCGTCTTCGCTGCTTCTGCTTCCAAGTTGCTTCTTGCTCCATTACAGTAGTTCTCCATTAAGGTGAATGATGTTTTCCTGAACTGTCATTTGAGGAGGCATTTTTGGAGGAACTCAATAGCTATTTTAATTTCTGGAGCTATATTTAATAGCTGTTTAATTTACTAAAACACGGCTTTGCAGAATGCTGACTCAGAAATACTTATATACAAGGTTTAAAAAGTAGAATGACCAGAACAGGGAAAGGAGAGCTGAAAAATAAAGCTTTTTTTCTCTATTATTTGGAAAGATCGTCCCCTCCTCCCCTATCATCTTGTACATCTGTCCTACTTTATTCCATAGAAATGTCCAGTTTTCCAGTGGTTTCAGATGTTTTTGAAAGGATCTCTATACCTGATGACTCCTACACAATCATGGGGACTCATAATGCCAGTAGAAGAGTGAGTGGGAAATAGCAGGCACTTCTAAGTCAAACTATTTTCTTTTTGTGGTTGAGGAAGATCTGCAGGGTGTAAACAGTGCAGGTAGTCCTTAGTTTCTGCCCTGATCCCATCTAAGAATGAGGTCTTCTTCTGATTACTGAAGTCATCTTCTTTCTCCATGGGAACAGGAGGGCTTGGCATGAGCCACACATGTATGAAACTCCTGTTGTGAGCTCCTAACCTTTGCAATACCCCACTCAGGCACACAGCAACCAAGACAGCCTCAAGGTGTTTTGTGTGGGGTGCTCATCTAGCATGGGTTGCTGCCTGTGTCTTTGCTTACCAGGGGACCCAGCTTCCCTTCCCTCAGTAGGTCACTCATTTATGGATCCAAGCCTTTAGTCTTTAAAAGAACACTTCAGTGGAATTGATGGTTTCACTGGGGATGATCTATTTAAACTGAAGGCTGGTGATACCCCTGGGTACTTTGGATGAGATTGGGCGCTGCAGATAAACATATTTAGGGTCGCATGTAAGTATCTGCGGCTCATTTGTCACAGGTGAAATTGATACTGGGAAATAATGGGTCTGTTAACTTTCCATATCTGTTGGCATGCAGTCCAGGCCTGGGCCGGGATGGGGGAGAATTAATTAATTTTTCCTATTGATTTTTCCCATTTGTTTTCTTTTTGAAGAGACATTTGTAAATTGTCATAAACAGCTAACTCAGAGAAGATTTCTGCCTCATGCACACAGTGCACTCACAAATGCAAAACAACTTAAACAGACAAATCACTGAGAGAAATTATTTGCTCTGCTCTAAGACTATGCATTCTCTAAGGAAATTCATCTGGACAAATAGTTATCATTGCCTTTGGGGTGCAAAGCCCCACACGGATTTTTTTGTGGTGTCTTAGAGCGTTTACTCTGTAGCAACTTATTGCAATGTGCTCTCTCACCTGAGTCACTTCACTGGAAGCCTCAGGGCTTAACGCCTGCAAAAATCTATGGGAACACACATGTATAAATGTCATAGGTGGGCAAAACCCATATACTGGCTTTCAGAGGAATTAGCTGAACACGGTACTCATGACAGTTAAATGCAGCCCAGATTTGGGGCTTAAACTACTTGACAGTATTCCTTTAATCTGGACTCCATGGAGTTTTCAACACAGACTATTATCCTGTTTTTCAAAGGTCAAACAAATCAGCTTTAAGCTCGTGAAGAGGTAAACACACTGATGCCTGCATAACTTTTGTGAGTTTATGAGATATTCTGGCAATGGGAATACAAAGAACTACCATAAATCCTACTGTGCCCAAGCACTTAATTCCTGAGATGCAGTGTGTATGGGCTCCTCTACCACGCAATGCAAGTTCTCTTATTGGGAAATATTGAATCGAGTAGAAGTATAAAACCCAGTAGGAGCATGATTTTATGGAAGAGCTTTTCCCACTAGTTGGTTCTGAAGAAGTCGTCGCATTCCAGGAGGGGGTAGAAGAGAGATCAGGGGACATCTTCAGGAGGCTGTGCTGGATGGTGCCATTTTGGCACTACATAAACAAAATGTGTAGTTACAGATGAAAAATAACTGAAGAGGATTACAGCCCATGTTTTAGAAACAATCCCTTTGAGCTTTTCTATTATCAATATTTTAATGACAGTAAAAGTATATCAGAAATCTCTTTCAGCACATTCATACAGATATCCATATTTATGTGTTGGAGCGTGGACGTCCGTACATACAAGCATATCTGTCTATGTGTAGAAGCAGTCCATTGTAAATACAAATCATTCTATAAATGACTAGACCGTGCAAGAGTATAAATGCATTTTAAAGACCCAAAGTGCCCAAATTATAGGCTCCCATTTTTGAGAACTGGCCGCAGTGAGATCCATCTGGGTGTCCACAGAGATGCCTGTAGAACAGTGGCTGTAAGAAGACTTCATGAAGCAGCATGAGCTTAATCTACACACGAGGGAAGAGAAATGGGGTTAGACTGCAGCTGATACAACAGCCTCTTATCACTGCTACAGCCCTTGAGAATGGCTCAGGAGTGAGTACTTTTACCAGTGGGGTACAGGGAGGATGTGGAGCTTGGTTCTGGCTGGGGCTTGACTCTGTGTGGCTTCAGGGTGGCACTGCTTCTTTTATTGTAATTCTTCCACTCTCATGTTGGCAAAGATGAGAAGAGGATTGGTATCTTGTATGTGATAGCGGTTGTTTTGTGGAGGACTTTGGTTGTTCAATGGAAAGGATTTCGTCTGGACAAATGCCTCATGGTCAGACTTGATCCGCTGACTTAGAGAGGCACTAAGTACTGCATGAATATAAATATATACAGAACACAAGCAGAGCCCTGAAGGTGTACCAGGCCCTCTGGACTGCTACCGAGGTTTGACACAAGGCTGAGAGCAGACAGCATCTGTCCCCAGGGTTGTTGGTCTGGAGGTAGCTGCACCCAGGTTCGCGCTGTGATGGCATTGCCTCCACTGCAGTGCCTGTGCTGGTTCAGCAAGCTCCCAGGAGCATGGGGAGAATGGGGAAGACTCTGTTCTCTCTCATGTCTTGGGAGGACATGTTGCTGGGGAATGGAAGAGTTCTGGGCATCTCTCACTCCACAGTTTGGGTGGCAGCAGCAGGGTGCACACAGCTCTGATGGGGTGCAGGCAGCTTCAGGTTGGCACCTCTCCATCCCCCCTGGCTCTTTCTGTTATGTCCAGTGACATCAAACAGAAAGGCTGGTGAGCACTAATGCCAGCTGGGACCAAATCCCACAGTGTAACCCAAAGTTCTAAAAGAGAGGGAAACCTGCAAGGAGTCTGTGTGTGTGTGTGCGTGTATGTGTGTGCGTGTGTGCATAAATGAACATCTTTATTTTATTTCTGACTTGATTTTCCCATTTGTCTGTCCTCTGAAGATAAATACAAGGAGATTTCAATTCAGTTAACAGTGGTATTTTGGTAAAACACCCCCAGAAATCAGGAGAGGCTGATGTTATTCTAAATGGTTCTTGTCTCCATTTATACTAAGCAAGCTCAGCCTGGGGTTTGTCTAAAACAGAGCAGGGAGACCACCGAGTAGTCTCATCAGCAGAGCACTAATTGTGGCCATTTATTATAGTCACTTATCTGATAGTAGCTTCTTTATCTGTGATAGTTTTACAGGAATAAAATCCACCAGGCATTCGCACCAGTATATAAACATGTTACCTTGTGGCAGAGTGTCTGTTACTTACTGTCAACACTTGCCAGCAAAAAAATGCCTATCTCGGGCTTATATGGAGTAATGATGAGTTTAATATGCTCCAGTGAAAGCCACAGAATAAACAAGGCATCAAAAACTTTTGCCTTGTCTGGCCTTTTAAACAAATAAAGGTGACTAAGAAGTACAAACAACACCGGGTCGGGGCTTATCGGGGCGCTGGTGGCAGCACCGCTAATGCAGCTCCCCTGGCCAGCCAGGGCTGCCTGTGGGCTCATTAATGCAGGGAATATTGGGAGAGCCTTTCCCAGAGAAGTATATTCCTTGAGTCTGGCCAAAATGCTGTAGTGTGAAGCTGTAATTCCATGGCCATTTCAAAGCCAGGCCTGGGATAGCAGGGTGCAGAGGGAGAAGAGGTCATGAGGACATAGCAAGCAGATCCAGCTCGGCCGGTCTAGCCTGGTCCTGGTGATTAAGGCCAAGCAGGGCTTTCATGTGTGATTGCCCCACCGAGCCCACCTTCTCCCCTCAAACACAGCAGATCCATGAGGAAGGGCTGTGCTGGTGGTGTAAATGCCATGGAGTGAGAGGGAGGAAGGACCACCTGATCACTCCTGGGCCTGTCAGATCAAGGGAGGAAAATCACAGTAACAATGCTCTCAAGCAAGAAAAAACTAAAAATTGGTATTTTTTTACTGCTGTATTTGGATCAGCCAGAACAAACTCATTTTGCACATGACCGCAATCAATGTGATTAACAAAATTTGATAGACTGATGGACAAGGACTGAAGACCGACACTTCATCTGTGAGAAGGGACTTTGTTAAGGAATCATCCCTTTGATTAAGGAATCATCCCTTTGATTGAGGAGGCAGTTAAGACCATCCATCCCCTGGCTGACAATAAATAAGCTAACACTTGCTTGGCTGCAGTGTTGATCTTATGATAAGTGATGGAAATACATCCCATTTGTCATAATGAAATATCAGGGACAAGTGGGGTTAGCTACCTAAGACAGCTGTGTTTAATGTCAAATTTTGCATGAAATCAGAAAGGGAAAATTCAGTTACAGGTTGAATGTTTGGTAGAGGACCTTAATTTAGTAATCAATCACAGCCTGTGAGAGTGGATCCACATAGACACCTTACACAGAAATTGCAGAAACTCTTCTAGCTGGCAAAGGTGTTTGGCAAGCACTGACACCATTCCTCAGCCTCACCAAAGGGATACTGATGTTCAGCTCTGCAGAGCCAGCTCACCATGTTCTCCATGCAAAATGCCATGTGTAGAGTGTATTTGCTTGTGGCAAATTCAAATTTTTCATGCAGAACTGCCCTTCCTGTAACTGAGGCCATCAGGATGGGAGCTTCCTGCTTCGGTTTAGCTGGAAAATGTGAGACAATTGCAGCTTCATCACCTCTTGCAGTCAACAATGGACTGACTTGAAAGCTTTCTTGTCTGCTTCCAGCACGCTAATTTCCAGTGCTGCAAGCAACCAGCTGGCTTGTTGGGTGACAGCGTGGCTTTCATTTGCAGCTAGAAGATCACTTAATCTGGAAACTGTTTTGAAAGGATAATTTCATTTTGAATTGCTTTGGCACTGTAAACAAAATTACCCGGGACCAGACGAAACGCACAGGCAGTTCAGTCCACCTGTTGGCTAAATCCTCCTGCAAAAAGCCGGATGTGTGACAGATGTGGGCGAGCGCTCACAGCCGGGGTGGTGATGGCAAGGCCGTGTCAGCAGGAGGGATGGCATGGCTTGGCTTGGGGGGGTTACCCAGCCCTGCTTAGTACTGATTACATGCCCACACTGCTGCAAGCTCATTATGAATTAGACTAGAGGTCATTTTGTGTGGTTACTGGTGGCTGGAGCCTCATTTTACCCCAGCATTTGCCACCTAGATGATCTACCAGCCAGCTGTCTCGGTAGTACACGAGCACATATTTTATTTTGCAGCTGAGGTGAGTGCCAGGAGAACATACTGTGTTGGGTACCTGAGATCCCATGGCATGGCATTTTCTCACCCAGCTAGAGGGCAGCGAGGCCAGGGTGGGTACATTGCTGTACCTGGGGAGTTATTCCTCCTCCTGTGCAGGGACACATGCCTGTTCCAAGTCTGTGCGTTGTGTGGCATGGTCACCACTGAGCAGAGATCCCTGCTCAGAGAGGGCAAGCATGGAGAAAATGAATGGTCAGATTTCCAGCTGCAGTTGAAGGACTTAAGTACCACTGGAAAAAGTGGCCCAGTATTTCTAGCTAGTAGCTCAGTAGATCCAGCCCCAGATATGAAAATCAACCTAATCTCTTTGCACAGGCAATCAAAACCCTGTGGTTAAAATTAATTACCTGTGCTGCTGATGGTGCATGAACCAGAGGAGAGCTGGCTACTTTTCCCAGGGCTGTATAGTTTCTATGCTGCCAGCAGAGTAGAAAATACAAAAACAAGGCATTATTTTTGTCAGTAAATGAAACATATCTGACTCAAATTTCCTGGAGAAGACAGCAGATCCATTGATTAAAAGTGTGCAGTTTTTATAGTCACTTCTCCAAGCACAACCACATTTAAGAAAGCCACAAACCTGAATGGCAATATGATTTTACATTTAAAAAAGAGATTTAGCATGTTACAGTATATTTTCTCTGGGCTGCAGGGGAACTGTTTCTTGCTTAGCTGTGAGTTCATAAATTATCAGGTTGGGTTCATGCACTATCAGGTTTCAGGACAGAGCTGTTTTACAAATACTGCTACGCGGTGGTTCTCTCTTGTTGGGGAAACCTTCAAGTATGAGAGATGGATACTACAGGGAAACAATACAGAGGGGTGAGCAGCTGATTCTGATAGAGTTAAAAACCTGTTACCACTTCAGCGGCTGTTGCTTAATCTCCTGTTTTCAGAGTTGATAACATGACCATAAAGTTCACTCCTGGCTGAACGCTGGCACAGGAGTTTCTCGATCCAGAAGTGAATTCCAGATATGAACATTAGTAGTGCTATTAATAAAACCTCCTCCTTTCCAATGACAAAAGTGCAAATAAATGCAAAATTTGATTTGTGAGTAGAGCTGCTGGGGTCCAGCCAATACCTGGCTTTGTAAAAACAACTTTGCAAAGACAGAAAGATAAAACATTAATAGTGAGGCTACAGAAATATGCCTCCTCCACTGCAACTTTTACAACTCGTTAATAAGAGGTTTTGAGACAAACCTAGGGACTGCCTTCAGCTCTTTACTGGTCTGTGATCAGCAGTACCCCTGCAAGCTGACAGCAAGGAGAGGCAAAGATCTCACCTGAAGTCCATTGTCATCAATGGAATTTGCACAAAGCCCAGCACCTGCCTTGCAAAGGGCTGGCCTGTAACAATGGTGTCACACCTCTGGCAACTACCGGGGCTGAGATGTTTTGAAGGGAATATGGCTTTTTTTCTTTGGAACATACCATTCTCAGGACCAGAAGAACTGAAATTCCTTCTCTGTGCAACCCTGGAATAATGAGATGGAAGCTTCATTTTTTAGGTCCAGAAAGCCATTTTCTTTGCTGATTAGGTAGGAGATTGCATTTAGAAGTTCAGATTTCTAACCCCAGCTTTCTAACAAACTGGTTTTAGTAAATCTTTTTGTACTCTGTACTTCAGCTCCTAATGAAAAAAAAATAGGTGCTGTGACTTCTGTTAAGCAGTTTGTGAATCTCAGAGGGGAAAAAAAATCTGCCTAAGTACAATGTAAACAGCTCAGTCCAAAGAGCTTTGAGACCTGGGTTAGTGATTACAAACAGTGTCTGTCCCAGTACTCCCCCACTCTTAAAATCTGGCACTACTGCTGTGAGAGTGCTACAGGGATTTCACAGTTTCAGCAGACACTGTTAGCAATGAACTGTTTGAAAATGCCTAATGAAGACTAAGTAAAGCTGTCACAAGGTCTTAGTGTGGGAGAGGAGGGATTGCTGATAAGATTAATACTGTGGTTTAATTTTATTTTCCTTCCAGAGATTTAACTGAAGTATAACAAAGCTAATAAGTGTGTAATTTCGTTTTCTAACAACAACATTTCCTAAGTTACTTCTTGAAGTGTTGCTGTAAAACCTCTCCTTGGGCAGGTAGCTGTCAGTATCTACTCTCACCCAATATTCTTGCTCCCTTCTCTCCCCGTCACTAGCCGGAACTTACAAAATCAGTTTCCTTAGGCCTTAGGAATGTTTTGATGCTTTCACTGCTTGTCAAAATCAGGAAGTACAAACCACACAGAAATCCTTTTTATTTTTTTTATTTTATAGCAAGATGTCTGAGGAAATTTGGGACAGGCTCCTACGTTATTTCCTCCTCTATAGTATAACAGGTTTGTGCCACAGTCATGACAACATTTATGCCTGTGAACTCTCTGAACAAATTAGAGGATTATTGTATGCTATGGGATGAAGGTGATCATGATAAACCTTTGGGAACACAAGCAGGTGAAGCACCTCACAGTGGGGAATCTGATTCTTGGCTGTGCTGTTCTCGCAGCACACCAGTGTGTCACTGGGAAAGACCCAAATTCAGGTAAAATAAATAATGCTGGGAAGAGTCAGGCCTTTTGCTTGAGGATTGTTGTAATGTTTAGACTTAGAAGGATAGATTACAGATTTTTTTTCCAGCCTGAATTCCATCCCAAAAATCTGCTTAATCCCCTTTTTAATACTTGTGTGAGTGCCAGAAACGTCTTTAATTTGCTTCAGCAACAGCAGCCGGTTAGTCAGATGCTATCAGCTACTTCTTCATTCCGTTGTCTTTTGCATGCTGATAAACACCACATAAGACAAGGGAGAGAAACCTTAAGCCACAAGCTTATCCTGTGTATAATAGGATGCACCTTGAAACAATTTTGATGTCTCCATTGAAATCAGCTTAGGTTAAGCCTACATAAATAGTGTCAAAGGGGAACACACCCAGAACGCTCTGGGAGATCATGATAAACACTCCTGATGTTTTGCAGCTGTGCTCATCATCTGTGCATTTCACAATAAAATTTTACAAAGCCTCCAGACACCCAGCTGGTTGTATTCACCGCGGGATGGCTTTCTCTGCCATGGCATTTTGTTCCGTATTTGTTGCCCTATGGGGATGGCTGTCTCCATCATGGCATTTTGCTCTGTATCTGTTGCCCTGCACTATTCCCTCCCCCAAATTCAGACCCCATCAATTATTTTTTTTACTAGATACGGCAAATCCTCAAAATTTATTAGCTGCGTTAGACTTCAGGCCTGAACTTTACTTGCTGGCAAGTGAGAAAAAAAAAATTCCCTCAATAGAACGTAGATCCAATCTGCAGTTAAAGGCATCAAAGAACACATTTTTTTTAAAGTATTTTTGAGCTAGCACTCGTCTATGACTCCGAATGTAATTTCTGTCTGAAGTGACTAAGCTTTCATTCTGAAACTTTTGTGTACAGGATAAAGTCTAAGGATGCAGCAATTGTGCTTCTTGCCCCATGTCTCTACCCCGAGGTCTCTGATACCCAAAAGCTGAGCACAGCCGTCTACAGGGTCAGGGGATCCTTTTGTAAAACTGAACAGAGGAAGCCCAACTAAAAGGACTCACACCTGAGTCTCCTCTCACTAACAGTATATCACTGGCATAATTCCCTCGATGAAAGTGGAATTCCTCCTGATTTACACGAAGACCATTAACGAGAGAGGGCTCAGGTCTTAAGTGCCGGGGTTTAGCCGTATTTCTTCTGTCTTCATTCCTTCCCTGATGATTCCCAGGAAATCTCACTTTGGTGAGATAAGTGCCTACAAGAATGTTGAAATTAATTTCAGAGCAGCCTGAAATGGCTGCACAGACAACCAGCCAGAGGAAATGCCCCGATGGAGGGATTTATTGCACTATCGCTGGTTTTTGCCAAGCTGCAACATCTTAATCTTTCATGATGACATTATTATGAACCAGCCAAGGCAGGGCCAGCCCTGAGAGATTGACGGCCCAGCACTTCACAGCTTTCCTAGAGACCTGCTAATCTGTGGTGTGACCTAAGTGGGGCTGAATGCAATGTCCTGCAGGTCACTTCAGTCCAGCAAGACACGGAGTGAATGTCAGAGGGAGTAGCGTGTTCCTCTCACCCTACAAACCAGCGTCCCATTACCACAGGGTATCGTGGTCTTTGCTCTGGGGGTTACCAGCACGTGGCCCTACTCCAGTGGCCTTCTTGGATTTTGAATCAGGGGGGTGGCAGGTCCTGAAGCACAGAGAGCAGGTCCCCAGCACCCAGGCCATGAAATAACCATGCAAACTGGAAAGGTTTCTAGTTTGCAATTATACCAGAGTCTGAGAAGAGGATAGATAGCAGAGGAGAAATGAGTCCTCTGTCCCCGTTGGACACAGTCCCATCTTCTACAATATCTTTGGTTTATATATGTTTCAAGGAAAAAAAATAATCCTTGCTAACTAATATTAAAAGCCCTTAAGTGGCTCATTTCTTGACAAGCTCCGCATTGCACTTTTGAGAAGCAGAATTAAACATGTAATGACCCTCACTCCCGATGTCCTGGATTACAATAGCTTTCTCCAGTTTCATCCCAATTACTTGGCTTATAGGCTGGGTCTATGTTGGTCTGGAGAGTCCCATCTTCTCCTGAGGTTAGATGTCAGCGTTGAGTCTGAGACACATTTCAGACAGTTTGCGTCATTGTGTAAACAGTGATAACAATATTTAATGATGATAAATCTGAATTTCACCACAAAACTATAAAACAACTGAGAGAATGAATTATGCAATTTACAGCTAGCAAAAAGGCAGCCAAAGGGAAAGCAAAGGATATGTGCAGCAGAGAGACAAATTTAGTGGTCTGAGACTATAGTGTCATTTGTTTTTGTGTTTAGTAGCATTTAGCAGCCATGGTGCATAAATAAACTTTATTGCAGTGGAACGCAGGGATGCTGCTGGCAACAACTTGTCACTGCTTGGGATGGCTGCTTCACGTGGCACAAGGTGTATCTGGGGTCTGCAGGGGGCAACTTGGGCTCAAGGGTCCCTCAGGGGCTGGTGCTGGGTGACACCATCCTTCTACCTTTCCCGGGGTGTGTGAAAACCCTGACGCTCATTGGAGCCACTTTCTGATCCGGCCTAATGAAACTCTGCTGTTCTCACTAATTTAATTACCCAAATGAATTTTGAGTATACAACCCTATGGACTGAACAATGGAGGGAAAGAAAAGGAACAATAAATGAAAATCACACAGAGGGGAGCTGCAAAAGCTCAAACATTTCTATTTTATTTTTGGTTCACTTGCTTATTTTTAATATAGGAAGACCAAAAAGAGGAAGAAAAGTAGGGAACAGCATCTGTAAGCTATATTTCTTCCCTTTTTCTTCCTTCAATGCCATGCCATTACCGGGTTTTTTTACTTCTTTTGTTATAACTGTATCAAAATCCTTTCAGAAATACACCTTTTTCATACAGTTCTCTACTTTTCCTCTGAAAGTCTTGAGACATGAAAAAGTCTGCAAAATTTCTCCAAAGCCTCCATCTTGGGAATGGCAAAAAAAAAAGTTTTCAACACAGTTTGTCTCCTATCTTGAAAAATAATTAAGAAAGCTCTAACATAATGGAGGTTTTATGGAATAAAAATTTGATATCAGCCTCAGTACCCATTTTATTATTTTGATCCCATGTTGATATAATGTGGATGATATTGCAAACTATTTAAAAAATTATATGTGCAAGTACTAAAATTCAGCACCTTGGCCTGCTGTAATCATGGATAAAATGAGGGAGAGAGATTGGCTTTGTACTCCTTTTTCCCCTTATTGGTGGGAGTTGGACACCCTAGGGACAGGGGCCCTCCTGGTTGTTTCCCTGCAGGACCATGGTGGCTGTGACTGTGATGGCAGGACAAGGAGGGCTTGCTCATTCTTCTGGGTGCACAGTCATTTTGGAAGATGTTTTTTTTAGGGGAGGTTCTTCTTTCCTCTCCAAGCCCCCTGGTTGGGACAGAGGTGCTTCTATACAAAACTTGGCACAGCTCCCACCCCATCTCTGCCAGGGCTGCTTTCCTCCTGCCTGTGAAACTGGGATAGTTTTCAGATAATACTTACCTACCTCTGGGAGTGCTGTGAAAATTGGTGGCCTCTGTCCTTAAGTCCATTGTGAACCAGTGTAAGTAGAAAGTGTCTGAGCTTCCTCCAGCCCACGGTGAAAAAAAAGAAAAATCAATATACAAGAGTGAAGAAATGCCAAATTGCTCAAGCTCTCCATTCTTCTGGCTTCTAAGAGGATACTGTAGATTACAGGGTAAACAGCTTCTGAAACGACATTTAAAAAGTGATGTGTCACTTGCCAGTGTCCCTTTAACTATGAGAAATAACAGCAACATAGGAAAAAATGTAAATTTACCATCAGGCAGAACTTCCCCCACAGCCTAATGCAGAGTTTGATGAATAGAATGAATGAAACGACAGAGGATCCAAGCATTACACAACGGCTATAATTGTGCTAACCAGCTGTAGTCATCTGCTGCTTCCAAAAAAAGTTCAGAGCATTTTGACAGTGTCGCCTGTGCAGATTGGAAGGCTGAGGCAAAAATGTATTTCCATTTGTTATTTGAAAAAAAAGAGATCTATTCCTCAGTGTCAGATTTTGCTTGGAAGGTGCCAAGACAGCAGAGAGCAAAGAACAGGATTACTTACAAAGCCGGGGGAAAGAAAAAAAAAAATTAAAAAAGGCAGTATCTCTTCCAGGAAAAGAAGATTTTAGATGAGAATACACTTCTGGATCCAGTTGCACCAGTGGCCAGCCAAACCCTGTGCCTTTTCCTGAGAATGATGGGAGCACCATGCCTAATCAGATCCTAGGAACACCCAAACTGGAGGCTTTTTGTCCCAGGAAAAGGTGTTTTTTTCCGGTGCAAAGGCTGACACCGGACTGCTATTTTGAAAGCGTTATGGTGTGGCTGCCTTGGCTGCTTGAGGCAAGGCCTGGGAATTAGGCACAGCAAAGCCCAGCTTTTAGGCATCTGTAGACAACATGTGGTGAGAGCGGGGGCCGGCGGCAGCTGGGCCACCTAACTCGGCTCGCGGGGAAGGGCGAGCAGAGGGACAGCCCTGCCCTCTCTGGACCAGCACCACCCCAGTGAGGGATCCCTGAGTCCACTCCAGGGGCTTGCTCTGGGGGGTTTCTGCCACACAAACCAGTCCTGAGGAGACAGACCCATTGCTTCTGGGGCCATCGCTTTCCTTTTAGCACTACTCAGAGCTGTGGGGTGAGGTGTTTCTCATGCTGGAGTCTGGCTGCACTGGGGAGAGACAACACTGTGTATTAGGAGGATGCTGTAGCTCCATAGGCATAGCATGACCTGGGAATGAAGATGAATCCTCTTCAGGAAAAACTCACCATTAGAGTGATTTCAAATGGACTGTTTTTTAATAAATGCCTTTTTTTTTGATATGTTCATGAGCCGTGGAGCTCTAGGAATGCTTTGTTGTGCATGGTGTGCAGGTCAGATTCATTTAATTTGGAGGTGAGGTAGGCAGTTTTATCCAGCTTTTAGTACTTGGTTTTGTTTTTGGTCACAGATCATTTACTGAACCTGTTTTAAGTGGAATGGAGAGTGGCTTTTTTTGAAGCCAAAGGGTTGGTTCTGGCTTGTTACAAAACAGCGGCTTTCAACAGGATCCAAATCTATCTTCAGCTTTTCTGGGTAACTCTAAATGAGTACTTTAACATGGGGATTTCTGTGCTGAGGAAGCAGAGAAGTTAACAACTCAGCACAGCACAGAAGTCGAACTGGCCTGCAAGTGTTTCTGATGTCCCATGCCTCCCTTCCCCTACAAGCACAATGAAAAGTGAAGCTTGCTGTAGGTTGCCCTGCACTTTATGAACTGTGATCCTCTTGTCCTTCTTCCAATTTCAGCTCTGATGCTGCATGATTGTATTGCCAGAGCCAGTGGGGATGGTACCTCACTTCAGTAGATGTCCCATTTAAGGAAGAAAAAGCCTTTTATGTAGGGCAGAAAAGCTTTAAGGAATTTAGGGATTGGCCACTTTACACAAATAGTTGTATGGAAAATGTTTGTCCTAATCATGGGAGTTAAGGGGAAGATATTACATGCACCTAAAGGTTTTGAAAAGGGTGTTGCATACAAAAATTGCAGAGGGAGAAAAGAAGAGAGAAAAAAGGATGAAACAAACACACAGATCGTATACTCTGAAATACAGCCCCAGTAAAACACTGCTGGTGATAGTCCTGCTTCAAGTGGGAAGTCAGACTAGATGACCTCTAGAGGTCCCTTCTAACCAAAATTTCTATGAATCTGTGAGTCGTATATGTTTCCTCACCATTTCTTCTTGTAATTCGATTTGCTAGTTTTCCTAGGGAAGGCCTAAAAATTCAAACTTCAGTCTCTTTTACACCAGAATATTTGAGCAGTGGCTTTTGTCACAGGGTTAGGCTATAGACAAGATTTCAGCTTTTGCTGCTGAATAGTGCCAGAACGGAATAGGCTAAATCAAGAGAATTCTCTTTTTCCACTATCAGGCAAAACGCTAGGATCAGGATTCTCTGTAATCCACTTGGTATTCGCCATGGTAGAGCCATTCAAAAGGGAGGTGTGGTGGATGTTCCAGGTAAGCTTACAAGGTGGCCCCTTGCCTCTCTGTTCACAGGCTTGGAGGGGAGGTGGGAAAGGGAAGGGTGGAGGCATGCAGCTGAATGTATTGTCTCAGCTCTTGGGCTGGATGTGGTGGTCATTTGACAAGGAGACAGCTCTGACCAAGTCAGGAAAGATCTGGGCAAAGCAAATCAGCTGGAGTTACTTCCAACTGGAGTTCCCAACAGCATTTGCAATGCTCCTCCTCATCATCTTTTACTGAGATGAAGGCTCAAATGTTGCCATCTGTGAGAAGGCGTGCGGGCCACATGAAAAGTTTGCCCCAAGAGTTTCTCCATCCCAGTGCCCAACCCAGCAGTCAATTATACGATTTACTGTCTAACCTGGGATTTAAAAAGATCAGCAAGCTCCAGCCTTGACCTCAGCCGGCTGCGGTGAGATGCTGGGTAGCCTCTCCTCTGCCAGCTCCCACTGCCTTTGCAGCGATTTGGAAGCACTCACCACCTATCAGTGCTGTGGCTTTCAACTGCATCCTGCTCCTCCCCTCGCACATGCTCTTACTCAGTTCAGATACAGGAGAGAAGCCAGTGCAAAGCAACACTCTGGCCTCGCCAAGAGCGGGCTGGGAGCAGGGCTCCGGTGCCTGTCAGGGATCTGGGCTGCTCTGGATGAAGCTGGGCCTGCATTTATTTGAGTTGCTTTGGTTGCTCGTGGAGGCTCAGCTCAGCCCCTCGGCCCCAGCGCTCGCTCTCTGGAATTTGAATGGTTTATCTCACGCCCCAGCAGGGTCCAAAGCAGAGTGCTGCTCCGAGCCCCTGCTTATCACAGCTCTGACATGGCTTCTCTAAGCAAATGTTTAGCCCTACTTGACTCGGGATGAGTGCTGTATTGATTATTAACTTTAAACAAACATCTGGTTTTCATTACGAATGGTAGCAGACCAGAGAGGGGTGCTGTACTGGGCGGTGCGGTCACTTAACAACCATCAGGACTGGCTATAAAGAAAATTTAACATATCCTGTAATTACAGTCTGCACAGCACAGGGGGATTTGGGATCTGCAGATCTGATTTCAGAACAGAAGAAAATGTTTATTGTATCTGCTACGCACATTTATTTACTCAGTAGCAGCAAGGCTTTTGAAATATTGTCTGTGCAAGAGCTTATTCCTTGCTTAGGAGAAGGACTTTCTTGTTTAAGCCAGGAAACCTGAGTGAGGCTCATGGTCAGGATGGCCTGCTTAATGCTTTTACAGGCTTGGGGATTTCAGGGTTTCTCGAACACGCAGTTCTGTTCTGAAATATAAATAACATCTTCTCCTCTGCCCTGCCAACACCAGCCAGATCCATCTCCTCTGGCCACAAGGAAAAGCTGCAGCCAGGAATGGGACAGTGGAGATATTGCCCCAAGAGCTGGTGGCCCCAATGTTCCCCATCCTTCAGAGAGGGAAGGGGTTTGGAAGGCTGTCCAAGGGTGGCCCTTGGCCTGTCCCCACACTGATGAACACAGATGGGTGAATTTGCACCCAGCGGCTGCATCCGTAACCCTGAGCCCAGCATCCATGCCCAGCTCCCAGGGAATTATCAGCCAAAGGGACGTTTTTGGGGTGATGTAATGCTGTAACTTGAGCTCCAGCTGAAAAGAGATGGTAGGTGGAGTTTCTATGGAGCCAGACAGAGCTGGGATCCTCTCCCTTTTTCTCTTTTTCTGGCTCATTCAGGCTGTCTCAATTAAAGCTCGGGCGAATTAATCTTGCACCCTTAACGTCAGTTGCTATTTTTCTAATTCACCTCCACACTCTTAAAGACTATTTCTCCAAACAAAACGGGTCTGTTCTTCAATTTCAGGCTGTCAATTTCATGGGCTGCTGATACATTTATTAGGTGTGTAATTTGCTATTTTTAGGAGACTGTGGGGGAGCAGCACCATTTTTTTTTCTTCTCCTTTGCATTTATAAACCTCTTACAGTTCCCTGTCCACTGAAAATATTTTTACTATTTAAAAGGTTGTATCAAAGTCAGGTATCTTGGTCCAAATTCCTCCCTGGTGTAACTCTACTGACCTCTATTTCACAAGAAGTAAATTTATTATCTAATGTTCTTTTCTTTTCTTTTCTTTTCTCTTCTTTTCTCTTCTTTTCTTTTCTTTTTGTGGACATGAACACTTCTTGGCCACTGCTGGATGCAGGAAAGTATCCAACTGTATGCACCAATGACATGATCTGAAACAGGCCTCAGCTACAAGCTCTGCTGTAGGAAATACTTAAACCTTTCCACAGCAAATCTTGTCCCTTAGTCCCACTATCTCTCTGAAACCACCAATGCCCACACACTACACAGGGCAGTGTCAGTCAAAGTTTGCTGCCCTACTTTGTTCATCTCTTAGTAGTCATGTAGAATTTGGCAACAATTTGAGGCTGATTCCTGCGTGGTGCTGGGGGACTTATCTACACCCCTGCAGGAGGGCAGTCCTTCTTGCCTGTCTGGGGCTTTGAAACTAAGAGATCGGAGAGGGAATCATCCCACTTTGGGAGGACAACCCCTCTCCTGTGACAGCTGTGGTCACTCTGGGAGGTTCACCCACCCAGGCCATGCCAGGTGGCACAATGGTGTTGCACGACAGCTGTACTGAGTGGTGTAATGGGCTTGTGCAAGGCGAGGGGCCACCAGATCACCAGCTAGGTGTGCCAGTAATGGTTAAACAATGGAGGAGTGCTCACAGGCTATAACTGGGAAAGGAGAGTGGTATTAAAGGCACAGAGGAGATGCTTGCATTTCCCATGGCTATGATTTCTGGGGTGCCGGAGGGACTTTAGGCAGAGTCCATATGTGGTTCTTCAACGAAAGCAACCAGGGGTAGGAAATGCCTTCCGGCGTCTCCTCATGTCTGTATACTTTCTCCAGCTGCTTGGGGAGATCTGTCTCCTGCCTCTTTCCTGAACATGAGGGCTCTGGAGTGGCTGTCCTAGCTGTCCACAGCCATTGCTGTACACTTTTTGCCACCAACATTGCTGCAGATGCCTTGCAAAGCAGGAGGGTGAACATGAAGTCTCTCAAACTTCTCCTCTGGCACATCCTGTTCATGGGTGTGGCTTGTGCTGAAGCCCAACACTTTCTGCTGTAGTGACATCCAGCCTTTTACTGAGCTGCCGTCTCTAGTCCTGTGGCCCCTGTCCTTCCCTCCCATGCCCACACTTGCGTGCACACCCAAAATGTAATAAAGCCGGGCTGAGGGGCTCGATGAACAAGAAATGAATGTTGCCATGCAGACAGCTTCGAGCTGAAGGTGGGTAGAGAGACCAGGATCAGAGTCTCATAGCACTAACTCATGCTACCTAGACAGCCAAGTGCAGAGAGGATGATGTCTACTGCCTCCATGGGCAGCAATAAATGATGCAGAAATAAACAATGCAGGATAGCAGAGCTCTAGGGCCAGACCTCCAAGCATAATTACACACTTAATTTCCTTGTGGGAGGTTAAATGTCGAAGCACCTAAATGCCTTTGGAGCTCTGGCCCACCGCTTTCTCATTATAAAATGCAAGAGATAAGCTTGCCTGTGCTGTCCACATGCCAGATGCAGTGGGACAGATTTGCTCTGTCCTGTGTATCTGTGCACTGGAATTCCTCTTGGGTCTAATTCTCAGCATATCCCCACAGCGTGCTGCTCTGGTCTGGGGATGTTTGAGATAGTTTGTGGTTTACTGCTGCTACCAAGGGCTGCTTCAGATAGTCTCTCAGGACTGCTGTGCTGCCCAGGCTACTGTGCTGCAGGATCATGCTGGAAATCTGCACTGAGTGCATGGCAGTCTCTGAGAGGGAAAACCAGTCAGAGATCAACTGCTCGCCAAAAGGGCGAGGGGCAGGATTTAAATGGAAATGCAGAAAACGTGACACCAACTCTAGAAATATGTCTGAAAAGTTACTTTTTGAGGATGAGCCGGCAAACCAAATGCGCAGGATCACAGGGGCTAAACCCTTTTCCCTGCATGGCTCCCCTTCCGAATAAACACTCGGGGTCAATTAGCAGCCGCTATCTCCGCAGATTTGCTAGGTATGCTGTGCCGTGCTCCTGCTGCCTCCTCTGTGGCCTCCAAGGCCGACCAGTCCAACAAATCAAGCAGCACAACTCCTCGGTGCAGGCTCCTCCAGAGCTCATTACAACTCATCGAGTGGTGCGTGACGGACACCCCAGATACTCTGCTGATCTGCACAGCCCCATTTATCTTAATCAGGACAAGCGGCTGGGCCCAGCCCGGCCTTCCAGGGCTGCAGGCGCACACCCACCATGGTGGGAGGCCTCTCCGGGAGGCCGGGAGCAGCGCCGGCTGGTGAGGGGGACACAGAGGGTCAGCACGGGGCGGAGGGGGTGATGGGTGTGCCAGACCTCAGACTGAAGAGCAGAGAGGCAGTGCTGCTCCATCCTGCTCTGTCCCTGTCCTCTGGTGCAGGGTTCACTCATGGACGCTTGTCCCTGTGGCCGAAGCTCCTTGAGGGATGAAGTGGCCGGAGGGTGGTTTGGTGTTTGGGCTGGCTGCTGGCATTGCTGGCTGCTTCCTCCAGCCCAGAGGGGGCACCCCCTCGCTGGGGACAAAGGTGGTGCCCTGAGCCTGCACAGGATGGCAAGGGGCATCTCAGCACTACAGAAAAAAACCAAATTGGAAACAAACTGTTTGATTAATGACTCTTCCACTGTGCATGAAGGTACTTGTTTCATGTAAACAAACATACTCAGAGGCAGTTCTTGGAGTTACGAAGTCAAACACTCAAAACACCCAGAAAAGGCAAAATTCATTGTCCCTCCTTATTTGCTGTTGAGAAGGGAAATAAATGGTTACTGGAAAATTCAGACAAAAAAGTTGAAACCTCTTGACCAACAACTGCTATTTTTTAACTGGCTCTGCTGACTGTCCTGGTTTTGTGTTGTCAGGGGGGCTCCTTATCTTACTCATAGAGTTGCAGGCCAAAGCAAATCTAAAACATCTTTTCTCCTGATTTAGGAGGAGATTTCCATTCACTTCCGCCAACTGTTGAACTTTGGGGTGTCGTGGTACTTTCTGTCTCCTGTCTATCCTTACAAACAGCATCCAGTCACATCAATTATTTGCTGGATGACATTTATTTTTGGTAAGTTTTTTTTATGTGAAAATTTGTACTATAATGCAGGGTAACAATTTCCAGCCCCATTTTTTTTCCACTGGTGAACGTGTATTTAGGATAAATACAAAATTGCTGTAAAGGGAAATGAATTGTTATAGTTAAACAAATCTGAAAACATTTTAACATTTAATGCTGACATTTTAAAGATAGCCCTTCAACGGCATTATAGCCAATGTTTGTTTCAGATTTACTTCAGTTTTATTGGAACTGCTTGAGAATGACATTAAAAGCTCATGAAGGAACTAAAATACATTCTTCAACTAAAATATTTTTCCTCTAAATTTTCAGTTTTGTGAAAAAAAGCCCAACCCCAAACCAATAGCTCTTTCAGGTCCACTTCAAGCACCCCCTTGTGCTCCTCTCTCGTTTTTTGATTTTGTCAGCAAGCTGAAAGATCAGTTTTTGCTTCTCTCTCTGGGCAAGCTGGCCTTTCAGTAATTCTCCAGCTACACTGGTCAGCCACAAGTCTCAGCCTGGCTAATTTTTGTTTCAGCTTTCTGGGACTAAGGCAGAGGAGGGTGACCTCTCTGCAGCTTGGCACCTGCACTGGGTCCTCGTTCTGGGTCCAATTCTTCATGTGCTGTGCCCTGACTGCCCTTGATGGCATGATGGGGGGACATGAGGGCCGCTGGCACCTCTTTGCGTGCTGCAGAGTTTTAGAGCGCACGGTTCTCAACTTTCTAAGAACAGTGTGCACATGATTACATGGAAGTGTGAGCAAGTGTTTTTGCAACTTCCCTGCCTGCATTCAGCGTGCACAGCTGAGGGGAAGTGGCCAGTGGTGAGCTGTATATAGGATCTTTAGAGAAGTAGGGAGATACCAGTGGTGTGATGCAACACGTGTTAATCATGCAGAAGTGCTCTCTCCGAGTTAATGGGGCTAATCAAGCCCTAAATGAGAATCCTTGCAGGACAAGGTGTTAGCAAGACAGCTTAATTCCTCCACTCCGCTGTTCTAACCCCAGAGCCCCTGGAGAGGTGGTATTGTTTTAGAGGAATGCACTTGTTGGAGGATACTTCAAGGAAAAGTTTTCCAGACCAACTCTGCACCAGGTGTGGGATTTTTTGGTTGTTGGACAGCTGTTTTCCTCATGATCTTGACATAAAGGGCCTGTTCTTCTCAACCCTCTCTGAAGGGACTGGGAGGTGAGCAGTCTCTGAGGGCTTGGCACACTGCTGGAAGATGACTGGAGAGGTCTTATCCCCACTAATGGATACAGGTGCTTTGGAGACTGTGTGGAGCTCACAGCAACCCTGTGGAGATGCAGGTAAAACACCGAGATCAGCACAGAAATTCAATGTGTTTGGGTCCCTGCCGGCTCCCACACTGCCTCCAAGTATGTCTGTGGTGCCTTAGTGTGGGTGGACACACAGACCACTGCCACAGCTCTGTGATCTACCTGCACCCAGGTCCTGGGGGTCAGCCTGACCATGGGATCTGTGTTGGGATGGTGTGTGCCCCTGCCAGGCAGTGAAAGCAGAGCTATACCCTGAATCACCCATGATGAGTGTTTTATAACCTGCACAGGCCACAGCAGCCTGATTCCTCTTCATTGTGTGCGGCTCCTTGGGAACTGAATGTCCCAATTTTTTATACAATTTACTTCAGACAAAGGTCCCTTCCCTTTTTCTAATCTTGCCTTGCTTTTCCTTCCCAAGGCTGGCATATCCATAATTCATCTCCCTTGTATCCAGGAGGTTTCTACACAACAGGAAACTTCAGGGATGGAACAGAAACATAAAACATTCCTGCAGCCGTTTGCCTCCTGCATGCTAAGAGAGACAGCATTGCACCGACCAGCTTGGGGAGTTTTGCTGAGCATCCTGGTTAAGGCTGGCTGTGATAAAACCAAGCTGCAACCACACTTTTTTTTGCTTATTGGGTAATAGGGCTGAGGCTGGGCTTTGAGTGCTGTCTCATATGGGAGATACATCCATGGGAGCTGGCAGCAGCTGCTAATGTTGAATTGGGACAAAGTTAGCTAGAAATCTGCTGAGGATAGTGGCAGAACCCAGGAGCCACAGGCATCCTAGCCTTTGCTCCAGGTCTGTCTTTGGGTAAGCAGGAAAAGTCTCTTTTCTGCCTTGTTTGTTAGTGGCTTCTTACCTACTAGTGTGTGACACACAGTGTATCCCTTCATACAGGTACTTCTCTGGGCATTTATGCCCTTTCTTACTGCTTCAGGACATACATTTTCTCTATTGCTGTTGTCTCCATCTGCCCACAGGATGGATATGGCTGACCTTCAAAGTACAACCTGAAGTCAGGAGGGCAGCCCAATATTTCAGTCTGCAAGAAGATGGGAGCCAAAATGCACCAGGAAGATTCAGAGTCACCTTCTTGCCTGCCCTGGTGGGGTGTGTGCTGAACAAGAGCCTGAGATGGGGGTGCTGCCTGAGCTCTGCTGTTAAATGATTTTGCAACATTTCTTACGTTTCTGTGCCTCTCTTACCCCTCTTTCCCTGCTCTGCTCTGTCTCTGGATGTGGGGCAGTGGCCTGAGTCCCCTGAGAGCTGCATGGTGTCCTACTGCATTTGATGGTCTCTGAAGGTTTGTTCTTAAGGAGTCCAAGCTTTCCAGGCTTGGCTGCGTCTCCTTGCTGACAGGTCTGCCACTATCTTACAAGCAATACAGCAATTTCTCCATACATAGCCCTGACTTTACACCTCAGCCATTACAAATCCTCTCTTTACTTTAGAAAGATCAAAAAAATTCCTTCTCTCATAACTTTAGTGGATACAGACTTTCATGGCTGCACTTTTTCTCATTCCAAGAAATAGGATCATATTGCTCACATCCCCTGTTGCCTTCTTATCCATAGGTGAATGGAATTCCAAACCACTTTCCTGCCCTGTAAAAACCCCCAGGACTGTGCTTCACCTCCCCTGATTTTCTACCGGTGAACTACTCTCCTCCTGGACCATATTTTTCTGCCTTTCTAGGAATAGGTCATGCTGTTTCACTTGTGCGTGCTCCTTCTCTGTGCCTGGAGCCAAAAATCTTGCCCCTCCAAACCAAATCCTCCCTCAAAGCCTTCATTTTCTCCTTATATTTAGGGGGTATGTTTTTAAGCTGTGTTTTTAAGATCTTTTATTCACACACACGCACACACACATCCATTTTGCCATTTTATTGGCTTTCTGCATTTGCATAGTATCAGAAACACCAGCTTGTCTTGGTAGGACGCAGACCAGTGATACCAGATAAAGCTCTGAGAAGCTATTCCCTTAGTAAACCAACAGGACAGGGATCTATCATGGAGAAAATGCCCAGTTAGATTAAAGGTAGGTACACGTAACATTGACCTGGATATATATAAATGATAGAAATGACCAGCAGAATTAGAGCACAGTTAAGATGGTAGCTGATTAATGAAAACACAAACCCCAGGTACAAGTAGGGATGCACCCTGCAAAGATCTGCAAGGATGGGCTGAGGTCCCTGCAGCCCTGTCTGCACACACAGCATATGAAGGGCAATACCAACCAGGAAGATCAGTAAAAACAAGTTCTGATTATTTTTTTCTTTTCGTTGACAAAGTCGCCATTTCAGCCAAACATTAAAAAATTACTTGTCAAAACCATCAAATAATCTGACACTTAAGGGAGAAGGGTGTGGGGGATTCCTTTTTTCGTTTTTAATGTTCATTAGTGAACAGCTTATATATATCCTTGCACACCCGCCCACCCACACGTATATAAATATAGATGTATGAAAATAATATGAAACGTAGTTCAATCTCATAGCACATAATAATTAAGGGCCCAATTTAAATAAGCATTTCAGCATATGCTTACAATCTACCTGGCTTCAATGGGACTTGAGCACACACTTCATTTCCAGCACATGCTTTTATGCCCTTTCTGAACTGGGATTTTACCTGAATGAAATCTAAAACATTGAACCTTTCTTTCCCTCCTTTCTTAGAGAATAAACGTCCTTTTATAACTGAGATAGAAGACTTTCAAGCAGAATGGACTTGTACAAGATTCCCAGCTACATGGCAAAAGAAGTGATACTGCGCATTCTTCTGCTGGCAAGTTGTTGTGGTGAACATTCTTATTTGATTTTATTCCATTCATAGTGTGAAATAGCAGTTGCTCTGCCGCAGATAGAGTAAGAGTTATTTGGATCAGAGCCATGGTTTTGACTACAATAACTTCATTGGCCAGAGTCTAGTTTGTGTAATCACTAAAATTAACACGACAGTGTGAGTGCTGAGTTCAAAGCAGGAAACAACCTCAGATACAGCCACAAAAATTGCTCCAGTCCAATTACTGTAAAACAGATGAAGATAAAGTTAGTGTCCCAGTGAGTCATCCAGCCAAGATTCAAATTTCAAAAAAAAAAGCCATTCCAGGGGTAGAGATGAGGACAGAACTGTTTCAGAATAGCCATGAAAAATATGTGCAGAACATGGTCTGATTATACAAATTTGCACGCTGTTCCCAGAAAAATGAAGCAAACAAAGATCCTTAGCAATAAAGAAGAATTTCTCCTTGGTGAAGAAAATAGAGTGAATTTGTCCTAGTGTGTTTTTCATTAGTTCTTTCCATTAAAGGAACACATTATGCAATGAAGTTTGGCTTAATATTTAAGTTTTGATTAAATTAAGTAACATTTCACAGTATTTAAGACCAGTAGAAAACATTTCAGTCATTTGTTACAAATCCCCAGGGAAATATTTAAAAACAAAACCAACAAGCAAACATGTTATTACTGTATTTTCAACTTGGATTCTCTAACATTTTGTTGAGCATGACAATCTGAAAGTAAAATTCAGCAGGATTTCACTGGAAACCAAACTGAAAGTAGTTACTTATGGTTCAATCTTTATGCTGTCAGAACTGTGGAAGGGAAAAGGGAGGAAAGGGGAGAAGAGGGGAAAAAAAGAGAATGAGAAAAACAAAGATACTGCAGAGTGTGCAAGGAGTAAAAACTACATCTGTTAATACTTTAATAACCTCAATTGTTATCTGAAACATGCTAATTTTCTTGAAAAATACATATTCTGCTGGTTTCAGGCATTGAAACACCATGATCAAACAGGATCCTTCATTTTATCTGATTTTCATTTATGCTAAGATCAATTGCTATCCACTCCATGCAAAGTGAGGCAAACTGGTCATACAAATAATTAACTTTTATTTTCAGCTCTCTTTTGTTGCTAGAGAGGCAGTCTGAGCATACATGAAAATGAATCCCCAGGTTATTTTTATTAATACTTTTAAACTGAGTGTATCAATGGAACAAAGAAGCCTTATTTGTGCACTGCAAATTGTTCCTGTCATTTTTCTTGCTCATAACAAAACGATTCTTAGCTGTCGATCTGCCTTCCCCAGGTTACCTCCTCCTGAACCTGCAGGCTGGGCTGGCAAAGCCTTTCTCTCACCCCTGTAATAGCAAGAACATGACCCTCTCTGGTGAAAGCACTTTGGTGATGGGAGAGCACAGAGTTCCCCGCAGCTGAGGTGCCTCCTGTGGTACTTTTGCAGTTGATGGGCTGCAAAGGCTTCCCAAATGAAATATTTACTTTGTATTAGGTTCTAGAGTGCTGTACAGAGCTAAGGTCACCACCTAACATCCCAACGAAGAACTGAGCTGGAATTCAGTCTTAGAAGAAATTGGCTTGTTCTGACTCTATCAAAAGAAGTCCAGAGGTGCAGCACTGCACCAACTTGGGTCATTGGAATATTTCAATCCCTGTTTTACATCTCCTTTTGCCCTAGAACCACACCCCTACATGGACAGTGATTATGGTAGTGCTTGTTTAGACCACTCTGCATAGCAATAACATGAAACAAAAACTGAGAGAAATCTGAAGACCGAGAAAAGAAATTAGCCAATATAATATATTTTTTAACAAGCCAAGCCAGAAAAAGTAGGAAAAATGGAAAAAACTGTTGCCTCCTGAAGGATGGATGGGAAAAAGTGCTTTGTGCTGCATTCCCAACTGGGGTTCACTTGGACCTGTGCCTGTAGTGATATGCTGTCTATACCATGTACATTTGTCCCATGCTTTGAGACCTCTCTGAGTGCAATCTTAGAGCCAAGTAACATGATTATTATTTCAACCTTAGCTCCAGAGAGAAAACTGTAGACCATTTAATACTGTATTCTCTCAATCCAAGGAGATAAGGAGCTAAGCATCGTGAAAGAGAACTCCTTTGCAATAGGAGAAATAACTTTTTTGGGTGACTCTTCTATGAAAGGAGTTAACAGAGAGTTTGTGGCCATCCTGCGACATGGTGTCAATGCAATTAGTGCTGTTTATTGTTGTCTGGGACAGCAGAGGTGGGCAAATTGCAGCTTGTTAGTCCCAAATACATTATGGCCTCCTAATGAACTCTGTTTTATGGCCAAACTCCTTTAAATTGTCTCTTCCCATGATTAATTCACCTCTTTCTCCCCTTTCGGCAGGCTGTTGTTGATAGGGAGTGTCCAGTGTTGAATGAGTAAAAAGTACTAATGCATGTTCTTTCCAGGGAGAGATAACCCTTCTCTAAACATGATGAATGCATCTTTTACAGAGGAAGATACCCTGTGTGGCAGGGGCTTATGTATAAGCCCTGGAAAGCATGTCCTGCGGGGGGGGTGGTGGGATGACTTTGTGGAGCTCCTGGCTATTTCCAGGGGATTTGGGGGCTTTGGGGACTGCTATTGGAGCCAAACCAGCCTTGCCATGGAGGTCAGCCAGGCAGAAGCGGAGGGTCCTGCTAATCCTAGCTGGATCTGGAGCTCCCCATCACCGAGCTGGGGATACCCCGCAAAGGTCTTTTCTGTCCAGGGACATTTTTGGCAAAGAAATTTAGGGCCAGACTGGAGAAGTCATAAATGCGACCTGAGCTTGTCATTCCCAATCCCCCTACTCAGGGGGGCTCCTGATGGACTCCTGGTTTCTGCACTGAGTCCTGCAGGCTGGACTCCCCATTTTTAATCAGTCCTTGCTGAGGCAAAGGTCCCCTCAACGTTGGTAGGAGCAGGGCTGGAGAAGGGACCGTGCAGGACCAGAAGCATGGCATGAGGGCTGCCTCCCCAGAAGCAGCTCTGCTCTGATTGCCATCCTGTTTGCCCAGATGCTTTAAGCTGAGGGCAGGAGTTAAGCAGACTCAGAGTGGGAAGGTGATGGGACTTGGCATTCTGCAACATGGAGTTAAAAGGCCAAAAGGTGCATAAATACAGCGAGCTGACTGAAACTATGCACATATATTACCCATATATATGAATGACTTTATGTGCATACCCACATGAACAAACAAATATCACAGCACTCACAATTATTCATAAGAGTCTTTTTTTCCAACTCATCTTTGGCAAGAGAAGACAGCAGTAAAAGAAGGAGGGGGGGAAAAAGCCCTTCCCCAAGCTGATTATCAAATAAAATACTGTTTTATTTTCTGTCTAATAAGTACAAGAAGTTCCATAACTCCCCTGATTAGGCATATTATCCTTCTTCAGAAAGTCAGCTTGATTTATGCAGAAAGTGATTTGGACATACTTTCCTCTGGCTATAGAGATTTCATAATTCCTGGTGTATGTCTGGAAAATCTCCTCTCGTCCCGAGTCCAAACCAAATTAATGTCTTCCAGAATGACCTGAGGAATTAATGAGGTTTTCGCTGTCAGTTCTGCCCATGCAGGGTCAAGTAAATCATTTGCTGGCCCTTACTCCAGTGTTTTTCACTGTCTTTCTGACTCCATGTACAATGATAACAAAGTTGCAGATGCCTTTGAAATACGGCATCACTGACACTCTCCGTCCATCTGTTGGGACATATTTTAGGCTCTGTTTCTCTGTCTGCTGTAAACTCTGCCTTTAATGGAGTCAGTAATTGCTGATAAATGGGGTATCAATGAAGTCAGTGTACTGTAGGTTTCCCCATACTTTTCTGCTGATGTGTGCTATTTAAATCTCTCTGCCATTACTTACAGTTATTGTGTGTTCTCGTCTTTAATTCCAGCCCCAGCATTCCTGGCCCCAGGCACGATTTTTAATACATAGGAAAACTAGGTACTATGGAGACCTGTTTGGCAGTAAACAAGTTATCCTCAATTCCCCATTCTGCTGTCCCCAACTAAAGAAAATGTGAAACACATTAAGAGTATGCACATTAAGTTCTGAGTAATTCACAGATTTTCTTTCTCTCATGTCATAAATATTTTAAACCAACCCAATTTTGACATTGCAGCCAAGCAATAAAAACCACGATCCATCCCTTCTCTCCGTCTCCTTTGGTCGCCACGTGATAGAATGCCTGAAATAAAATGAGCCCACACTTGATCATACATTTTATATTACCTTTCTTTTTAATTTATCGCAGCTTTTAAAGGTATTAAAATATTACTTCAGATGAGTACTGCTTGTGCCTATGACACTGTATAATCCATAATCTTTTAGGCTCTTTGCCAGCTACCTCTGCAGTTATGCTTCATTTTCTTGCATGAAAAGCAAGAATGATCTGAGCACAGAACGACGACTCTAGTTGCAAAAATGACACTTGAAGTAGCATCTGCACCCAGCTGGCCCTTTCCAAACACCCAGGCAGACACAGTCCCTCTCCAAGCCTGAAGCTAAAGAAAAGGTAAAGAGCAGAAAAAACGAATGGGAAAATCAGATCATTCCATTGTATGTGTCACGGCAGTGGCTGCAGCCTAGACCAGAAGGTCTAGGAAAAAGGTGCAAATAAATTAATATTATGTAATTATGGAAATGCCACACCATAGGAGTACTGTTCCCAATGCCCTTCAGTCAGTGTGTAGTTGATGCCCAGAAACACAGGGAGCTGCTGGTAGTGCCTCCAAGGTTAGGACTGGCTTTGCATCCTGGCTCAGCCATATGTTCCCTAGTCTTCAAGGATTTTTGGCTACACCTTGCCGACTTTTGGTTTGCTGTTTGAAGTCTGTTTCAGAACTCCCACAGCCCTCTGGGAATACTCAGACCAGCAATTCTTCTGTCTGAAGCTGATGGCACCTGGCTTTGAAGGAAAAGTCCTCTGCAGCTGGCCCTTGGCATGGGTAAGTTGACTGAGGCAGTTATCAGCTTGAAGTCTGTGTTCCACGAAGCAAAAGGTTATGACCTAAAGCCCAGAAAATATGTATTTTGTTGAGTTTAAAGCTTTGTGAGTGGATCTGTGAAACAGCTTGGGGCATGGAGCTCGTTTGGCCTGCAGAAGAGAGGCCAAGGCAAGCAGGGCTGCCAGGATTTCTGTGACCAAGGAGGGCACAAACACATGGATTGTGCACACCTTGTTCCCCCTGCTCTCGACACCTATGGGATTATAGACTTGCATTATCGGGGTGGGGATGTACCAGCTGGAGACTTCACACACATAGGTCTTGGAGGAGAATTAGGTATTCACTGATTCTCCCACAGAACCCTGAGAACCTGCCAGCCATGGGCTGGCAATGGACTTTGCAGTGAAATAACATTTTCCTTGATTAATTTTGAATTTGCTATCTGCAAGCCTTTGGATTCTTGGATTACAAAATAGAATTCAGTTGTAAGCCATGTCCTTTCTACCAAAAGGCTGAATTTTTAAATTTCTTTTCACTTATTCCCGATTATTCCTGCTACAGATTTTGAATGTCTTTTTCTCTTTTCTGCTTACTTCAGGAGGCTGTAATAAAACAGAAACGTTTGGTGGCTATTTCTGATATGTCAAAAAATGTATTTGTGCTCTTGCAGACTAAGTGCTCTTCAATTGCATCAATAGTTCCTAGGAAAAGGCCTTGCTTCAACACACTTGGACTTTCGCCAAATGCCTGATTTAAAGACACTTATTTGGGATTATTAATGTTTCATAAAATGCTTCAAAGTCTTCTTGTGAAAGAAGGATTATTACAACAAACTTGCAAATGGACAACAACATAAGCTTTGTTCCTCTGCAATACTAAGATTTTAAGACAGGTTATGTTTATCTAATTTAAATTCCTGTCAAACAAAATTTTAATTTAATGAACCCTGCAAAAAAATGTATGTACCCTTAGATTTACCTAAAACCAACCTTTCAAAATATGTTGCCTTGATTCAGAGGCCTCATGTCATGGGAGAATCTGCCACGTATCTTGGGATGTTGCTGAAAGCAATCCCTGTTATACCCAGTGTGCCTAAATTCTGCTGGCTTCATCTGGTAGCCACTGGACCTTGTTATATTCTTGTCTGACAGGGAAAACCTGCCTCCTTGTGTGGATGGCTGAAGGGCAGTCAAGTCAACTCTCAGTGATCTCTTGGGGAACCCTAGCAGATGTAACCTCTTAAGTCTCTTCCTGTCAGGCTCAGACAGCAAACCCATGAAAGAAATTCTCCCTCTTTGCTCAGAGGGAAGCCTGACCTGCCTTACGCTCTCCTTATTTTGCTGAAAACTTCCTTCCTGGTCCTTTTCCCTGAAAGAAAGCAGCTTCTGGATTTTCATTCTACTGGGAGAGATATGGCATGATGACTCTCATTTCCTCTCTTCCCTTTTCAGTTTCTTCCTCATACCTTCTTTTCTTTTTTTTTTTTTTTAAAGAGAAATGATGATTTCAGTGCTTTTTGCTATGTCCAATCTAATGCAGGCAAAAAATCTGCCTCTTGGGATGATGTTACAAAATTTTCAGGAATATTACAGCATGTTATAAATCTTATATTATTAAAAATTATTCGTTGTTATACAACACAACAAATACACACTCTCAGTTCTATTTTTAACTCTTGTCCAGATGGTTTCTACCCATTCCTTTTCTTCTCATCCAGCCCATAGCTTGCGAGATCACTGAAGTTCTAGTTACCCCCAACTACAAGAGGGGAAGAGGTTGTGTTAGAAATTCAGTCACCTCTCATTTCTGCCAGCTATGTTCAGGAAGTTTGGGGTATCTTTGTCCCCACCCCAGTCAGACAGCACTACCTGAATTATCCTGGCCAATGCTGGGTTGCAATGACAAGTGCAAGTAGGAATACGACGGAGCCATTCAGTCTTGGGTGGGGACTGTACAGATTTCCTCTTCTTTCTTTTTTTTCATGAGCCATATTCTTAAAGCCCTCTTCAGACTGGGCACTTTGTTGTCCTTGTGCAATTCTAGTTTCCTGTTTTATCATAATTAATTCTTTTGGTCTTTCTAGAGAAATGATTCATGAACAAAAGAGTCATAACTTCCTTCTCATATTTGGAAGAGTTGGTTTTGAAAACCACATCTCCAGGCCTCTGTTCAGGGCTTAATTCTTTTTTTTCTGCATTTCTCTATTTATTCTTCTCTATTATAAGGCAAAGACATTACTGTTAGGAGAATGAAATTTCAGCACTTTGCTGTGTTGAATCACTGTTTAAATGAAGGCATCTATTTGGGTTGTTTGTTGCTGTGAAAAATGAGATAGAAGCTTAGCCTTAACTACTGCTCTGTTTACTTTCTTCCAGAGCATCTCTGTTACAATGCTCAAACATACACAGTAGATAGATCAGAGTTTTCCAACTGCTTTGGACAAAGTCAGCACTGAAGTTCTGTTAATTTCTTATGAACAGCCACACATCCAAATATTGACCTATTCATCTGCAGAACGTAGAATTTTACAATTGCATGTGCGGACATGGTCTCTCTGAGGCTCAATTGCCATGATCTCATTCCCATGATTTGTTTCCCAGCTTTGGAACCCATGGACCAGATGATTCTTGAGTACATCATACCAGAGACATCTATATCTTGAGGAGGCTCAAAATGTACAGAAATGTCTATGGCTTGTAATTCTCTTTTATTTTTACTCCATCATCCTCCATTCTCCTTCAATTTCCTTCTTAGTTTTAAATGAGTTGTATAAAACCTAAATTCAGGGAAAACCTTCCCCTTGCCCTTCACTTGCCCCTCTATGAAGTATGTTAGCAGAAACATCTTAAACCTATAGATTAAACAACTCTTGTTCATCCCATTCATGCATGTTAACCTCCACAGTTAGTTTGTCAAGCTCAGTTGTGACAGTTTTTTATTGGTTTCATATTTATAGTCCTTTTAATCTTTCTATTAAAGTTGCTTTAAAAAACCTGCTATGGGAAATTTTGAAAAAAAAAGTTACTTTTTCTAAGTATATTTGACAAAAGACTTCAGTTTTTGATTAAAAAAAAAAAGGAACCAAAAGCTTTAAAAATACAATTAAAGATTTTGTGAAAATATTTGGATTTAAATGTTTGTGGGATTATTGAAAATCAAACTATTTTACAGGCAGAAAAAAAAATTATCTCCAGTTTTGTCCAGAAAATTTTAACCCTAATGAAAATTTCCATACAAATGTTTGCATTGGTCTAAATGCAGGTTTTTTGCCCCTCTTCTCCAAAAATATTTCAAAAGAAAACATTTCTATACGCTTCTTGATTTCCCTCTCACACCTGTGTAAACCAAATTCTATTCCATTGAAGTGAATGAAGTTATGCTGTTAGAAGAAAGAAGAAATTTAAGCTTGTTGCATTTGAATAGATTGCTTTGTCTTTTAAGAAGCCTGGTTTGTTCTAAACAGGGCACGCTAAATCCAGAAATTCGAACACCAGGAATTCCAGTCAGCCCTTCATCCCTGCAAACAAATGGTTCTCTGCAGTTGACTCTATGATGTTTCTTTATTTAAGAGTAAAAACAACTGAGGCTTGGAAAGGGGAATGGACGTGGAGGATCATGAGCCATAAACCACTGACTCCTCCTGAGATGTGGTCAGTGCTGAAGCTCTTTGACACAGCAAAGCTAAGAGTCTCCACTGCTGCAGGTGGTGTTGAGTAGAGACACAGAGAACTTCAGCCCTCTCGTCCTGCTCCTCTTGGAGTCCTGCACTCACCTTCCTACAAATATTCAGGCCTGAATCTTCCATAATGGAGAAATGAAAATGATGGATGTCACCATCAGAATCGATAATTTGGGATTTTTTTTTTGGTAGGTAACCATGAGAAATTATTTCATAGGAATGGAGCTGAAAATGTCCTGAACTATGATATGAGATGTTAAAGTATACAAAGGCAATAGGATTATAATCTGGTCTGAACTGACAAGGTCCAACATGTGCCATAAATCATATGAAATGCTACTTTTCTCTTATTTTCTACAAAAGTAGAAAAATTGATTAATCTTGTATTCCTAGCAAGGGAAAAGTACACAGAGATTCTGCTTCCAACTGGTGCTTTTCATTTTGCCTTAGGAAGAAAGGCCTGGGAAAGTCATCAGAGCTTCCAAAACATGTACCCAACCATTCCGGATACAGACATTCCTGGAAGAGCTGCCATGATTTTTGGTGGCAAAAATACCTGTCCACAGTGTTGTAAGTGCAAGATCTGGAAGCAGGGCAATGGTTGGTGGGGAATCTGCCTTTTAAGTTCAGGGTCTGAAGACTTGAAAGTTGAGATTTACCCAAATTATACCCCTGAAGACAAGTTTAACGCCCACTGGTCTTCACCGCAACCATAAAACTACACAGAAACATCTTTGCTGCAGTCCTTTCTGCAGGGCAATTTGTCCTGATTTTTCCAGGAGTCCCGCCACTACTATTACTGAGCAGCTGAGATGACAGACAAGACTTCCATCTTCAGAGTTTCTTTCAGAGAGCTCCTTTAGCTAAGTGCCCTGTGGGTTTTCCCTCCTATTAAGTGTCTCCTTTTCCCCCCGCTTTCTGCTTTTTATATTTTTTAAAATTTCAAGAGGAAAAAAAAGGATGAAGGAAAATTAATTTTCATTGCAGTGCGGTGAACTGTGAAAGAAACTCTTAGTTGTGGTCTGGAATGCAGACACTTCTGGCTACCTTCTCAGACTATGGCTAATCACACCACTGACAGACTGGAGCTCACCGGCTGATCCGAACGCACTGTGAGCCTGGAACATGCCAGGTTGCTGAACTCCTTGGAGTGCTGCGTAAGGGATGATTGCTGACAGTGGATCAGGGAAAACTCCTTTGGACATATTTCCTCCTGCTAGTCACTGTGGTGGTGTTTTTCTGCCATCTTTGAAATGCTTTGTTTACTCCCTTCTCATTAATGTGCAGGTGTAATTTTTTGGTTGGATGGCTTTTGAAGAATGGCCTCTGGTATCTCCACAATAACAAACTGCAGAGCATTATCCATTTTAACCTTGGAAGCAGTGGGAAAAGCATGTACTTGTATTGCCCATGCCCCTGTGCATTCCTGGTGGTTACAGCTGAGAGCACAGGGTGGAAAGACAATTGTGGAACATGTCCTTGGAACAATTCTTTGAAACGCTCTGGTCTCAGCATGCTTCTACCACTTTCCTCCTTTTTGACAGCTTCCTGAAAGCACTCAGATGGGGGCTGCTCAGCCTGTTGCCAAGCTCTCATTGTTCTTCTTGCAAATGCCCATGCTTGCATGTGGGCAAGGTACTCGTGTGTGAATGTAAATGCTGGGGTTAAGAACAGAAATACCCTCTCATCTCTCCTGTTTTACTCATTTCACCACAGATTTGGAACAGCCCTACCAGAAGCGGTGACCAGTCTCATACGCAAAATAACAAGTGACTGGTCAGAAAAAAAACTGTTTTAAAAAATAAACAAGAACACTAGAAAGCTGAGCTGTGCTAACACAAAATGTTCTGTAAATAATTGCAAAGAGTGGAAAACTCAACTCCAAACTAAACTCAGCTCAAAGTCTTTGGCTAGGTAATCTGTGAGTCTGAAGAACTGCATTTGTCTTCACTAAGTCAACTGCTTGTTCTGCTCCAGGTGTGTCGGCATTTTTTATTTAAAGTGGATGGGACGCTGATGTGGAAAACCTAAGAAACAGTATCAACAGTAACAAAAAGCAATTAAACTAGCCATGACTATAATCTAATAATTCTTGATTTCAGGTGTGAGGCACATCCTCCTGCCCACATCCATACCTAGGAGCAAGAGAGGGATAAATCACGCACTTGAAGGTTGCTCACCTGTGTGTATGGAACTGTGACAGAGCCTTAGGCATTGTCTGGTCATCAGCTGCTGGCTCTTAAATTGCTTAAAGGCCAAAACCAAAGACTGCTAAAATTTACCAAGTACTCCCCCAGTGGGACCTCTCTGTGTGTCTGCACAGGTAACCAACATCTGCCCCTTGTGCATAGGTCATACAGCCTCTTCCTCCCAGAAAGCTGCCTTTGGGATACCCCATCACAAAAGTACATGGAATGCTTCCAGAGACAGGCTGTGAACCTGAGTTATTACCAAGTCAGACACTGACACCCTCAAGAGACACGGATGCATGTCAAGAGACACGGACAATGAAGACTGTCACCCTCCTGCTTTCTGTGTGAATCCCAGTGACTCTCTAAAGTCTTTTGGGGAAGACCTGAGAGACTGAATAAAACCTCTACACTGACTCTGGAGCACCCCAATACCTGCCGTGGCAATATGCACCTCCTATGACGAAAACCTTCTGAGGGAGTGTTGGCCTCATTACCAGATGAACTCAGGAGTCTATGGCATTATTTATTCTTCCACCCCTTGTGATTTCTCCCTGAGAAAGCAAAATGAATCATGCCAGGTTTGAGATTCCCCAGAGAAATGGCTGTGTTTGGTACACATGGCTTTCAACTCGTCCCCTCCACCCTTTGGTGATTAATGGCCTGTGATCCTCCATGATTCATGGTATCCAGAAGACATTATTCTCTGGGATGTAAGAGCTGGACAGCATGTTTTCCTCATCAGTTACCGACTGTGATTGTAAGCGCCTCATCTACCTTATCTGGGATGTTGGTTGTCAGAGGGAAACAGGGAGCTAGGGGAGAGGATCAAGGAGAAAGGCTGCTCCATCACTGACTTGCTCCTCATTCACGCCAGACACTTAGAGCCTCTCTCAGCCTCTATAAGTCAAGTTTTTCTTCTTCTTGGTCTAGCCTGAGCCTTTCCCTGTCCTCAGGCTCTCTGAGACCCTTGAGGGGATGGTGTGGAAAATGAAAACCTTTCAGTGTCAGTTTTAAACTTGACATTGATCCTACGCACACCTGTCCACAGAGCTGGCTGTGCCAGATAGTTCCAACAGCCCGGTTCACACCTTGCCATGCAGAGCACATTTAGGTTGAATTACTACACTTAAACAAATTTTCATTTCCATGCACTTGATATACACTTTTTTCCCTCCTTTCCTCTCTCCCCGTTGGCAACTTAAGGAGCCATTTTTCTTTCTGACGCCACCTTGGCACTCTCTCTACCAGCATGTGAAAACAGCCGAGGTTGTACATATGGAGACCTCATCCTCAGTTGCCTAATGGATTCAGAAGACATCCTGAATATTCATCATTTCTCTTTTTATGAGCACCTTGGCAATTGCCTCCAAAGTTAAAGACTGTTGTAAATTAAGGAATGGCACTTGGTGAACACCAATTTATCCGCATTTCAAGACTTCCCTCACCCCCACCTCCCCTCCACACAATATTGAAGTTCCTGTAGTCTTTGTGAATACAGGGCATTGTTTCTGTGCTGCTGAGGCAGAATTGTTTGTGCATCCCTGAAGACTGTGAAATGTCTGCGCTGGGGCTGCTCATTTAAACTCTGTGCACTTACTGTACCCTCTCCGGAACTCCCTTCCTGGAGAAGCCAGCAATGACCTTCTCAGAAGTAATGTTAAACACATGCTGAGGAAGCTTGGCTTGTAGACAGGCACTTTTAATTATTAGTTGTAAATTAGCAAATAATTTTTTTTTCAGTTTCGTATCACTGTCTGCTTTGCTGTGTGGGATCCTCCAGGTACACAGTCCCCACGCGTTGCCTGAAATATGTATTGGCAGACTTATCTAGTAATGTCAATATTTGGTGCTTTTTAAATTTATGTGATTTTTCCACACACAAAAACTTTACCCCTCTGGAGTAATGACAGTGCAGAAATTAATGCAGAGGGTTAATTACGGTTAATAGTTACTGAGTGTTTTTTGGACATGTGTCAAGATCGTGGGGAAAATCCCTGCTGCAGAGAACACCCTGCTCACTGGAGAGCAGAAGGACAGGAGGAGTAGCTTTGTCCAAGGTTTACATATAGGACACAAAAACGTAGAGGATTTTGTCCTGCAAGACGCTGAGCACTCTCTCCCTGGCCTTCCGAAATTAAGTGGACTCAATGTCTTCAGTGAAACCAAGTGGGACAAACTGACCTGAAGTGACACAGAAATCCTGTGGCAACTTGAAGGGTCAAGTCTGGATTTCTTAAGTCTCATTGTAGTCTTATCTCCGTCTTGTATACAGGTATCAATGGATAACAATGGATAGGGCCCTGTGCAGCCTGGTCTAGTGGAAGGTATCCCTGCCCAGGGCTTGGGGTTTGGACGTAGATGATCTTTAAAGTCCCTTCCAACCCCAACCATTCTATGATTCTATCATATATATCTATGGTCTTTATTCATTCCTGGGCCTTGCTAACATTTTCATAAATGCAAAGGGTGTTGCTGACATTCATAATTTTGCTGGGGATGCTTGCCATTTTTCTCCCAAGGCTCCAGTTTCTGGAACCACATTTATATGGCAAACTCAGCTGTCCAGGAATATAAATGGTTTCTAATCCTTGTTCTTGAAACAGAAAGCTTGGAAAGACAACTAGGAATGCTGGAAACCTAGAGAGAAAATGAAAACTCCTCTAATGTATTTCCATTTATAACAATCTTACTATTTCTAAGTCAAGATTATGTACTTTTTAATTATGGTGTGGAAAAAAGCTGGTTCTTGCCTTTGCAATTGTTCGTGTCATAAGTAGTGTCTGGAGGGCATGGAGGCTCAGGAGAAGGTGACCTGGGGTGGGTGATGGTCACTGCAGATGGGTCCTGTGGGAAGGCTGCAGTGTTCTGACCTGCCATGGGTCAGGTGTGGGAGTGCCAGGCCATGGAGAATGACAGTGGTGAATGTGGGAGCTGCCAATGGACAAGGCAGGAGGCTCCTTTCATGCCTTGAACCAGGGCAGTTCTCCCAAACTGTTCTCCAGAACCCTGAAGCTTTGTGTGAGGTGCCACACAAGGCAGATTTGCATTTCTCCTTTTGCTGTGTTTGAAAGGAGCCTGGGTGGCAGTGCTGGGCTGACAGTGACTGAGGGAGGTGCAGGCAGCTGGACAGATGCTGTAGCATTAATGCTGGCTGATTGTGATGGGAGGATGGCTCCACAACGATCACTTTTGGGGAATCTTCAATCTTCACACTTTCCCAGAGGGAAGGAGAGGGGGATAGCAAATGCAGAAAGTCAGGACATCAAGGACGTCAGCATGGTTGCAGATGCCAGGAAGAGTGAGGAGGCTAGAGAGGACTTTGTTTAATACAGTCAGCACATCTGGAGATATGTCACAGTCCAAAATACAAGTGCAGGTGTGAAATTATCCCCCAGATGTCTCTGCAAGCAGGTCAGGAAGGAGGCAAATCTGGATCCTTGCACTGTTGGTTTTTACTGCCTCCATGGGCAAGTACAGCTGTGATCTACTCAGATACCTGCTGGAAATCACTGTTGGTGTGACCAGACCCTCAGGGGACAACGTGGACATGGGAGACCACAAACCAGCTGCTCTCAGGAAGAGTGAGCTTGATGCACAGGGTGGTCCAGGGACTCAACATGTGAGACCTGGGATTTGGGAGGCAAAACAAGCCCCTGGACTCTGGAGCCCATTCACAAGGTGTGGAGCCTTTCTTTTTAACTTCAGTCATCTCCCAGCTGTCTGGGAGATCATCAGAGGTCTCCTCTTCTTGAGTTGTATTAAGAGCTGTCCATTAGCAGCTAAGCCAGTCTCCTTGGGTCTAGACCAAAAAGAAAGAGAATAATTTTGTTTAAAAGTGCTGCTTTATGTATGTGTACATAAAAACATGTACACACACAAAATGTAGCCAGTCACAAGACTAGTGCAAGGATACCAAAATAAAAGATATCAAAGGACTGTTGTCATTTTCCATTTACTTCTTACATAAAACAGAAAATTTTTTTACGAGCTATAGTATGTAGTTCATTTCTGATCTGGATCACAATCCCAGTAATTGCATCTTTCTTCTCTTCAGTTTTTTTGTTTGTTTTGTTTGTTTGGTTTTTTTTTAAAGTATGCATAAGGAAAGATACACTGAGAACAGGCATGAACTCTGAGGCTTCCCGGACTATGGTTGGCTAGGAAGAGTGCTTTGCCTTCAGGTTTAATATTTCTGCTTTTATTGCAAAGTGGGCTCAGAAATGCCTCCTCAAACACAGAAGAGGTGCAATTACTGTGGTAGGAGGTAGAAGACTGCTCACTTGCAGAGAATATTGCCTGTGAATCAACCTGCAGGAGAGTAGGTGAAGCCAGGGGTGATGAAAAGCAGGATTAATTATGGATATGGCTAAAACTTTGTGTTAGTCTTTGTCACGCTTGCAGCAATTAATCTCCACAGTGATGAGAGACTGCAAATACAATTCTTCAATGAGAGATGGGATTTGATTGGATAAACAGGAGAGATAGACTGCTGCAACATGTTTTAACTGCTGTCTCCCTGGGTGCTTTCAGAGGGAAGGGGGAAATAATTTTTCACAAACGAGTAAAGAATAAGAAAATTAATGAGATCAGTCTTAACAAGGCAGCATTAGAGAAGCCCTTTGCATGGGCACAAGTGAACAACAAATTTGGCTTGAGGTTGATGCATGATGATGACTCAGGAAAGGGAAGTGGTTAATATAATCTGAACTGAAAAAGTTGGACGGGTTCAGATTTCATGCACGTGTGTTTATTCTTCCTCTCTCAACATGCTTCTTTATAGCTCAATTTCAAGTTGAATAATTATATTCCAATGCTGTAACCATTTGATAAGCCTTTGCATTGCTGTGTATTTTTCATCCCTAGACCACAAAAAGCTGTCCAGGCACTAAGTGAACTTTGCATAGGATGTGAAGCTGGCCAGTTTTACAGTCCTTTCTAGGGGAAATGAAGCACGAAAATTCTAGAGCTAATGAAAGCTTTTCTAAAGAAAGTGGCTAGTTAAAAATTGCAGGCAAGAATTGGCCAACTCCCAAATGGTACCTCACAATTTTCTCTAGAATTTGCGTTTTTTTCAATGTCAAATCTTGATCTTTTCTGAGGGTGCACATAGAAAGATAAAAAAGGCATGAGAGAAATCATCTGACACTTTCTAGTCCAGAGTGTTAGCTCAGTTTCTGAATGACTCAAAAACAAACTCTAAAGCAAAAGCCTAAACTGCTGCTTAATCTTCTCTGTGAATGGTTCACCAGACCATGCCTTCTACCTTCATTCATTAGTGCTCATTGTACACCATTGCAGTTGGAAACTGGTTTGTTTGTGGCTTGTATTTTTTCCTTTGACAAAGCTGAGGGGAAAAGGTTTCTTTCTTTCTCATTACAGAAATCTGTGTCCTTTCTATTGGGAAAAATCTGTGTCTGACTCTAAATCAACTTGGTCAATCTTTGAAGAAATATATGTGAACATATGTGTGTGACTGCTCCCAAAACAGAAATTGCCACTGTCACCAAAAAAACTATATAAAATTATTACTTCCTGATGAGAAAGGCTCTCTTAAGTTTGTATTCATCATGTTAACTGATCATTCTAAGATATACATTATGGTCTTAATACCATGGAAGTTTAGGGGAATATTTACAATTAGAAATAGTTGTTTAAAAGGTTATGTCTGGAGAATGCAGAGGAATGCAGCAAAGCTCTTAGAAGAACTTTAATTTGCTATCAAAAACCAATTTATTCAATGTCTCCTTCCAGAAGAATACATTGTTAGTTCAGCTGCAACTTCTTAACTTCACCATATTTTATATATTTTGGCCATCATGCATTGCCACAAAGTATATTATACAGTGTGATTTAAAATGTGTTCTGATTTAAGTACACAGAAATGATCCTATTCACCATGCAAGGAATGAGGGGGACATCATAAGTACCCATTTTTAAGGTGAAAATGTATTTAATGATCATTTGTGAGCTAAACTTTTTAATCTTATGCCTTGATTATATTGTAACTTTATTTATATTACAAGGTATTGTTTCAATTGCAGACATGAAGAGCAGACAATGTCTTTCATCTCCCCCATTCCCATCACACAACCATTGGAAAGAAAAATACAGGAAATGCGTCTTCATGGAAGATGAAAATGAGAAAAAAAGAAAATCTAGAAAAGCATCAAGAGAAATTGATCAGCTGAAAGACGGAGTGAAAAACCTGGAGAGTGAAATAAGGGAGTGTGCTGGGAGCATGCTGTTATTTTTATTGCCACAATGGTACTTATCCAGGATCTAAAATTTCGTTGCATCTTAAAAAAATTATGGGTAATTCAGTAAATGTAGAGAGGAGGACAGTATAGACATTTGGAGGCTTCTCTACAGGGAGGGATTATAAGGTCTTGCCCTCTTCAGCTGAGAAAAGAAATGGCGGAGCTGGAATCCGCCAGCCTCCTGAGAAATGCTGAAGCTGGCAGAGAACATGAAGGGATGATTAGCTGCAATGTGCTTGTACAAGCACCAGTGACAATGCGAGGCAGCAGCTCCAAAAGCAACGGAGGGATTCCTGGCCGCTGGCCCTCACAGAGACCAAGAATACTAATGAATTCTGCGAGGGATGAGACAAATTCATTAAGGATAGGTCAACCAGTGACTCTTCAAAGTGATTGCCCGTGTGTAACCGCTACCTCAGGAAATCCCAAACCATTGCTTCTCGGAAACCAGCCCAGGGTAATGGGGATGAATCACCCTGTGACATGTGCCCTATCCTTGTGCTTTCCCTAAACATCTGTTCCTGGGCCATGTAAGAAGTAGGACACTTAGTCACATACACAGAGACTGAACGCACTGTGATGAACTAAAAATTCTGAGCCCCATGTCCTATACTGACCGGTTTCTGTAGGTGATGTTACCCACACAATAATCCTTCTGCCACAGGAATCCTTCTGCTTCACATGGCCTGTGCCATTGAAACCTTGAAGACACACCTGTATGATGAGCACTTCCTTCAATGAAACTATTGGTGGGAAAAATATTAAGAAAAATGAAGCAAGCAGGGATTTGGCCCTAGTGAGACAGGCAGAAGTGTGCTCACACTCAAAATGCAATTATTAATATTTTAGCAAATGTGACAAAGGATATCTCAGTGCCCTTGTCAACTTTTTAAAACACAGAGAAACTAACCCGTTCTTTCCTGGAAATCACCAACATCTAAACCAGCAACCAAGACTTTTACTTACAAGGGAAGAAAAAAGATTCTTTGGGAAAATCGTCAAAATAATTTTTTAAATGAACCCTAGGCCTTATCTTGCATGTCAGCCATGTTAATGCAGATGTTTCCAATTTGAAAATGAAGAGTGAGTTTTGTCTGAGGCTATGTCTGTGGAGAGCCAGCTCTTCCCAAAGGAATTGGCCTCGGTTTTGCAGATAGAAATCAGAATCCAGGAGGGTTAAGAATGAGACGAGATCAGTGCTTAGGTTCTGATAATGAGAAAGGAATTTGATGAGGTTGGAATATTCGGGAAAGACATTACAACGAGGACAAAAGAGGAATGAAAAAATGTGATCCTCTTTGTTAGAAGCCTGTCACATGTGAAGAGTAGCTAAATTGGACATTGTGAGATGGTAAAAGTGGAATCCAAAATCCTGAAATCATGAACAAGGACTAGAGTTAATTGCCTCAGAAGAAGAACCTTTGTGTTTGACATCCAGACACAATATGGGCTCCCTCACAGCTCAAGCAGAGGTCTAATGACTCCAGCCTCATGTAAGAATGTGGGAAAGAGGAATGTTCCTGAAGTTATTGTACATAAGCCACCACTAAAGCTCTCTGCTACCAGTGGTATGGGGCATTGTCAAAGGGGACAAACCAAAAACTCAGCACATCTGCATCAGTCCCCAGAGATCCTGGAGACCCACACAAGGCAGAGCTTTCTCCATGGACTTACAACAGGAACATAGCCAGCTCAGGACAGGACAGCGCATTCCTAAGCAACAGCTGCTCCTCCAGCTATACAGAGGTTGTGCTCTGGGCCGCACGGGAAAATGGATACTATCCTGTGGCTGCTGGGATCAATAATGTAGTTGCCTATTTGAATAGAAGATAATGAACTTCACCTTATACATAAATTAAGCATTCACAATAAAAAAGCAAAGAAAATGAGTTTTTCCTCTCCAGCAGAAAATTCCACTCATTTCTTTCCTTCTCCAGGCCTTCCAGCTTTTTAACCTGATGAGTTATGGACAGTCATTCTTTCCAGTGTTGGCTGAATTCTTTTCTAATTATACATGTTCTGAATAGCACGAGGCAGACCTGCTGGTAGAACATTTGGTGCAGAGAGCATAATAAATTCCACAGAGAGCTTGACGTGCTTCACCATAGATGCAATATTCATTTTCATCACCACAGAAGAGATGAGATGCTGAGCCAGAGTTTAAAAAAAGGTTGTGCTCCTTTACTAGGATGTGTGGATGGGATTAACTCTGTTTGTTCAGTTAAAAGGCTGTGTTGTAAGACAACTTCAGCAGAATTAATAACTAGACATTTGTAAAGCAGATTTTACAAACACAAAAGCATGGAAGGCGCAAAAAAAATCAGATCTATAAGATACAGAACCATCACAATTTTAACACTGTTTTGGGATAAAGCTGAAAATAACACATGAAAGCATAAACTATGTCAAGAAATTTTATCACATGATCTTTTACTCAAAGATCTCTCTGGAAATTAGGTTGTAAAATGCTTACAATAAAAAGTAGCTCTGAAAAGAGTGGGGGTTTATTGTCAGGCAATGATTTACAGAACAAATATATTCAGATTTCAAGTAAAAACATTTCATTTTTTCAAACACCAGACCTGCAAATCCATCTTGGGACCTCTAAGCAGATTCTTTTCTTGCTTCTCATGGATAGTAATAAAGTTTTTAGAGACCATCTGTGGAAAAGGCCCTACATGTATACTGAGTTTGCAAACTGAGTATTTGGATTTTGTAAAAAGATGACGAACACATGAACAGAAGTGGGAATTTCCCTTCTTTTTATAGATTATCATATCCCAACTAATGAGATGATGGGATAATATTTAGAGAACAAATCACAAAAGAGCAGCAGAAGAAGGGAAAGGGAGATGGTATCTGGTCTCATGCTTAATGCATTAGGATATATTACCTGGTAAATGTACAGCAGGATGTTGGCTTTAAGGAAGACCTCTCTTCAAGGAGAGGGAAGGATTTCAGCTCTTCCTTTCTATCGATTGCTGCTGTTCTCATGTATCACAACATGCTCTGGGGAATCTGGAGACTTGGAAGACACGATTTACTTCAGTGAACCATGGTCCATAGGACTGTGATTCACACGACTCTACTTTGCATTGGATGCATCTCTACATTTTTGGCGTGGTCCTGTGGCCAGGGATGCAAGCAGTTTCCTTTCATGGCTGCTGTCAGCAAGGAGGCAGCAGCCACATTTCATCCTCTCACAGAGATGTTACTTTTGTTCCCTCTTGCTTTGTTGTTTCCCTTTATATATAATACAAGTCATTCAGAGTCAGTGTAAATGTTTGTTCAGAATAGGGGATGGAAGAATGTAAGAATAATTCTGGTAATGGAAGTAGAGTATAAACAAAGAGCTTAGAGAAAGTGGAGGAGCAGTGGGGAGGTTTCCTGTTTAAAAAAAGAAAATGGAAAAGTTAAAATGGCTACTTATGGAAATGTAGAATAAACCTTTGACAGCTTAATGTAAAAGGAAGAATTTGGATCTGCTCAGAGGTCCAAAGGTATTTTAACAGACAGTGGCAAAAAGGATAATCTTTCTTCTATTGGAAAAATGACTTTAGTAGTACTTAAAGACACAGGATTTTCATACTCGTGAAGTAGAGTGTAAGCACTTGACAGCACAGTGGAGACATGGAGGTGTGTGCAGGTTCCACCACTCCTGACAGCACTGGAGTAGGGAGGAAAATCAGCACATCTCTTTTAGTCCTTGCCACTACTGCTGGAAAGGAGCTTCTCAGACACAGGCGTGAAAGATATCAGTGACAGAATTCCAACCATGGATTCTCCCTTCTTTGTCCCTAAGATCTTTGGATGTTAGAATCGTTGAATGGTTTGGGTTGGAAGGGACCTTAAAGATCATCCAGTTCCAAACCCTTGCCATGGGCAGGGACACCTTCCACTAGACCAGTTTGCCCTATCCAACCTGGCCTTGCTGCCAGGGAAAGGGCATCCAAGATCCTAAGATCCTCCCAAGACCTAAGTCTTACATCTTTGCAGGCCCGTGAGACCCTTGTTTTGGAGGATGGAATGTGTTTAGGAGCTTCAGAGTCACTCTGATATTGCTGTGTTGACTGTTTCTAATGTGCTAAAGGAAAGAACATTTCCTAGGATTATTTTTTTGCTTAAGTGCATGTGTTTCACTTGTTATTTCAGATTTATTGGTGTTTATTTTTTGCTGAATAATGAGCTTGAGGGTAATGGAAATCTTAATAGGTTAAAAAATTTGAGCCAGTGTCATCAAAAGCTTCCTGTTCTCTACTGGTGTAGTGTTGCCACTTTATTTGCTTACTCTGCAGGACAAATGTGTTTGTTGCAATATTTTGGCTGAAATCCTGATCACACTTTGAACAGGGCTGGGATTTCATCCTGTGAGCTCTGTCTGTGGGAAAATGTGAGGGAGAAGGCTGTCCCTCAGCCTTGCAGCGTGGCAAGGCTGTGCATATGTGTCACCACAAAGCTCCAGGGATGCACTAAGTGATTGGTGTCACACAACAGTGCTGAACCCCTGTTATCCTGACCAAAGCCGGACACTTCAGTGATGCCAGCCAGGCCCAGGGGAGCATGGTGTGAGTTGTGGAGAACCCCTGTGATGCAGTGGGGGCATGCAGAGGGTCAGGTCATGGCTCACATGCTCTCCTGGTTGATGCTACCTCAGCCAAAATGTCACACGTAGCCTACGGGTGTTCACATGGTCAAGTCAAGGGGAAACTCAAAAACTGTGAGGGCTGGATGGTAATTTTATCACCTGCTACAGGCAGCTGATCAAGGTCTCTAAAAGATGCTTCAGTTTCAGTGCTGCCATTGGTGTCTGAGGGCACTTGGTTATTTCACCTGTGGGTGTTCTGTGGAGATCACCAGCTCGCCATGACATGGCAATGACTTCTTGCAGCCAGCTGTGACACAAAGGGGATGTGGCCTGCACATTGCTCTGTGTTTCTCCAGGCTGGCTGACACCGCTGGGATGTGGGTCTCTCTCAGGAGGTTTCACTGCAAACCTGCACTGTGGGTGCTCACTGGGGTGTCAGAGCCAAGCAGGGCTCCCACCTGGCCCCGTGCATTGCGGCAGTTCCGTTTCCCAGGGGGAAAAAAACAAACTCTTCCACCCTTTCCTCTGACTGATCCAGTCATGTCCATTTGGTGGAAGAGATAGGGAAGAGGAAGCATGTACTTGCAGTCCTGAGATGAAAATTACTTTAGCCCAAAATTTTTTAACGCCTCACCCAAACTGTATTTTCTAGCCCCTGTATTTTCAAGTCTCTGCTAGCAAGAAGGTCTTCTGATGAGCAGCAGGAGTGCTTTGTAAAGGAATTTGCAGGCCAGAGGTGCTCACCATAAATTTCCTTCTGTCTACGATTACTATCATTGCATTTTTGAGGCGCTTTTAAAATAAACTATGCAATGATGTAATGCACACAAAAGGGCTGGGGTGGGAGTGCAGAGAAAGGAAAAGAAGCAGCATCTGGATTTTGCCTGGTATCTTCCATAGAGCATCTTGATGTCTGTAATTAGTGTCATGTTATGAGAGCTTAAAAAAATAAAGGCGCCAGAGTTCCAAATAAAACATAAAATGGCTTTGATAGAATAAATGTTACTATCATTGTTTAAAAATGTTGTGACCTGTCTGCTATAGTTTCTGAGAAAGATATTTTCCAGTGCTGCTGCTCTTGCTCTGACTCTTTTTAAAATTCTATTATTACAGATAAGGACAGAGGAAAATCCTCAAGACAGACTTGTTTTAAATCTCTGTAACACAATGCCAGCATTGTCTCTCCTCAAGCTGAACTTCTAAATTAAAATAGGCATGATCTTTAACAGAGCTCTGAAACACTCTGTTCTACAGACACTTTATCCTCTTTATTAGAGAACATTAATAATTCAAATGTTATGGCTTAGGTTAGGCAGACCCATTTGTCTGGTGTTGGAATAATTTAGCTGCACTCCACTCTTCAGAGCTGTTTTGATAGCCAGTGGGCCAAATTCTGCAGCCTCTTTAAAAGTCATGGGAATTTTACCTGCATCTTGGCTATGTAGTGGGGAGGGAGACACAACTAAGAAGTCTTGGCAACCTTTTCCTTGACCTTTAGCATGCTCAGAGAACATACAAACATGCCCTCCCAGCCCAATTTTGCAGACTGCGTAAGGCAACATTTTCATTACAGCCAGCTGGATTTTTGCCTGAGCAAGGCCTTTAGTTTTGGGATCTAAAAACTCTACATAAATACACTTGCAAAAACACATATGCAACCCACCTTAGCAATAAGACTTCCCCCCAGCTTTAATTTTACCATGTGTGAAGCAGGATTTCTGCAGTGTGCACGTGTGCCTCTTAATGCATCACGTTTTCAAATCACAGGGATTTACCGTGACTTTTTTGTAGACTTCAGGAGCTGAGCCACTTTCAACCTACAGGTTAGACGTAGAACTCATTAGCAACAGTGATTTCCATGGCTACACAGCTATGAAGTCTTGGGTTTAGCTCAAATCTGCACGTAGTGGCAAAGAGATCAGTATATAAGCATAGCTTTTCAAGGTGGTATATTTCTTTGACATGAGACCAGCTCTACATCCAAATGCTCCTATACTTGAAATACTGAGGATGTGGAGCTGACTCTAACACTAATAAAACACTAGCAATGCCCTGAAGAGGTCTTGTTTCATCTCTCTCAGAAGAAGCCACAGGGATGGTGGAGCAAGAAGAAATGGATTCTGATCCTATTCTACAATTTATCTGGGGTGAAAGGGCCATTAAAGCTCTCCTAATATTTGTTGGCCACTACATGAGATGGTGCAAACACCCCTTCCACGTAATGCTGTACCCTATTTTCTGTTGAGATGTTAACCTTGTTTCATGTTGCCATCCCAAGAGAAGTGAAATCATTTTAAGTAAGGGATATTAGCATTAGCTATCTCGATATAGAAAGATTAGAAACATACTATATGTTACATAATACTATCTTATAATTTCGTGTTATGTATTACATGGGTTTGTTTAAAAAAAATGGATGTTTAGCTTCACCAATGTTCCACCAGAGCAGATAATTTATCTATTAAGTGCAAGAAAACAATCAGACAGACTTTCCTCTTATCTGTTGGGCTTCTAAATTATGAAACACTATAAACAACATACATTTGAAAATGAGGAGGAGAGCAAAAGTAGCCACATGTTTATTACTACACTCACTGAAGCTGCTCTGCCAAGTGCGACTTACAGAGAAATTTTCTCTGTAATTGTGTGGTAGAAAACCCATTTGGTTTTTAGTGCCTTCTGTTGGATGTAAGAAAACAGTATTCAGCTACTTTCTCATCCACATGTTTAAGTGGCATAGAGGATGCTGAAGTGTAGTTTAAGCCACATTTTGAAGGAGATTTGGGAACTTCAAGTTACAGTTGCTTTCTAATAGCCCAGTTTGACACCTACCAATGTTCTTGAAAATCCCACCTGATACCTTTAGGTAGTCAAACACATTCATAATTTGACCCTGCATTTCTCTGGCCTTCAAAACTGAAGATAGGACTCTTACTTATTTTAAAGATATTTTGCCAAGGAAAATATGTCAAAGCTGACTAACTGTTTCAACCATGGTAATGGGAGATTTAGACAGAAAAAATATCCTTAAGACCTTCACATGTAGTACGCCAGCCCAAATAAAAACCTAACAGTAATGAAAATGGTTCCAGGTTAGCCCCTTTCTGCATGATTTAGTCAGAGCTAGGGCCTGAACACATAATTAAAAGTTTAAATAGTTGTCCCTAGCAGACCTGGCATAGGAGGGAAGGCTCCATGTGGAATTGCTGAAATAGGGGCAGGTCCAAGTGTGCACACCTGCCTTTTGGGGAGAATGTGTTTGACTGGCTGAGGTTGTCCACGGCAGGGCAGTAAATTAAGGAGGCAGAGCCTGACAGTTACGCTTGAGTGGCCTCATTGAGTCTTGTGTGACTTTTTAAGATTGTGTTTGCACATGTTTCTCTGAAGAACATCAGCTCTTCTCTGTGTGTTAATCCTCATTTCTGTGCCAGGAGTTCAGCTGGGTTCTTTGTCTAAGTTGCAATGAAACCAGTTACATCAAAGTGCTCCTGGTGGCCAGGGCCACCAGCCCTGGAGCTGACTGCTGAGCTTGCCAGTAGCCCAGGCAAGCCCCCAACCCGCTCCTCACCATCCTGTGGTGCAGCTGAGGGACTCCTGGAGATGAGCTGACACTTGTGGCAATAACACAGAAATGCATGATGAGGCTCTGGTTGAAGAAAAGCAGCCACTGCAGTGGTGGAATGAGGAGGAAAGGGAGAAACTGAGACACTGACATTGAGACACGGTAACCCTGAGGCCTGATCTCAGCCTGCCTGGTCCCAGGCTTTCCTGGGCCTGCTTAACATGTTCAGTAAAGTTCTCCATCCCTCAGTTCTCAAGGGGTTTTTTAACAAAACTCTCCGTTAGTGTGTATGAAGTGCTGAAAGTGCATAGTTATCACAGGTAAGCCTAAACACAGGGACAGTAGGGAAAGGAGCCTGACACTTGCATATTGAAATGTGTAAGTCTCACAAATGAGTAGGCATATACAGTTCTACTAAATCATTGTGGCCTTCAAATCTGTTTAAATGGAACCTCTCACGGTCTGTTCAGCTGTTCCTCACAAATCATAATTTTAGTTAAAAAATGAACTTCATATTTCTTCTGGGGCTTTGCTGTCCCATAGCCACATTCCTGGAACAGTTGCAGCCTAAGGGAGTCTTCCCTGAGTAAAAAAAATCCCATCCTTGGGTCTGGGGACTGGAGTTAGACTCTGGAAAGCACTCAGAACTGGGGAGGAGAGCTCTGGGAGATGGAGAGAAATGGGAAGGACATGATGTTAAATTTCTTATACAGAGAAACCTGTGAAATCTGCAGTGCTGTCTTGCAAAATGCCTGTAGGTATATGGTAAATGGGATGATCTGATGGGACGCAAAACACTTAATAAAAAAGTTAGAATCAAGCCTTTCTCCTGCTTGGAAGAACGAGGTACATTTGCCAACTTTCCTCCCAAACCCAATTTAATGTTTGTTTTGCCTGAAATGTTGTGGTTGTTTTGTGACAGCTGTGTTTGCACTTGTCTTTCTCTCTCAATACTTTACCCTGAAATGATTCCCTGACCTGGTAGAGGCAGTCAAAGCCCTGCCCACCTCCCATCTTTCTGCTCAGAGACCCACTCAACTGCCTGAACAGTGTCTGGAAGGCTCATTCTTCAGCCAAGGAGAACTACTTCGTTTCCAGAGTCTTCAGATTTATTTACGAACACTTACAAGGTTGTCAGCACCACTGTGTTGCTCCTTCTTTTGTGACTTTTTGAAGGATGAGATGAAAACACAAATCACTTTCTCTTTGGTCAGCCTGAGGTCTTCAGTTTTTGTTCCCTAACCCAGGCTGGATGTAAAGAGATGAATTGGTCATTGTCCCTGGGGAGTCAATGCATTTTGCTGTGGCAGGTAACAGGACTTCTAACAAAACCTTTCCAATGAGAAAACAATGGCTGTGAAACTGCATCACTAACGTACAAGTCTTGGCATCTCTCAAGACCATGCAAAAATCCTGGTGTGCAAAACTGATTGTGTATGAAACTCAGTCCTATTTTCACAACCATGATGTCACTTTTCCCACTGGATTTAATAAGTTCCGTAAGTCAAACTAAGTGTGTGTGCAGGAGTTGAGTTGCTGGCCTCCTCTGAGAGATGACGGAGTTGGCATGACAGGAGTTCCAAGAAACCCTGTTGTGGTCCCATTCTTTCAGGTGCCCTATCCATGGCCACAAGCAATCACTGGTCTGAAGAATTTACAGCCATGATGCTACAGCTGTTCCTGCCCTTCATGTTCACATTGGTAATTTCAAATGATGTTCTGTTTATTGCCAGGTTAACTCTCCTTCACACTTGACAGTGTTTTTCATTGATTGCAAAATTGCAGATCCTCAGCTCCTGCTTGTTGAAAAGTGGGTCCAGGTGTGAGTGCACCAAGGAATGAGAGCTTGTTAGGTGCCCTATTTGGGGAGAGAGATGGAGCAACTTCTTGCAGCAGGTAGGAAAATCTGGTTATTAAGTTCTTTGAGAATTTTACAATATTTACAAAGACATGGCTCTCTGAGGAGATAAAACAGAAGTAGCATTAATCAGCTATACAAATGGTTGAAAATTAATCAGCTCAATTTCGAACAGAGGTATTACAAACATGGCAAATATTGTGTTCTGCAATTTCCATAGTCCATAATCTGCTCTCATGGACAGCCTCTTTATCTGCTCTCTTGTCCTTCCCTGCAGGAATGTCTCAGTTGCAATGTCTCAGAGTTGCTTCTCTCCAGACACAACATGAGATTTATATTTTGCTCTGTTTCTGTTGCTCCCCATGTCCTTTTGCCCTTAAGCTTGACTCCATAGCATGAAGGATTCAGTCCACAAGCCCTCCTCTCTTTGTGGCTCTCAGTGAGAGACATCAGGTGGTCACTCTAGTGGTCTCCCAATTCTCAGTTCTTTGCAGCTCTTTCCATAGACCTCCCACTAAGCAAGTTTCCTCTTTCTCTATTTATTCACCCCCAAATGCCTCCACATAGTCTTAATTAGGTCCATCTGGGAAGCATATGTTCAGTTGCAGTGACTTTGGACCCACATTAAAGGGGCAAGTTCTTCATGACAAAAAGAGTTAGAGACCAGGTCCTTAATGTTTGCAGGAAGACAAATGGTGGAAAGAAGAGTTGTCCTTTTTGCTGACAGTCAGGAATTCTCTGGATGAGTATATCCCTCTGCTATCAAATAGGATCGATACAGATGAGTGAGAAGAACTGGCAGCACTCTCTCTCTGATGTGCACAGTATCTTCAGGTTCTCCTGCTCAATAACAATTCTGTTTGGTGGACAAACTGTGGCAAAACAAGATCAAGTCACACAGGGGTGTTCACCAACCCTGAAGGTTTTCTGTAAAGGCCCACCAGACTATTCCAGTCTGGCTCTATTAATAGCTATTACTAAGGAGAATTCTATCTATGATGCCTAAGATGACAGGCTCTTCAGACTTGGCATGCTGCTGGAACTTCTCATGCACCAGTTTATGCTCATTTTCTCTTGTCCCATTGCTTGGCACCGTCAAAAAGAGCCTGGATCCATTCTTGACATCACTCTTTTGGATACTTAAGAGACATTGATGAGGTCCCCTCTCAGTCATCTCTTCTTGAGGCTAAACAGGCCCTGCTCCCTCAGCCTTTCCTCATAAGAGAGATGTTCCAGTCCCTCAATCATCTTTGTCACCCTACACTAAACCTGCTTCAAGAGCTCCATGTCTCTTATACTACTTTTGTAGTATAATTACTTTAAAGCAGACACCTTGGCTATCTTTAGGAAAGTCTCTTCTGGTGAAATTCACTTGCCTTAACATCTCCAGTGCAGGTGTCTACAGAGTAGTTTCCTACATCTTTCTAACCTCCCGCTGGAGAGATATAGGCTCTGTGAAGGCATGATTCATTTGGCCAGCTTCATAATCTGTCCTGGAAGGATTTAAGTCATGTTCTGGAAGAGATTTTTCCCCCTTAGGTGGATATTATGGGGTCAAGAAGACTAGTTCAGGGCAAGTGTACCCTACCCTGACTTTCTAAACCAGCCTTCAAGATCAGCAGGGCCACGTGGATTTTCTACATATCTTCTCAGGCAAGGCATTACCAGGAATGAGTGTCTGGTGTTTCTGACCTCCAAAACATTACAAAGCCTCTCTCTTTGTCTTGGCTTCCCTTAAAAATAAGGTGGAGTGAGGAAGGTGTGAGTGTTTGTGGGAGAGAGGGAATTCTTTTTTTTCAAAGTTGTCATTGGATCCATGTAGGTATTTTCACAAAAAAAGTGTACTTTTAAAGGTCTACAGGTCTCACTTGAAGGGTTTAGTGGGTGATGTATATGTTACAGCTGCAAGAGGTATTATCTTGATTTTGCAGCCCTTGGCGGCATGAGTTGTCCTAGACAGCGTGAAGGGACAAACCTCTGGCACTCCACCCTTTTTTATCAGCTGAAGGACTGGCCACATGTATGCTTAAGAGCCAATCACTGTGAGTTAGGGCTGTGAAATCACCTCCCAGAGAAGTTTGGAAGAAGCCTCTTTCCAGTCTAAAGAACTTTCCTTAGACCAGGTAGGAAAGCAGAGAGGACAGAAAGTCCTGAGCCCACCCGCAATCACGTTTCCTTGTCCAAGAACATCAGATTTTTGGGATATAGGCTGAAAAATAAAAACATCCTATAAGGAGACTGTTTAATAAGTTGAGGCAGCCAAGTATGTGAAAACTCCTGTGATCTTCTCAAGCCTTGTTGGGATTGGCAGAGAGGTTTCCAAAGCACATGGAGGTGGTCAGACACTTGAAAAGGACTAAAGTGCCAAAGGCCAGGTGGAAAAAAAAAAAAAATCTGTTAAATGTTATCACAGTATCTCTTCTTGGTGAGGTAAATTTCCAGGCATTTGTGACTTACTGTATGGTAACTTCATGTGCTGATTATAGCCATAAAAAGCCTGTCTTTATTCAGTGTGTACGTCTGCTTCAGGATTTTATGCAATTCCTTGTGAGCTCATTCCATGCACCACACTCCATCATTTAAACCAGTGCTTTGTGGCATCTTATTCCTAAAAATAATTGTGTAGCAGATAACATCTTTCCGCGCCTGTACTGCCGTGATTTCTGTACCTCTCTAGAGGCTTGAAGAAACAAATGTGCAGAAGGAAGCCTCTTCACAGCTTTTGTGCCTTTTTAAAAACAACCACAGGCTACCTGAAACTGATGCTGCCTTAGATGAGCTGAGCTAAGCAGTGCATTGTTCAGTACAGATGTGGTTGTATCGTATTAACGTCATCAATAAGGTAACAGTTCCCTCTTCACCTGAAAGTCTCCATGCCCTGCACATCAAAAACTCCTTTGGGCATGGCCAGGTAGTTGTTGTCTAAAGGCCCAAATCCCAGTACAGGTACTAAAGAAACCCTTTCTGACTTGATCTTATAGCACTTTTCTTTATGAATCATCTGCCTAAATCTGCAAGACTTATTTCAGGGAAGACCTCTGGTAAGCATAGACAAGAAAAATAGTCTCTAATAACTGAAGTTTATAATGAATGGATCTATGAAAGTTTGTGAGGTTGTTTAATAAGTTGGAATGGTTTTGGTGTTGGAGTAGACACACAAGCTGTTCCGTCATTTTACCGTAGTCTATGTTGGTATGTAGGTCTACTGGCAAGAACACTGCCCAGAATGCAAATTTTAAATCATAATTAAAGTGCTGAGAGTCAGTGATGGTATTTATGAAGATACAATGAATCAAGGAATTCAAGAAGCCATGAAAGTAACTGGTCTTAAGGATTTTGTTAATTCTCTAGTTTCATAATCTTGATTTAACACTACCATTTCTCATGCCTACCTTTTGCAAAGATGAGGCTATCTTACTGAAAAGAACTGTGAGCAACACAGTTCCTCAGGTTTTGAACATATACAGAAATTGTACAAATTTAACAGTGCCTAAAGAGTGTTTAAGTTACTCCATGCTCCATATCACATTATGTTTTAAGGTCTGCTTTCTTTGGTTCAGAGATGAGTTTAAGATCACAACATACCTCTCTTGAGATACTTGCACTGTCAGGATGATGCATAAACTGATCCTTCTCATAGAAGATAAAACTGGCTCTGTGGATCACAGTGAATTTCACAGGCTCAAATGCCATTCTGGTATTCAGAGGCACCGCTGCTGGAGATCCGACCTTACTGTGGAAGCTGGTGTTTGCTATTTTCAAAGGGGAAAGCCTGTGCTGTCTAAGACATCTGGCTTGTTGTTGTAAACCTTAAAATTCCAGAGAGTAAAAGCCATTTTCAGGTACTCAATCACAAATCAGATTTGGGGTTATCAGTGTGTACATGTAAGGTTTAGGATACCTTTTAATCTATGTAAACAGTGTTCTCAAGAGCTGCATGTATTTATGTAGAGATCAAAGAGGTGGCAATGTCTATGGAGAATAAGCAGCAAGAAAAATCATAGGAATGGTAAATGATCAGTTGTGAGAAGGAAAACTTGAAAAACTTGATTCTAGGTATGGCAAATAGGTTGCGCTAAGATGTGGCTCTGACACGTGCACAGGGGGGTGGCGTATCACCCACTGCCTGCAGCCTCTCATTACCGAGGCTCACTGCACTAAGTCCTGGGAACGCAAAGCAGCTCGGCCTCCAGCCTTCCCCTACCAGCAGCTTCCTGCCTTTTCACCAGCTGCTGCCTGCAGCTGGAGTTGCACCATGCAGAGACATGACGCACTCTCCCATGCCAGGGCTGGGCTTCTTTTCAGCACCAGCTTTAGCCTTCTGTCCTGGGAGCATGACCAGCTGTATGGTCTCTTCCCAGAGCTCCCGCTTTTTCTACTGTCCTGTCTTGCTGTCTCACACTTTGAACATGACCAAAGGCATGCTGAAGTCAGCGAGGAAATTCCTCTGGCCCTCAGTTCCTTTCTCTGATGTCTTTGGGCTGGTTCACCTGTGGCCTGAGAATATCCAGCAAAGCATCCAGCAAACTTCACATCCATGGAGATCAGCATGCTCCCCAGCTGCCCGACTGCTGGAACAATACTGGGAATCAAGGCAGCAGTGGCTGGCTTAGCCCTGTGTAATGTATGGGGCAAGGACCAGATCCAGGGAGAACAACCCTACTCACCTCCACTCAGGCTGTTCAATTTCTGGCTCCTTGAGAAGTGTCAGGGTGAGGGAATAAACAACCTGCCTGAGGAACAAGAAGCCTTGGTTAATGACTGCTGCTCCCCTTAAACTGAGCCTCCTCTTGCACCCACTAAAGTCTCTGGAAAAAGGCTCCACTTGCTTTTCCATGCCCATTTGTGTCCCTTCTCCATGCTGCTCTAGCTGCTAGAAGATTGTCTCCTTCATAGCAGTTCCTTTCACAGAAAGCTGAGGGTGGCAGGGCCAGTGTGATGAAAAGCTGCTGAAATGTACTTTTTAATGAGAAAACGAAGTGTTCTTCATTGTGGTATGATTACTTTTTTTCTTTTTTTTCTCAAATTCAGCAAAAAAAGAGGAAACAAAAAGAGGAACATGTGTTCATTTGTTGTAACTGGAGTTTGTGAAATGAGGTCTTCTTGAGAAAGCTGCTAAACACTCATTTCAAAGAATACGGACGTTTTGGCATCCAAATATTGTAGCGTGTCCAGAATATAATTAGCTCCTGAAGTGGTTTGAACTTGTAAATATGTCTTTAGATCATAAACTGGTCCAGTAGCTATGCGAGCTTTAAAGCTGACTCTTGGAAAAACAAGACTTGGAAGGAGAACTCAAGCCACAATAGACATACACTGGGACCCGAGAGAATTTTCTTCATGCATATGGTTCATCTATTTACATATTTTACTGTAACCTTTTCAAAACCCTTGTGCCTCAGGCAGTGGATGAGATTACTACTAGAACAATACAGGTAACTGTGGATGGTTTGAACTGTTTAGCTGCCAGTGTATATTTCATTCACAATTTAGGCTTTAATTTTCACCAGGCAAGTGAGGAAGAATGAGAAACATCTGTATCTGCGTAGTAACTGTCAGAGGACCTTAGATGCAACATTGAAATTAAATCTCACATCTGCAAATGAGGCTGGGAAACACATTGTCTGTTGGGTAAACTGAGGTAAAAAGAAGTGGAATGATTTCCTACAAATAGGCTCAGTGGCAAAAATTGAAAGAAGAACCCAAAAGACACAAAGGATATTCCTGCTTCTCTTTTCTGACTTCTCAGATATACTTTCCAGGCATGAGAAAACCAATTCAGATCAAACGAGCTGGTCCAGACCATTGCCCAAAACCTAAATAGTTAAAGTCTCTATAGTGCTTTCAAACTATAAAGTACACTGTAAGTGCTAAGTATTATTATAACTTTGAATCAAACAAAACCCCAACCTGTTTGAGAGGTTCAAAAATATTTGCTTAACTTTTATGTATTTATTTTGCATTCTGGCTTCACTCTGCGCTTCCTGTTGTCTCCTGGGACTGAAAGTGCAGATACTCCAATGCCACAAGGTGGCTGTGCTAGCAGTATTTCTGAATTGGCTGGAGATGAGGCGCTCTGGAAATCTCACAAAAAAGCCTTTTGTGAGACTCTCTGCACACAGCTTAATCCACCTGGAAAGTGGTGGGTGAGGTGTTTGCTGCAGGAAAAGCCCCTGCTGAAGGCAGAGCAAGCTGCTGGGGGGCAGCCAGGATGGTACTATACTTTCCCAGCAGGAGCTGAAATTTTGAAGGTAGATCTTTCCAGATCAGGGAGCTGATGCAAGGGTTTTCAACAGGGCCTAGATGACTCAGGGACATAGTTACCTTTTGATTGCTTCCCTGCATTAAGGGTTTTAAGACTCTAAGCTGTGATCAATGACTCCCTTCCAGCCAGCATATATCTTAGAGAAAGGGTAGGAAGAGCACCATCTGCACGAGACAACCTCTCTTGCAATTAGTCAAATCATCACAAAGTCTATCTGTTTTCCTCATTTGACAGCCGTCTGTTGGGTTCACCTCTGAGGTTTGCGTGTTGTTTGAAGTTGGATTGAGTCTATTAACCTCTTAACTGCTTCTGGCCCTACCTGGCAGAGCTGCACGCTACGCTGATTTCCGTGGAATGCCAGTAAAATGTTGGCAAGGGAACAGATGCTGCTGGGACCCAGCAGAGAAGTGGTTAGCCGCATGGATGTTGTTCAGTGCAACAGCCTGAAAGCTCATATTGTGAGAAGCACTTCTCACCATGTGCAAAGTCTGACACGTATTTCAAAGGAAGGATTTTAATTACAGTTGGCAGGTCTGCCCCCTCGCTGAAAAGTGACTTAATTTTTGACCCCAGCAGCAGAAGAGTCTGTAAATCAGGCTGCCATTGCAGTACTAATTCAAATAAAGAGCTGCAGCTTTGTTGCCTGCACAGGACTCCTATGTGGGCTGAGTGGGACCTACCAAAATGACTGTTGATCTACAGACTATAAGTGGTTTGAAATAAGTCATCTTATGCCTCAGTTTCCTCATTTGCAGAACAGGAGGAACAGGAATGTCCATTCTTATGAAGTGCTGTAGGACCTAGGGGGTAACCTCCTCTCTCAGCTATGATTAATTACAGTGTATTCAGGTGATGGGGGCCACAGACATGCCCTAACTGTAAATCTACGCCCAGATTTGCACTAAGGCTGAGTTCAGAAGTGTTTCAATTCCAGGTTTTAGTTCAGTCCAGTAAAGTCACAGCCAGGATTAAAACTGAATTTGAGTTGCTCAAAAAGTGGGAAGTTTGCAGAAGAACTTTTTTTCCAGAATTTCCTTGCTGCGGGACAAGGGGCAACCTCTTTGCAACACAGCAACCCTGCAGCTGAAGTTTGAGCTGTAGCACACCTAGCCCTGATTGCTGTGTTGCTCAGAACAGTGTTTTCACTCAGTTTGGCACCTCTCTGCACTCCACACTTAGGCTCCAGCAAACTCAGTAAAAATTGGATACTTCATGAATAGCGCCATGCCAATGAGAACTCAGACCCTTTTTTTTCAGACATAAAGGGAAACCTAGCTTTTGGCATATTTCACTAAAATAATCTGAAATGGAGCTATTCCCTTCTTTTTTGTTGTTTGTTTTGTTTTCTATCTCTGCCTTGTGGAGAGCACCAGCTTTTTCTCTGATAAAATTAGAAGAATGAATGCAAAAAAACTGAACAGGTGAAGCAAGAAACCATACAGTTTGGGGAAAAAAACTATGAAGAAGTAACTTCCAAGAAAACTTCAGGTGCCAGCAAGCACTTTTTTAAGGTGTCCACCCCAGCAAGACAGAAAGTTTGGGGATTTTAGGCAAGCCAATCCACAGACTGACAGCTTGCTGTAACTGGGTTGTGGTGTGCAAGGGGTCTAGGAGCCCAGCCTATCCTGGAGCTTGCACCTTGTTCAAACCCAAGGAGATTTATAACACAAGTCTGTGACTGTGCTTCAGTGTTTTGTGGAAAAACAGAGGTGAGGGCTGACACTCTCTGCCTGCTGTCACAGTTGTGATGCTTTAGGCAGCCCAGCTAGTCCAGTGCTTCTCTGAGCTGCAGCCTGGTGTAGGGAAGCCTCCTGGAAGTGTGGGTGCTCCTGGCCAAGGGATGTGCTAAATCTGGAGTCCCCAGGGGCTGCAGCCCACAGAGCTGTGACTGGTACTGCAATGCCATGAGTGCTGATTTCTAAGTGCAGATTACTGGATAATGTAGGGCTGGGTGTAGTTTTAGTTTCTCCAGCTTTTTTTACTTGTCTTTTCCAAGCCTGTCTGCCAGTCTGTCTCCAGAAATGAAGGCATCAAGTAGTGTTGTCCATCTGTGCTTTGTCTTGACTTGTAATTCTTATGCAGCGGGGTCCAGGCACCGGACTCTTCCTCTAGCCCTCCCACAGCCCATTTATTTTGCACCAGAGGAGGGATGTAGCATGGTAAATACACTGCGACAGACCTGGCAAAAAATAATAACTGACTGACAGGAGAAGGAGAAGAAAAATTCCTCCTAGTGGTCATCACAGAAAGCCGACGTGATTTCGTTATTATCTCAGGAAGGAAGTAGCAATGCACAGAGCAAGACAAACGGTCCAGCTGGAACACCTGGACACCACAGCCACTTTCACCAGTACTCACATGGCAAAGTGAGCTTTCAAGCTACCACCACGTATTTTTCAAACTGTTGTTCCTCCAGGACAAAAAGACTGGCTTTGCAAGAAGCCTGTTGGGTGATTTTGCACCCTGACTGTGGGGTGTGTGTCCTTCAGTGTGCTGCACTATGTATATACTCATATTCCTCAGGCACAACTTCCCATAAACAACTCCCTGTCAGCATTCCACTTCAAATAATGAGTTTTCACTAGAAGCACCTTAGCTCTCCACTGTGCAGAGCAGGACGGGGAGCAGCACTCAGAACAGGATGGATTACAGCAGGTATTCACTTTGAGGCTGGTGTGTTTCTTCTCTTTTGGCGATGACAGCAGGCACCATCTGGTCCTGATGGATTTTAAAAGGTGCCAGGAAGGATCTGGGTAGACAGTGTGATTTAGTTGTTAAAGAAATGCCTAAACCTACAGAGAGTTTTAAAATTCGAAGCCTGTGTGGAACTTTGGGTATATAACATTAATTTGTTTTTCATACATGTGCAAAAAATATTTATTTCACAGTTGAGGTGCCAGAAGAGGATGCTGAAGGTGGTGTAGCATCATGGTTTCTGTAGGAGTGGTAGGTGTGTGTGCCAGATGTGCACCCCAATTGCCTTGCCCAGGGCAATGGGGCTCTGGGCTGCCAACAGGCATCACTGGGAGCGCTTCAGAGCTGAAACTTTGCTTTGTGTCCTTTTGTGTGGAGTGCTTCTCAAAGACTAGGTCCATTTTAGTGGTCTCTCAGGAGAAATCAGAGATCATTCCTACCAATTGCTTGTGTGAATACCATATGCAGGAGCTGGAGGACACGATCATAAATATTTGTGATAGATACAGGGACAGTACATGAGAAGAGTGTGAACTTAATTTTCCTAATAAAAATCTGAAAATCCACATGAGAAAGAAAAAATCTTTTCAGTTAGGAAGGTCCAACTCTGCATGCTGCAGTTTTATTACCATAATCACCCTTTCGCTGAGTAAATTCCGTGGTTTACAAATGTGCTAAAACTCAAATAAATGATCTAAACCATATCGGACCACTTAGAACTCGCAGAAGCTTTTGAGAAAAAGCTGACAACCAAAAAATATCCCTGTTGAAGGGTTCCAATAAAAAAATTCCAGCAAAACAAGAAATTAAGGTCAGTGTGGACAGCATCCTATTAAATCACTCCAGCAAGTATTGCTGTTGTGATGAACACCCTAGATAAGGTGTGGGTACTAAAAATAACCCAGAGGTTCTTGAATAGCTGTAGAGCATGTAAATGATTTAGGAGAGAGGCTACATTTATTGTTTACTATAACAAATCTGGTATGACTTCATGCTAAAATGTTGGCGGGGTGTAATTCTTCCCTAGCTGAATACACTGAAGCTTATATGAGAGGCTGAGTTTTTTAGGTTTGAGCTTTCATTATCCTGCAAGCAATTGTAGCTATGCACTGACACCACTAGGACGATAGCAATGATTTAGCATGATAGTAATAGCAATACAGTCAAAGCTCCGTCAGAATTTCCATTTTAAACTCTGTTTGTTTAGAAATAATATTTCAACCAGTTAAACCAGCGTCAAGCACAAACTTGGCATTTGCAGTCAGCCTGGATGCCTGGATGTAATAACTTTCTTCTTTTAAATAAAAAAGAGTATCTCGATTCTCTTCATTATTTTGAAAATAAGTTTTTTCTTTGTTGTTGTTCTTGCTGCCATTGTCCAGATGAAAGAAGTTTAATCTTAAAAAACATGGCTTTGCAACCACACTGTCCATAAAGAGAACAAATTGCTTTTGGCATTAAAAACAGATGAGCAATTTAGGCCTGGATGAAGCTGATCCTGGGGCCCAGGGATCAATGGGAGCTTTGTTATCCATGCCACGAGATGCGAGAGCAGCCCTGTGCTGTGGGAGATGGGAGATCTGAGCTCCCCAGTGTTATGTATGCACCCCAGTTTTACCCAATCCATACCTCATTCCCAGGGGATGGAAAGGAGGAGGAACTCCCCATGCTGGGAAAAGTTTTTGTCTGCACATCGCTAGTACACCCCTAAGATCAACATGTAGCAGACTTGGGTATGGAAAGCATTCCTGTTGCACTTCCTGGACCTGTTAACAAAAAGATAATTCCAAATGCAGGATGCAGGCTTGGAGATGGTGTGACTGTGGGGTCCAACTCACAGCATTTGTTAGGATAAATTCAAATTTTGAATAGGAATTTGCTGAATTTTTTTGAAAACTTCACAATTAGCCCAAACTTTCAAGGATATATCTAGGATACATTCCCAGATAGGAAAAAGAACAAAACCTTGCAACAAAATGAAGCCAAGATCTAGAACATGAATCCTTATTCAAAGGATAAAAAGCCCAATGTGGCCATACCATAACTCAAGCATTGTAAACCCCAGTCAAGACTACACTCACAACAAATCCAAATGCATGAAGGAAAAAAAGAAGAGCAAAACCACCCAGGCAACATTAATCCTCTCTGAAATCAAGTCAGACTGCTATTTCAGAGTTTATGACCTTAAATGAGAATGAATTGGTATTAAAAGCCTCATTGCTTTTTAAAAATGTCCCCCCCTCCCCTGCTTTTCCCTTTCCATGTGCCTGGACTTCAGGGAAGAATTAAGGCTCTTCAGGTGCCTTGAAAGTATTTACTACCTCTGACGCATAACTTTAGTTTTGATTTACCAGAGTTTAAAAAGTCAGTGCAGAGCTGATTGCAACAATTGTGTAAGGAAATGCACAAACTTTGAGCTCAGATGACTCATTTTTATGCTTGATTTGTGATTTAGCAGCAGCATATTAAAGTGGTGATACTTCTAAATGCAACTGGAATATTTTCTTTTCATAAGGCTGTTTAAAATATAACAAAACACCATAGAAACAAGTGGGAAGCTTGTCTCATTGATTTTAATGGGAATTTGTTTCCCAAGAAGAATTTGCTGGTTCAGTATTTTCCTAGTTGTGCAAAAACAATTTGCATGGAAAATAGATTTGACTTACTTGGCCTTTTGATGCTGTGGAAAGAGGGAAAGACATATTTTGGGATTCTTGTGGGGCTTCAAAAAGCCAGCCGTCCTTTGCTGTGATGACTGCAGCATTTGCAGAGTTGACAGCATTGGCAAACCAGGCAAGCGCCTCAGATCCCACGGTGGGACAAACAGCAGGAGTCACGTTTTCAGGAGGAACTAACCCTGACCCTTTCTTGCACAGCTGGTCAGCCCAGGGCTGCAGGCACGCGTCTGGAAGGAGTTGTGTTTGGGCATGGGCAGGGAGAGACCAAATGTGTTTCCATCCACCTCAGCCCCTACCTGACTGTACACTTTGAATGTACAGCCAGGAGAGTCCTGAGGCAATCAGAGGCACCATTCCCCTCTCTCATTCCAGACCACCCTGGCACACACCTATTCCAACAGTGCTCTAAGACTTTGGGTTGAAATACTGACACAAACCGCTGAAAAAGTTCAGGGCTTCCAGGTCAAATTTTCATAGGAAGAGAATGAAGTTGTGCATCATAGTGACACTGCGCAGCATTGTGTAACACTCTTTGGAATGAAACTTCCTCACGGCTCTGAATTATGTGGCTCCTGACGTGTTTGGTGAGAGACACATCTTTCTGTGGACAGCTCTGGCAACAGCCACACCGCTGCCTCTTCTAACCAGTGTGTCAGGCCCCATCCTGCTGATTATCTGTGGACTTATGTGTTCTGTCATCTCTCTTTCCCTTCCTGCCTCCCCAGATAGAGAGACGACCTTGACTGTGTCCCACACCTACAGCACATCTACAGCTTTTCTGGTGCCAGCTGGCAGCAGTTCCCTCCTCAGTTTGTAGTCATTCATCCTTTAGCTTGTAGAATCAGCCTTCCCTGGACATCAGCCCATTTGGTCTCTTCAGTAATGTGCTGGCATCATCCTTATCCCCTGCTGGAGTTAAGCAGGAGCCCTGGGATCATTCCTGCCCATTGCAGCCCCAATTGTGCCCGTGCACACGCAGGACATCAGTGTGGTCCCCTCCATCTCTTTTGAGGACAAATCCACCAAGTGGAGCAATGCCTACAGAGCTCCGCTTCCCATCCACTGGCATGACAGAACTACTCCCAGTTTCCAAGGGGTTGTGGTTTTAAAGAACTCTTCCTTTCATTGTAACTTCTTTTATTTAATTTAAGACTTAGCAAATGACGCTGGTGTGGTAGATAGTGGGCAGGAGCAGAAGAGATGGGTAGAACTCCATAACCTTTGGACTTCTTCCAGATTTGCAAGTTGATGAAAATCCTGGGGGAGCTTTTCCAATATTGTTTTCATACTCTGTGTAACTGGAAAAGTCAAATTCTTCTGAATGAGCAGGATGAGGAAAATACTTAGCTCTGACGATGCTGGGAAAATCTGGGGTTATTTTTATCCACGCATATAATTTCTGGTTGGAAAAAAAATGCCCCAAGTGTTCTGAATATGTGAATTTCTTATCTTCTGTTAGAAAACATAAGCACTGGCAGCAGAAAGCAGACTTTCTTCATTAGTGCCAGAATATTTAACATAGGTTCCTCAATATGGGAAAAAGTAGTCAGAAGAAAAACAAGAAAAGTCATTATCTGTTTTTTTCCCCTTTTAATAACCTTTTCAGTAGCACAATGCATTCAAAGCTAGGCACATTCCCCTCAGTGCAATATGGTCTCAAGACATGATTTAGATGGAAAATTTAAGTAAGATTAATGCAATTTATTATCCGCCAGGATATCCCTACAAACCACACTGCTTGGCTGAATTTTTGATTCTCAATCTAATATTTCAGATGAGATTTCCAGATGGGTGTCTTATTCCTCTATTAGTTTAGTGAGGGTGATATAGAGTTTGTAAAACAGGAGAGGTTAAGCTAGTTTTAACACTTGATTAATCATTTAAATTACTTTGTTACTGTTTGAATCCATTGACTTTTGTTTACCAAGCAACTCCCTGAAACCCAAAGCCAACAAAAACTGCAGGCAGCTTTCCAAGTTGTTAATTTATTCAATGAGTTCTTCAAAGGAGTTCTAAAAGAGGAAAAAAGGAGCAAATTTATAGTTGCATTGAAAGTGTAGAGCAATTCTTGTTCATTGCTCGCTAAAAATGTCTAGGTTTTTATGACTCAGAAAAAAAGCCAATATTCAAATATGCTGGCCAGCTCCTGGAGACATATATTTTTTTAAGCAAATCAAAAAAGTGCTTAATAGAGCCTGACTGCATGTTTATGCAAATGCTGATTGAAATAAAATCAACTCCTGACAAGCCACACATTTCTCTGCTTTTTATGTGCAAATGTGACTTCATCTGAAGTAAGATTCTGTTCCCCCGCAGGAAAATTCAGCGGGAGCAGGATCAGGCCCGTAGGAAGTCAAGAGCACAGGGACAAAGCTTTTTCAAAAGCAAGTATGAATGGGTGATTAAAAAGCCTCCTTCAGTTACACAATATACATGTGTACAGTTCGCAATTGTCCTCTGGGGAAAGGGGAAAAAAAAATCCCAAGCCCTAAATCATGGAAAAAAGTCCATCTTTCGATTCCGCACATTACAAAGTCCGAGTTTGGTAAATTGATTACAATTTCTTTACAGAGACCTATCAGGAATAAACCACTAAGTCTTAGACATAAATTTGAATTCCAGAGTCTCCAGCTAACCCAGCTCATAAATGAATTCCTAAATGCTGACTGTGCCAGAAGACCCAGTGCTGCAAAACCACTTGGCAGAAGCCATTAGTTTCAATGAGATGAACTGCTCTATTTAGCTCTCATTCAAAACTTTACAGAAATGCCAGATTTCCATAAACACAGGTTTCCTTGAATTTCCAGGGCTTTGATTAACTGGTAGATGAGGGTGTCTTACAAATATAGATTTGTATGCAGAGTTCAGCTCAGAAAGCAAGAGAGACTGGAAACGGACTATAGGCTTTTCTTTCTTTCAGACTTTTTCTCTTCCTGAACTAACAGAAAACAGAAAAACTCCCGTAGAATATTTTGGAACCGAGGCTTTAATAATTAATAATTACTCTGTGGTTTAACAATGTTGTAGATCATTTTCCTGCCATTTATATCATTGTGTGTTAAGCTTTTTATGACAGATTAATATCCTTCAGCTTTTACAGTATGGTTTTAAAGTGCTGAAGCAACGAAAGACTAAAAGAAAAAGAAAAAAAAAATCCTTATTTTTTCATCTTGAAAGAAATCAATTTGTGAAGTCTATTAAAGGCAAAGACTACCTCTTTTTCCAAGGGACAACATTTTAATGTTGCTTTTTCTTCTTCTTCTTTCCTATACTTTTTGTCACCTACCCATCAGTCAGTTGTGTTGAGGACAGCAAGGATTTTTGATACATTTAAATGTACATTTATGCAGGTCAGGTGACAAGCAGATTTCGTGGTTGGGTTTTTGGGTTTTTTTATTATTGTTTGTTTGTTTTTGTTTGGGTTTTTTGTTTGTTTTTTTTGTTAGTTTGGGGGTTTTTTTTGGTTTTTTGTTTTTGTTGCATTCTAGGTTTAGGGCCAAGTTATGGACCAGTGACTTTTATAGCCTGGATGTAGGAGCACTAAAGATTAGAAGATCTAGTCCCCCTCTCTCCCTCCATGTCATTTTTTCCCTCCACCAGCAAATGTTCCTAAAAAACACATAATTTCTGTAGTACTATGGTGATCATCATAAATCTATGAATAAATGGCATTACTAGTAAGAGTGCAAGAGCAGCACAGATAATAATATGCAACTATGGTTTATTAACCTTAAACCCTCTTAAATCAGTCATGGAACCATAGCAGCCAAGAAAACTATTGTGGTCAAACGCCATGAACTCCAGCTTGCTTTTAACACTAGGAATATTTCCCCACTTTTCTACAACATTTCTGCTCCCAACCAGAGTTTCTATAATAAAAAATTGTAGTTTATGTGCCTGTTTTTTGGTTAGGCTCTGGGAGTCTGATTCAGCATTTTAAATTTTTTTTTCCCCTTTTTTTAGGCAAGCTCTGGCTGTGTGGGTGCTGAGCCACGGAGGCTGTGTGTGGCCTCGCGGCTTGGCGCCCACACAGCCGAGTCCTGCTACAGCTGGCAAAAACTGCTGGGATTTCAGAGCTGCAGAGCTCTACGTTGGGCCTTGGCATTACCCCACCCTTCCTGAGCACTGCCTTTGAATAAGCCCATGTCCTTTGGCCATCTATGGATAACAGGCTTTCCAGGGCATTCTGCTTGGCCGACGAATGAAAAAGGTTGCTGAAGCCCTTACGTGCAGAAATAAATGTGGTCTGGCTTTTCATTGAGAATTCCCCTCGTTTGCCATTGGCTTTTCCTATGGGACTTGCTACCAAGAAGCTGAGTTTGGGTGAAGGTGATTGACAGGAATTGTTGTGTTGACAGAGGTGGATTCAGCCAGTGAGGAGAATGCTGCCACCGGAGCAACCAAAGCAAGCACAGCAAAATCAATGGGAAACTGAAGGCAAGACTAAAGAGCATTAAATTAACCAAACTATGCAAAAGATGCTAAGAAGCTGAAGACCCGAAAGGAACTGGGAAAATAATGAATAATCCTGCTTAAAATGAGAGCTGCAATATGAGGATTTCAAGAACTCCAAAAATGAGCTGAGAAGTTTGATCTCAAACAGAATGGAATAGTAGTGTTTATAGAGCACTTAGAGTCATGACATGTATTGGGATAAAAAATCCATGCCTCAAATACTCAGACTTCAGGTTGGGATAAACATAATATTGAGCATAAACTTCAATTTGACTATTGAAACTACATGGTCTTATTTACCAAGGAATGACTGGTGAAATAGAAAAAAACCCCTAAACCCCTAAACCCCAAACCCCAAAGATAATTTACAACTGTTGTACTATTTCTCCTTACAGAAAAATCTAACAGGAAGAAACCACTGAAACATAGTTTAGGTCTGAAGAACCATGTTTCTTGAGTATCTGTAAATCCATGAACATCCGGCTGCTTTGACTGGTTTCTGTGAGCCCTAAAGCCCCAGCTTTGATGAAAGGCCACACACAGATCACAGACCCTGCAGGAGAAACCTTGCCTTGGCATGGCACGGAGGCTGTCTGTCCATCTGAGACTCGGTGTCTGAGAGCCAGCCACAAACCTTGTCTTTCGTAAGAGAAATAGACCAATTTTTCTTCTAAAAGAGCCAAAGCAAGTCCTGCCCCTATAGCCAATGGTCTGGTGTGCAGAGCACTCAGACTGGGGGATCTCTAACAGTGCTTTCCTCACCTGGGTAAAACACAAACCTGTGCCTCCTGTAGACCCTGGGAGCAACTTCAACAGAGGTGCTGGGGTTTGTTGTAAGAGTGAGAGTGTGGGAGTACAAGAGTCAGGCTGATCTAAGGGGCAAAGAGCAAAGGCACATAAGGGAAAAATCTAATCCCCATTCTGAGAGCTGGCTGCAGGTTTTCCAGTGCAAGCTTCCCTCATACTGCAGTGCTACAGGCAAGCTTGTGAGCATCATCCGTGTGTTACCAGCAGCTGAATCACTCTCTGCATTGTGGAAGCAATGAGTATTGAAGGGCTCTTTGGAGGATTTCTGAGAAAAGGGGTAAATTGTGCTCTCCACTGAGCAGAAACACGTGGGAACCACGACCAGAGTATTTAGTTCATCATCTATACCATCCACAGGTGGCACAGATGCCACAGAATTTCCTTGACAAAGATTTTGTGCCTCCCCAGGATTAGGGGGACTTGTGCAGAACAGAGGGAATGGAGAATAAGAGAAAGGCAGGATTTGCCACATATAACACCCAACGAGCCATTCATTCACTTCGTGTGTTAAATCTTGTGCCCTGCCAGCTGCAGTCTCTCCCAAAATTAGGGGCACCTGACATCTTACACTTCTGATATTTGCAGAGAGATGCTTGTGACAATGGATTATTTTTATTGTGGAAGTGCACTAAACCTGGTGGAGTCCCACATGCAAGCAGGTATGCAAGCACAGAGGCACGTGCACTTATGCACAGAATCAGTGGGGCACTTGTTTTGAGAGGGGGATCCAGCTCACTGTTTAAGGAGAGGTGTGGGCGTATCTTCACATGTAACTCACTCTAAGAAAAAGTGCTTAAGTAAAATTCACATAAAAATGTATGCATTTCTAAATTGTTCCTAATGAAAAAAAAGAAAAAAAAAAAGAAAGAAAACCATAATTTTCAGTTTTTCTTGACATTTGAGTATATAAGGAATTCTGCCAAGAATTTTTTATTTCAGATAACAGATTCCAGGACCCCATTATCAGTGTGGAGGAATTAATACCCTCTGTTCATGTTTTTGCCAAAACCAAATGTGGAAAATGCTCAAACCACACCTGTTTCAGTTCTACAGCACACACAGTTCTGCTTGCCAGCTCCCTAGCTGTTAAAATTAGTTAGGGGATTTCTTATAATTTTTTTTCTATTTTTTTTTCCTTTTTCAAGGCAGTTACAGGACAACAGTAGCAAGGGCATGTGGTTAGCTCATAGGGATGTGAGAGGGAAAGCAGAAACACTTTAAAACTCCAGCAGCAGTTACAGAGAGGAAGATTTGGCTCTCATATTGAATGCTAGTTAGTGTGAGGGTGCTACGTCTGGGCTGTGGGCATCAGCGAGGGAATGTGAAGTTACACTCCTGATCCAAGTGGGTTTGCTCAATCCTCTTTTGAGGTATTGCCTGATGGGGCTCAGCACAGCACCTGAGGATGTCCGTGTTGTAAAGAAGGACAGAGAAGGAGAGGGTTTTTTGAAAGAAATGCTCAGTGTAAGAGACAGCAAGGTTGATGACAAATGGTGGTGTCATTCAGATGCTTTAAGGAAACTGATGCTTTTAGAAATGCACCAGCAGTGCTCATTTCAATGTCCTCCTATCTCCTCAGGAATGCTAACTTGAATTTAAAAATTACCCTGTTATTATACCCTGAGGCCCTTGTATCAGTCAAGTGGATAATCACCCCATTAGCACCTTGGACTGCTGCTCAATTCTCCACTAGCCAGCCACTGGTCTTCCATGCTTCTAGTGAGCAAGTGAAATCTCCCTGGTGACCAGATTTGAACAAACTCTCTGCCACATTATATAACAACCAGGACTTGTTTGCTCCTCCCCCTAAAAATTTCTATAAATTGTGCACTGTCTATAAAATGTGCACTGTCTATAAAACTTGGGCTACAAAGAAAGATTTTTATACAGGTACTTTTTAGTTATTTGTAAATATTTTTGTCTCTGTGACACAGATTTCCTGGTTTAAACTTACAACAAAATCTGGTTAAAGATGCACTGAAATGCACAACATCAAGGAAAAATATTAACCAATGAATTACATGTCATCTACACTACATTACCACAATACATTACAAAACCAGTATTTCTGCTACAGAAATGATGAATAAAAATAACTTTAGAAAAAAAATAAACAACTTCCCCAGGAATTTTTTTTTTTTTTTAAATTGCTGTCTTTAGTTTGTTACATGATGTCTGCTGAAAATATTCTGCTCTCTTTCACTTTTGTTTACACTCATATTATTCTCAGAATTTTCACACTGGTACTGTGATTTACCCTCTCCTATGGGAGGGACCTTTTGCTACTTCAAAATTAAAACACAAGGTGCCTCGTGCTCTCCTCCACAAAAAACCTTTCTCATTTTGTTTGCATTTTAAGCAGCAATACATTTAATGAAAGAAGCTCATGATTCACAGGTTATACAAAACTCTTATACAGAATTTTACTTCGTGTCTCATGGAAGAAGCATATTAAACTCACAAGTCTGCTAACTGTGAAACACTGAAGGAAAACCAGGGAGCATCAGTACTATGGTATTACAAAAGCAAGGAAGACATAGCTTTGCAGAATGGTTTTCAAATGGTACTGGCATTTGAATTCAGGAAATTCAGATCTAAAGAACGGCTCTAAGAGCCAAATGCAAACCAATTTGCATTCTTAATGTTTATTCCTCAAACTAGCAAGTCTTTTCTGTTTTTTTTTTTTTAATTTGAGAAACTCAATCCCACTGTCTCTTCAATGACTCCCCAAAATGGTTAATTTAGAAATATCCAAGGGATAGTTTAATTGCCATTGTCGGCTAATGAGTTTGGGGCGGGGTGAGTGATATTGTTTGCAGATGTTTAATTGGCTGTATAAACACCTGGCTAGTTTTTTCTTTCCTGAAACACAAAGATTTCGGCAGTCAGTCACTTCTCCTGACTAATTAAAACAGGAGTTTAGAGCACCCCACCTCCCTGCCCATGCCCTTGATGATGCCTGGTTTTAGGGCCCCGATGTTTATTTGGCTCCTTACACCATTAGGTACATCACATGCTCTATTACATTGTGTAGTTTTTGAAAGCCTAAATGTCATGCAGTAGTAGTCAAAAGCCTTAAAATGTCTGTTATATTTATGCAGTCATTTTTATCAAGCAAGTTTATAATCTCACCAGAGGATGTAATCAGATCTGTCCGAGGAGACTGATGTTCATAAAACAATGTTGGCTAACATTATTTCTTTTCCAGGCTTTTACTTCTTCTTTGATTATATCTTGTGTCAGTTTTATTCCTGGTTCTGCAATTTGAAACCCACAATAACAGTGCTATAATGTTTCACAAATCTGCTCACGGTCAGCTCTCCCGTTGATTCAAACTGTGAGCATTTAGCTTTTTTATATTCTTTTTTCTTTTCCAAGCATCCAGAAGTTATTTAAGTAATTTAGGAATCCTCTCAAAAAATGCATGTATAACCAAAGCAGAACACTATGTGCTGGCATACAGAGATGAGTTATGGCAACAAAACAATTTACCACCCACCCCTTGACAAGCTGCCTGTGCACTGTGACTGTGATGGGGCTATCCTGAGGTTAGAGTTACACCACATGAGCAGGATGAGTTCTCAGCTCAAGCATTCCAAGGTGGTTATAGTGCTTTGGCTGAGGAATGGCAACTTCTTTATGGTGTTGCCATGGCATTGTGTCGAATCCGCAACAAGGGGTCACTTATAAAAATGGGGCACAGGCTCCTAAGTCCTTCAGGTTCATTGAAATTGTATCCACCACCTCATTCAGTGATCCAAACTCACACACACACATGTGCAAGTACTCTTTTTTTCCACTGACAGTCAGTCAGGCTGTGTAGCATAAAGCTCTGGTAGCTCTGCCACTGAGCAGGTATGTCCATGAGCCAGCAGAGCACACCCTACACCGGCTGTACAACCAGATGGCTTCCAGAGCTCTCCTGCATATGCGCCGTGTTTATCAGAACCGTGAAAATCACTGTGGTACTTTTTTTTAATCTTGTTTCCCTTCTATCTTGGCTATTTATGCAAACAGCATTTTGAAAAACACACAGAAACTATTCTTTCCTGGCAAAAGTGTTGGAGTTTTTTTGTGTTTTTTTATATTCTATTGGTTCAGGAATGCTTTTGCACTTAGCACCTCCGTGAACTTTTTTTGTGACACAATATCTCATCTGGTAGGTCCATTCTGAGATGGCTGGCTGGCGTACCAAATATGAGCTCCAAACCCTATCTTCCCCAGGTGCTAAATTACCTTTCCTGATAGTTTGAGCAAAATCTGGGGAGGTGTTTGGTTTAGGCTTGAAGGGTACACTCAGATCCCAGCCATTCCCTCTTCCGGACACCCAATAGCCCTGTGAATATTCCAAACTGATAATGTCAGTCTGGAGCAAGAGGTGGTCTGAGAAAGCACTTTTCCCTGCATTTTCCCTGAGCAGAGATCAAATGCGGATGTTGCAGGGGAAAAATAAAGAGCAGAGGTCTGTGTGGAAAGTCAGGGTTGTGGATGTGCTCAGGCCACAGCTGCCTGCAGTGTGTCTCCTGCTGGAATGGGATAACACATCTTCAAGCATTCACTTGAGCCCAGCCTGTGCTCTGCCACTTCATGTACAACTTGTTATGACTTCCAAAGGGCACCTTACAGCCCAAAATGCAGCACAGAGGCCATCCAGGAATGCTATCAGTAGACCAGGAGCTTAGCCAGGACAGTTTTAGCTGGCAGCCTCCTGGTGAGGGGGCCTAGATTCGTGCCCTTTTACCACCCCTGCTCTCTGCCTCAGCCCCTGCAAACCAGCACTGCTGTTCTTCTCCTCCCTGGCACAAAAACATCAGGCCAAATCTTGTGCTGGGTACCCTGGGCAGTGAGCCATCCAGACATTACCAGAACCCAGCACTATGGGTCCATTCCCATCTTCTCTGCAGGAAGAGATGAGACCATTGCCCCTCAAACAACAGCTCATCTCCAACTACCTGGGCATCTTCCCTGATCCTCCTTGCAAAAAGAGGAGGCTGCTTTGCTTTCATTCTTGTTGTTTTGTGCTCTGTTTTTCTTTCACTAGTGTTTCATGCTCTGATACAGACGTATTTCTCCGGAAAGGCTCCTGTGCATCAGGATTTCTGTTTTCATTTATGACCTTAAGGGAAAACATCTGCTGCTGTTGCTCTCTTACCATTCGTCTTCAGCTTTCCTCGTAACTGCTGTTTTACTTGTGGTATCATCGTTCTTTCTGTACCCCCACTATCTTTCTGCACTGTATCTCCCTGTCTCTGTGATAGGTCACATGGTGGTGTCAGTGTTTTCCGGGACGAAGTCAAATTCTTTATTTTTAGGAGGTGTTTAAGTTAATCTCTTGTATGTTACTGCTCTTTGGGGTTTTCATGTTCTATTATCTTGTTCCAGACTAAATTTTCTCTTCTGAAATAGTACCAGAGAGGTAATGTGCCTCAAAATTTGAATTTTCTTGTTTTTCTCTACAATGAACAATTGCTGGACTTTCTCTGACTTGTTTTTTAGCTTTTTTAGCTGTATTCTTCGTGCTTTGGTGATGTTTGTTAACAGCTGTTGTAGGAAAACACTGTAAACAAAACACAGGCCCAGATTTATCTGATTTATTCTGTCTCTCTAAGTGCCTTGTCATTGTTTTATAGAGCCAGTGGGGAGAAAAAGATTGCAACTGAGGTCTTAAGTGAGTGAATTTTTCCTCACTTCTCTTTTGAATAAACCAACACCAAATTACACAGTGAGACTGTAGTGCAACCCTGCTCCTCACTGAGGCAATTCAGGAAAGGGTTAGAGTTCAATGAGTGTCAGTCAAACCACAGAGGGAAGATAGAACCCTTACCTAGGGTGCCACTGAGGGGGTCATCAGCACAAGATCCCTACAGAATCTCTCTTCTGGCTTTTATTCCAGTAGAGCAGGGACACACGAAGACAGGAAGCCTAAGATCAGAAGTGTCACCAGCTAGAGTCAGTTCTGTTTTACCTTTAAGTGACTTTACTTGAAACGAAATGGTGAATTCAACGCAATTCCTTGACATCTTAGGAGCTACCAGAGAGATGTGCACAAGCCACGTACACTGAGATGTTGTCTGGGCTTTCAGTGAGTGATACAGACATTGATTTCTTTTCCAAGCATGTTATGAAGGGCTTAATATAATTAAGGCACAATCATCAGTGCATGACAAAATCAGATTCTCTCGAAAGAATATTATTATATTCTCTGAAGAATAATGTGGGTAAGCAGGGTGCTTCTCTATTCCAGATAGTAAAATATAGAAATTTGGGTTCAGGAAGTGCAGTGCAAACTTTTTAGATGCACAGGCCTTAGCTGAGTATAAACAAAAAGACACATTGCTTGGACTAAAGTCTATCGATACCATAGATCTTTGCAAGATCAAGAGTAATGACAGCAAGGCCTTCCAAGACAGCCCATCTGCAGGTCTCTGCACACCCCACATTCCCTTCAGATATCTACCATTCTCTCAAACTAAAAAGGACACTTTTCCTCTTCTGATTATAACATCCTTATAAAAGGCATAATTTACAAACCATGTAGTGCCTGTTCTACAAGGGGAATTGTCAAACGTCACACTGCAGTGGCCTTTCACCTCTGGATGAGCTGTGGGCTAAGATTTGGATTTTATCTTTGAAAATGAGCAGAGGCTTTACACAGGGTTTGAACTCCTCCATGCTCCAGTCTCAGGGGCTCTTTGCTGTGAGATCAAATGCCTTGCCAGGCTGGTCTTCATGTTATTTCCATCACTAGATGCTGCTTGCGCTCTGTAGGCTCCCTCTAGTTTTTAATTCCACCCAGGATTCAAAAAAAAGGATTAGATTCTAGTGGAAATCTAGAAATGCTCATATCAGTCCCTTTCTTCCTAAAGTTATGAGGAGAAAATGACAGATGTCTATTGCTGAGACACAAGCCAGTCTCTGAGCTTAGTATATGAAATGTTTTTCTAGGGATCTCCACAGCCTTCATACAAAATGTTTTCAAATTTCAAGCCTAAGTTGTGAACAAAAATACTTTTCTAGATTTCCTAGATGGAAAAAGAACCCCTTACTGTGAATCTCTGATGGCCAATCCTTTTCTCTCTCATGGTTCAGCAAAATTCCACCTCAGTGGTGCAGCAGAAACAAAAAAATCCCAATTTTATCAAGACAAACCTATGAAACTCTTTTAAAGGTTTTTAAAATCTTCAAAGGGGAGAAACACCTGCATCCACTCAAAGAGCCCCAGCTGAGTAAAAGACACAGATTGTGTGTTATGGAAGCTCAAGCCAAGCAGTGAACGATGAAAAAACCCTCATTTAATTTCTTGGCTTCTGCAGTCTTATCAGAGTGTTCTGCCCAGCAGAAATGAGCCCTGTGAAAAATGTATATCCCCAAGTTCAAATGTGCAGTGTAAAACAATATCTAAAAGAAGTTAATTCCATTGCTTGTTCCTTAAATAGTTTTCAGTGCGAGAGATGGTTTTATAATCATGTGTCTATGATCAGAGACTTTTGGATAGACACCAAATCAAAACATCAGCAAAGAGAATGGGGTGATGTGGAAAACTGATTTATTCATGCAGAGTCAATAAAGTAAGCATGCAGTAGCTGGATTGTAAATAGCCCTGTGGAGAAGATTTATAAGTCTTAACATGGGGAGACAGGTTTATCCCAGTTAAAAGCACATTTTGACGGGAAGAACCCTTCACCATGTTTATAAAACGGGGCCTTGCATGCAAGATGTAACCTTAGGCCTGTGTGAATTTGAAATGGGCAAACAATGTAATCTGCAACCATGTTTTTCATCTCTAAAGTGGAAAGCTAAAATTGACCTGAAAATATAAAGAAGGAGGATAAAAATTCTAGGCAAAACAATTCTAGGCCTCAGCAGGAGTATGTACAGTGCTTAAAACTTCCCTTTGCTCCAGATTGCTGTGTTTATAAATCAAAATTATATGTCCAGTGGGGAAAAGGGAAGTAAAACTGTTTCCAAATGAAAAAAGGACAAGTGATTAATTTCTGTTAAAATCATAATTGAAAATACAGAATGTAGAAATGTCTTGGTTTACTCTTGTTTTTATTTGTAACATTTGCTTTGTTGCAGTTAATATAATCAAGAGACTGAAAAAGAAACCATTTAAAGAAACCATTTACCACTATAAATCTTTCAACTATTTGAAAAATAATACACATTGCAGGCTTTCTGCACCCTATAAAACAGAGCTTCATCTTTACCAGGGATAAATGCACTTCCTTCGATTTCCTGATAGAACAGGCCCTTCCAGTATTTCATTTATTTAACAAAAAATATCTTTATTGACTGTAGCGTATAAACAATTCTGAAGAAACCCTAGTGAAATCTAATGAGGTATTTCCCTTTGCAGCATGACAAGGTTCAAATATGTGCATATGTGCCGTAAGGAAAATAAAACTGACTCTGACAATCAGATACCCCAGCGAGCTTCTATCTTTGCAACAAATGTGCTCTAAATTCCAATGTGCTTTGACAATCACCATTTATTTCAATGCATCCTCCCCAGACACTACTTCTTGAGAGCCAAATTCCCATCTCGTGGAAGTCAGAGGGAGGTTGGCCACAGGTATCAGTGCTGGAAAGATTTGATCCTTACTATGTCTAAAAGCAATCAGATGGATGCAAAACAAAAGGAAATGAATGCGTTTACCCCTTGAAGTTCCTAGGACATGGAAAAAGCATATGTCTGGTATTTTTATTTTGGAGCTCTCACATGCTGACAGAATAACAACTGCCCTTCACAAGTCCGCAAGATGCCTCTTCAAGGCCTTCACAGGCCATTTAGGGGTGCAGACAATTGTCTTGCAGTGCAATAAGTCAGATTCGTCTCCCTAGGTATGACATGCCCTTCTGACAGTAAAATATTGCTCTCAGGAGTTCATCTGTGCTAGAGACTCTCCTAGGGTTTTGGCTAGACACAGAATGGAGATTCTTGGATTTAAAGATGTGCTGCAAACATACCCCATAGCACCAAGATGTGGATAAGGCTCCCTTATGGATAGGGAAATTGTAGAAGTAAAAGAAAAACAGAACTGTTGTGGGCATCTCTGGACAAAAGGGGGACAATATGTGTGAAATGTGAAATGAGTCCTTTTGAAATTCATATGACTCATATGACTCTTATTACCAATAATGAGAAGTTATTAATAATGGTAACAAAGAGATAAGGCAATAAAAAGAAAAATAAGGACATATATAACATTATATTATCATAGGTTAATTTTTAAAAAACATTTTTAATATATATTGAAAATAAATATATATTTAGATGTTAAATTCATTTAAACATTTAAATAGATATCACTGGTCTTCTGAGATGGCTGTCTACAGCAGCAGGCTTAGGTCATGGGGTGAAGATAAAGACTAAGCAACCAGATTAATGCCCCAGAGCCAGTCATCCTGTAACTCTGGGAAGTCATATCAGTGAAGGAAAAAAATCTCCAACATACCCTCAACTCCCAGTGACTTCGCCTTGCAAGATCAGCTCCTCACTTCCACCATGTGACATCCATGACTGGTCACAGCTCAGCACTGCAGGAAAAATTTCGGACATTTCCAGTCAATTCAGAGAATAAACAAAACACAGAAGAATTATGATGAAACTGTGAACACCCTTCAGGCAATCCCACAGATTAGACAAAAAATAAAGAAAAATTGCTTACTGTACATGGATCACATAGTCCTGGAGAAAAGCCAGTTTCCAGCAAGAGAACCTGGGTATCTGTGAAGAGGTGAAAACAGAGAAAAATCAGTTCTTGCCTTTTAATACAGAAAAAAGTCTTGAGCAGCCCCTGAAATGCAGTGGTGTGCTGTTGATTCCTATTTCACGGTTTTCATGAACTCTGGAGGGATTGTCCTTGTGTGTACTGTTGCTCTACTATTGCTGAGGTGTTGAGACAGCACATAAAAGGAAAAGTGTGACAACAAAGGAGGAGAGACTCCCTTTCTCAGATGCCATGTTAGTACCTCCAAGCCACCTCTTCCGTTAAAGCCTCTTGTATTTTTATTTCTATTCCAGCTGCTCCTCAGAATGATTGGTGGAAAGATGTGTCTCCAAGGAAGGCTCGAATTGCTCCTCCAGCTGTTGGGTTTATTATCTACATTTCAACATGGGCAAAGAGAAGACCTTTTGTGGCACAACTACAACATGTTGGTTTCACCCAGCAGAGTGCTGTGCACTGCACTGTTGGTGTCCTGCACTTATCTCTGACAAGCTGTGAAATTACTGCATGCCTGACAACACTTCCTATTTCCTAGAACTGCTCTGGTTTAGAGTAAATTTCTTTTCAAAAAATTAGGAACACAATTGGTAACATTTTCACCAAGTTGTACCACCCACTTGGGGGGACATGAGCTTGTAGAGTGGTAGCTCAGAACCATACCAGTTCCTTGCTGCACTTGCAAGTTGCTAAAAAACTTTTTGTGGGTGGGTTCTGGTTACTCAGACTGACTTTTGCTGTGCAACTAACAGAGGGACATTAATAAGTGTGCTGTGGATCGGGATGCACTTGGCAGTTGTGACAGTAGAGATGCTTCTTCAGAGAGATAAACAGAAATGCTTCGTTTTTTCTCATAGTCAAAGCACAGATGAGGAACTGGGTGACAGAAAGATTGCGTGACTTAGCCAGGGTCATACAGGAAGATTGTGTCAGTGCTGGAAACTGAATGTGAAATTTCCAGCTCCCAGCTAGCTCATTAATTATTTTATCATCTTCTGCCACAATAGGAAGATTACTGAGAGTGCAGTCATTCCTCAAATAACTGCTGGGAATGCTGAATGTTTCCAAGTGTACATAAATACATAAGGAAAGAGGAGATTTGAAGAAGACCTGTGATAAACATTACACCCTAATCTGTATTTCCTCGTCTATGTCTTTGAGTGGCCTCGTTGTAATGGTACTAATATTGCATATCAAAACCCATGGGTGGGAATCAAAAAGCTCTGAAACACTGCCTTCAGTATGTTCATGTTGTCCTCTGTAGACAGGAATCTCTGGCCTCATAAAATTGTGGCCTGCTTTTTATTCATGTGTAGCAACACAGCCCTCCCCCTAAAAATATCCTCTTATTTCTCATCTTCTACTAAACAAACCACTCAAAAAAGTGAGATCTTGTGGCACTCATCAGCTTTGAAGGTGAAGCAGTTAATGCAGACTCCTACTTAGCCAGCCTTCATATTATTTATTACTTTGCATTTCCTTATTGATGTTGCCACCTTTATTTTTGCTTTGCTTTAACATCGTTGCCTATGCTTTTTTAGAGGTGAATCCATTCCAAATGTACTTGGTGGGGCTGTGCTTAACATTTGCCAGTGGTTTCAATAGACTTGAAGTAGATTTGAAGTGTCATAAAACCAGAAAGGATGAGCAAACTATCCAGTCTGACTTTCTGTGCAGGCCGTACTGTAAAATTTCACTTACTAGTTCCATGATACCCAAAGTTCTTAACCAAATCTTTGGGATTTTTGGTAAACCAAACAAAGGCCCACAGAGGGAGCCTTCTAATCAACACTCCTATCCAACCACGCTGTCTCTTGCTTTACCTTTTACTTTTATAGTTGTCTTTGCAGTGAAACAGTAACAAACAATGCACAAAAGCAGAAGAATATCAGCTGGAAAACGGTCACTAGTAGTTGGACTGTGATATATGATACTCCTGAAAAAAAGTCAAAGCAATTTGGGGAAAAAATGGTATGATGAATTACAGGAAATAGTAAATTACAGAAAAGTGTATTCTCTGCTACTTTTTCATAAATCCCTTGAAACTATTGTCATGAGATGATGATTAGAAATTTCACTAACACAGTGGTAGAAGCAGCCTGACTCAGAGACTGTATTTTTGGTTTTGTCTGCAAAAACTCCGTTGTTATATGTGTGAAAAGTGCAAGAAAGTGTGTATACGTGAATTTACATTAATCCATGTGAACAACAAATAATTTAAACATTGTTGTTTATCTTCAGATAAATTATCTGTAACTTACAAGTCAGATCCATGGAGCTGTGCTCATAGAGAGACAAATTTGGCCTCCTATTTTCATTATGAGCCACAACTACAGGTAGCTGAATAAAATAGTGTAAATAATTTACTCTCTTATCGTTCCCTTTCAATCTTCCAATGTTTCCTTGAACACAGTTTTGTTACAGAAGCACCCTTAACATCTTGGCCATCTAAGTATAGCTACCAACCAAGATTTCTCCAGTGCTGTCAATCCAATATCTCACAATTTACTGTGCTTTTATCTACTGTTGTTGCCCTTTTGTAAACAGTCAGAGGTTTACAGTTCAGTATTTATTGACTCGATCTCCCATGCAGCAATGAACTCAAGTAGATAGTCCTTAACATGCATTTTTGCTGGGGTCTGAAGTGCAAGTCTGCAGGGCTTTGTCTATTTACGTGGCACAAAACTCCCATCAGAGAGGTGCCTTCTGCATGACAGTAGATTCCCCATTTTCCCTCTGTTTATTTTTGCCCATCAGGATTTTATACACTGCTCCCTAGAATGGACAGAAAGACATCTATGGACTAACTGGGTTTTCTGTCATGCTCCAGGAAAATGAGGAAGGCATATTGATTTTTCGGTTTGCTGTTAAGACACATTTTGAAATTCTGTGGTTTTGGCTGACACTGTAGCCTTGGCAGGGGCTTCAACCTGCAAAATTAAAACCTAAAATGTGCCACTTCCCCAACTCCCTGCTGTTCATCGCTCATACCAGGAGTGCTGTGGTTCTCCGACACAGCAGCCGTCAGCCACCCCAGGCAGATTTTCAGCTGCTGCCGTGGCTCCTCCGGACCCAGCCCACTGCGTGTCTGCCTTACAGCCTCCAACACCAGTTACACTGCATTCAAGATGATGGCAGCAAGTGTGTGGTCTGTCACAGACAAAAAAATAATTTTAACACATTCTCCTTTTGTAAAGGAAGAGATCTCTGGCATTTCTCACGGTAAATTCCAACCAGCTCCCAGCTTCTCCTGAGACATTTCCCTTCACTGACTCTGGGATTAAATGACTGAGCACATGACAATGTTCACAAAAACATTTCCAAATCTAAGTGCCAATGCTGGGATACTGGGAGAGGTTGATGGGAATTATGCCCTTAATTTCCCCCCTCCAGTGAGACATGGCCACATAATTTGCATTCCTACAGCAATCTCACCTCAGTTCCATGTGTGTCAGTTCAGTTGTAGGCAACAAAACCTCAAATCCAGCACTTCACTCAAGCTTATGCTTTATTTATCATTATATGAGTGTCCTGATTGCAGTCCCTCCCACAGCCTGAGCCTCTCCTATCACCTGATATTTTAACTGTGCTGATGAGTTGGGTCCTAATTTCAAAGCCAGGCAACCAAAGAAATTAAAATTATGGTTTTCACAAATGCTTCAGCTGGTTACCTTTAAAAATGAGGCTGCTTGCAATGAGTGTCTAAATAAGGATTATGGTGGGTTGCTATGGGCACCAAAATTTGGAGATGTTGGCCTAAATGACTTGGATAAGGAGAAGTGTTTTTTACCTTAGGTGTTAAATAGAACTCTTGAGTTTCAATAAATAAACACAGCTATTTAGGAAGTGGTGACAATGTGCAATCTGCAAAAATGGGAAGCCTCGGAGGTGCTGTGGTAATAATGCAGTTACTTGAAGCACATTGAAGATACAAATATCTCTGTGGTTTTTTATTTGCTTCCACTCTTTGAGTCATTCTGAGAAACTTCACAAAGCTGTGCACATTCCAGTTATGGCCAAAGCAGGATGCACTCCTCACTGCATACAAAAGGCTTTACTCCAGAAGGCTACAGTGTGGGCTGAGAAGAAGTCTTTTCCAGGCACTGGAAAATGCAGATTTGAAGCACAATGTAATGGAGAACTTTGTTTCATGTGTATAAAAGAAGAAGAAAGGCAAACATTCTTGGCACAAAGAGACAATTAAAAAAATAGGGAAGTAGCTACTCTCAAGACTGAAGCATTTCTGTCATGACATGTGCTGCTGAAGTCACCAAAATTTTGTGGTGGTGATGGTGTGGCTTTGTCCTAACTGGGGAGAGGCTACTTTGAGAGTAATATTTTAAATATTTATTACAAAATCGTAAGCACATCCAAATCCCTCAGAGGGTTTACCTGAACCAAAATTAGTCAATGAAACAACAGTTCAAAATAATTTCACATCTCCTGATTTTGAAATCAAGGAATGGATCCAATTAAATTAATTTCCAAAAGCTGCTCAAGACCAAGGTGGCACTGGAAAGGAGATGATTCTGCTCTAGAAGATGCAAAGACAGGAGAAAAACAGATCCAAGTATCTTCAAATAAAGCAAACCACCAAGGCAATAAATATGGTTTAGTTTATATTGCTTAAACAAAGATGATTTTTTTTTGCTCTGAATGCATTGTGAAGCAGCTGTCTAGTTAGTGATCAGGATTGTTAGATTATAGAACCAGATCAGCACAAAACCAGCTTCCAAATGCTTCCTAATGCCTCAGTTTACACAAGGCCACCAAAAATACCCCCAAACAACCCATAAATATATCCAAGATTCATGAATAAAATAATCAGCACAAGCAGAGATGCTCATGATCATTACTAAAAGACAGCATTTTCGTTCTGGTTTACTGAGGTCCACAGGACCCTTCAAATCCAGTCAGAGTTTGCATTAGAGGTCTGCCCATGCCTGCTCCTGCTCCTGTTAGTTATTCAGGCTTTTTCTAGCTTTCCCAAGAGAAGCTGCTAAACACTTCCAACAAAGTCTGACTCTTCCCTCACTTTTCTCCGAGCCATCCATCTTCCAGCAAGCTCCATGCTGATAGATCCCTGAGGTCGTCCATAACCCCAGAAAGAGCCCAAGGCTGCCATACAGATACAGGAATCTGCCTGGGCAAGACAGGGTGGTGTTATCATGGGATGAGGGTCTCACAGGTCATTTAAAAGACCAACTTGGGGGATGCCTTTGAGTCTCAAAGTAAAGGCACACCTGTGTAGGCAGGTTAATATCCAAGTTTCCAGAGGAGCTCAATTCCCCAAGACGTTATTGGTAGCAGTGCTAAGTACCACGCAGTATTTCAGTGAAAACCCGTGAAACTTCTTCAGCTAACAAAGCCCAAGCCTAATTTTCAGTGCTTGCTGGACCAGGCCCAAAAGCTGAAATAAAGACCTGACCCCTGTGACACACACACATGTGACCCATTCCTCTGATGGCTTGTGGAGGAAAAGGCTGGAGGTATCGAGCACGTCAACACTCACCTAGGTTTGGAGGGCAGGGTGCTTTCCCATAATCAGAGGGAAGTGTTGGAATGTGTTGTTGCTATGTTTTTTAAGTCCTTTTGAAACTGCGGCCCTAAGGAAATGAGGAAATACTGAGGATGAGGTTACATTGTTATTATTATTTCACATTTTTTGAACACAGGATTATATGGCTGGATTCATATTATATTAGCTTTCTAAATCTTTAAAAACACAGGGCCTACAGTGCACACTCAATGCTTTATTCATTAAATTAATGTATTTCTATTTTTAAAAAATCCTGCCTATCCAGCAAGCATTCCTTTTTTGCTCTCTCCTGCTCTCTCATACTCCTTGGAATATTCTTGTCTGAAAATACACATATGTAAACTTCTATAAATAAAAAATTAAATTTTTGAGTAATAAATCAGTTTTCTTAATTTTCAACTTGATGCTGACAGCCCCTCTCTGACAAGGTTTCCCAACACTCTAATAGAGTCATTGCCTTAAAAACAAGTGGGATCAGTCCCTTCAGACATCCAAGTGGCTGTCCTATTTTCCAGAGATGTATTTTCCACACAGGAGTGTGTTTCCAGGTGCTTCAAGTAAAAGAGGTAAGAAAGGCATGTTTCCCCTGAGACAGGGAGCCTGAGCCTACATCCACATACATCAAATTACGTGATTATCAGGTTTGTTGACTACAGTGGAATTGTTCCTGAGTTATGCCACTCTCAGGAAGATCAGAGGAAGGCTCAGTAGGTTTGTTGTTCCCTAAATCCCAGCACAAGAAAGATTATGATATTGCAACCACAAGAAACAATCTGTTTGCCACAATGACACTGCATTGTCTCTCCTTCTGGTATTTTTTTTATGCGGATGTTAAACCTTCCTCTACTGATTTCTAAAATAATACCTTCATATATGTATTTATTTTTTAAAAGGTCTTACGTGTATTTTATAGTGTACAGTACATAACAGAAAGGAGTTGGAGAATCATCTCACTAATGTTAATTCGCCCGTCTGCCCCTGTTTCTCTTCAGTGGAGGACCAGACTTGGTTGACTGCCTAAAAACATTTCAATGCTGTTGCTGTATCTTCAGGTATCTGCAGGGATAAATGGAAATGACAAAATACATCAGGTCTTTCTTCTGACAGCTGGCCTAGGAGCTGTTAGAGATCACCCCTTGTCTGCCCTCAGATGTACAGGCTTACATGGCAAGAAGCCTTGCCCCCTTGGATATCCCTTTTTCTTCCTTTCTGACTATTGTCTTATCCTCCTGACAGCTGTATTTGTCCTGATTTGACTTCTTTTCTCCAATTCTCCAGTTGCCAGGGTTCCCTTTGCATCACTAGAAAATTAAATTTTCTGATAGCTCACCATCCATCCCAGCAGAAACACATTTCTTCCAAAATCACCTTTTTCTTCACCCATTTTCACAGATGAGTGAGAGAGTGCAAACTAGTTGTCTTCTAACTGCCATCACAGTATTTCCTCAACAATCCTTAGGCAACAACCTTTTTAAAACACTAGAAATAAAAAGGAAATTGTTAGGATGATTTCTAGATCCCAAATAACTGCCCACTACTGCATGTCATGTCCAAAACACCACAGTAAGATACACTCCATGATGCTGGAACATGAGCTACAGGCACAAGCTGATGCTCCTGCGCAGCTGAATTTCCTCCATAGTACATGGGAAATCTCACAACATCCAGAGGAATCACTTCTCCACTCCGCTGCTCCTCGAATAGCTACTGAATAAACTCCTTGACTCACCACAGTGAGCGGAGCAAAGAGGATGGCCCAAGCAGCACGCGAGTGCAACGCTCTGCCAAGCATCCTTTACTCTGTGTCACAATGGCCTCTAGTGGATTAGCAGCAATTGACAGACAGCTGTATCATCCACCCCCACCTAAATTTCCTTTATAGTTTCCTTCGGGGTAAAGGGAGGACACCATGCAGACATGTGCACCTGCTGCATTTAAAGTCCGAGCTGCAGAGGGGGTGCAACAGAAAGAAAACTACTGTCTTCTCCCAGATGCTTTATCAACATCCCCTCTTGCTTTGTCAATAGAGGATAACTGGCTTCTTGATGAAAAAGAAAAAAAAAAGAACCAATTAATTTCTAACAGGCTTATTTGGCTTTGACCTATCGCTGTATTTAATGTCTTCTGATGCAACTTCATTTGTATTGCTTCTTTGGGTTTGTTAAGAACAACGAGTACAAATTGAAGAGATGAGGAAAAATTCGAAGGAGAATGTGTTTCAAAGTCAGCAAATGTCTTTCACAATACTGGCTTTTAAAGGTCCAGTGTTACGTTTGTGTAATTTATGCTTCCTGCTTCCTAAAACACACTGCCTTATCACTGGAGATTTTGTGCTGCTATTTGTCTGGTAATGGCAGGCAGGGAAAGCGTTGCCAGACACAGTTGTCCTGAACTTCTACCTGTTAATCTTCCTTTCAGGAGTAGCATGGACTCGTTTTTTAATAGTGGTTCATCCACCAGAGGCACTTTGGGCTAAAATACAAGGACCAGGAGTTCACCCATGGTACAACCAGCACCATCCCCACCTCCAGAGAGCTGCCACGAGAGTAGCTGAGACTGGGCATAAACAATCTTGAGGAACTTTCTAATATGGGTTAGGGAAAATAATGGCAACTTTTTAGAAAGAAAAGTCAAGTGATCAAGCCCCTGTTTGCCAGGGTCCTGCCTGATCAGCTTCTGCAGTAAGGAAGGTTTTTCTCCCCTCAAAATGCAGTATGACATTCCAATGTACCTGGTACACTTAGAAACAGAGAAGAGAAACCCTGGTTTTGTTAAAAGAATAGAATGCTTTATCATTAGCTTCACTGAGGTCTTTGAAGGCATTAATCAGTCTTCTTGCAAGATAATAATGTGACTGAAAGAAAGGAGAACTAAGCTGCTGCTTTTGCAGTACTGTCTCCTTTCTTTGGCTGCGGGATCTCTCAGCTTGTTCTTAAAGGTTTAAGGTGAAAGTCAAGGTGAAGTATTGTCCTCTGAAGAGCTGTGTGTGGTCCCTCCTACAGCACTTCCCACAAAGATCAACACCATGGATTTCTTATGGGCAAATCGACCACGGAACTAGAAGAGGGAGTAACCACCTTCTTTAGGAACTCCTGGAGCTTGGTGTAGTTTGTACCTTGTAGGCACACTCAGGCAGAGCTCCGTCTTATGCAAAGCCCTGTGCATTGTTCAAATTCAGGGAATCACCTATGGAAAGAGGCAAGCCCTTAAGGAAAAGTGGCTTTTATCGTGGCTTCAGGAGCATGGAAGGGCTAACAGTTCACCAGCAGCTGCTCCTGTTCCACAGCGGACACAGGGAAGGCAAGATGATTCCACTGCCTCTTTTCCTTGGTAGTTTGTCTGGCTTATAAAAGGTGATTTTCATTCCTGTGCAGCACATTAAGATGTAGGAACCAGTATAACACTTGTAGGTGAAGGATCTGATGTAAGAAACCCCTTGCAACAGGTATATTGACAGGGAACATTTGGACAGACCTAGGTCCTGGGGGAACTTGCTCTAGCACAGATGTTCTTTAGCTCCAGACATCTTGGGAATCCCTCGGAGCACATGAGGGTCCTGGTGTGAGTCAGTGCACAGACCAGCATTTGGACTCTGCAAAGAAGACTGCCATGCAACACAACTCCTTTAGACACCTCAGATTGCTTACAAAGAGAAGCTTAACTACTTTGAGCAGTTTTGCCCCCACACTTGACTGTTTTGCTATTGAGACAAGTTCTGTGCTCTGCTCTACCAAGAAAACTAAAGCCTTAATTTTCTATCAGAGGGCCTCCACAGCAAAAAGATAGAAGAGGAGAAACAGAAAACACACTATACAAAGGCAGGCTTGTGTCTTTGCTGAATATTTTCATTGTTTTCCCTGGGGGGCCAGTGGGTTTTTACACACAGCACTAGCACATTTCATTTTGACAACGAGTCAGACTTTCCAAGTCACTACACCTTTCACAACACACTGCAAACTGTCAGTGTGGTAACTTCCTTAAGTTTAATGAAGTTACCTTATGAAATCTCTTGACAGAGCTGGTCAAAAACAAAAACAACTGAAAAAAAAAATAAAAAAGGAAAAAAGTCATAAGCCTACTCAAAAAATAAGAGGAGTCCCTAATGAAATGTGATACATGCAATCTGGAAAACTTCGGAGGGGAGAAGGAAGAGTTGTGTGCTGACAAATGGTGCAAACTTCTGGCTAAGGTTAGATTTCTGCAGGCTGGATTTAGATAACTGGCTCAATTTTCCAATGCACTGAATGCCTGCCGGCTCCCAGTATTGGCCCTGCGAGCCACAGGTAGATCACTAAGCCTGTGAAATCCAGGCACTAAATTTGAGCCTAAATAAAGTTTCAGGGCCGATATGTCCTAGAAGACTCAAAGAATTGTTGCTATTTGAAGCCTAAACCTCTGGGAGGTCTTTTTGCACAGCCCCTGCAAGGTTTCTAAGCACCCATTTCAAAAAATTGCAGTCAGTCTACTTTTTCTTTTTTTTTATAGTAGCCACAGGATGAGCATAGAGAGGCATCTTACCATTCACTGTACAGCTGAAGAAATTCCAGGATAACAGTGACCAAAATGAAAGTGTGTCTGTCAGTGACTAAAAGCAGAGACACACACTTAGACCAGATTAAAAAAACATATATAATTTAAGGATTAGCAGGCTAGCAGAGTTGGAAGGATTTCAAGCTCTTTACTGGGCTCAGGAGGAAATCTCTTTTAATATTCTATGTCATTCAGAAGTAGTCAAGGATTAGTGGTTTCAGAGGAACAGGTCAGTACTGATGCATGAAAATGCTGAGGAAGGTCAGCACTGTTTGTCCTGGGTGCTGTGGAAAGGAGCAGGTATTGCATCTTTATCTGTACTGTTTGAAGCCAAAAAGAATATATAACAGGAGAGACTCCTTCTGACAAGCTTTGTTTAAACTAGAACTTTGTTAATTTACAGATGTCTATGCTGAGAAAATCTGCTGCCTGCTCTTCAGTGTTTTTTTGATGTTCTCTCCATTGTGGTCTACTTTATTTTTTTTCTGTAACTTTGTGTAGATTATTCCTACACAAGAGATCATCTGGGAAAATCCACACTTTGATCACTTAAGGACTGATCTGTGCCAGATCTCCTGTTGCCTTCAAGAAAGCAGGTCCAAGGCACTGCTCATTAAAAGCTAGTTGAAAATTTTTAGCAAAGAGGAACTTCAAAACAAACAAACTCAGTCTTAGGGACAATACGTGAGGTTGCTAGCAAATTAAATGTGGTTTTGGTTTTTTGGAGGTTTTTGTTTTGTTTTCAGTAATTTAAACAGCAGGGCTTGGTAGGCTGCTTTTTCTGGTCTTTGACTGTGGATGATTTTGCTGAAATAAAAAAGCATGCATTTTTTCAGAGAAAAAGAAATTTAATTTCCTGAACAGTTCTATAAGTGATTGCAGATCCTGATCTGGGCTAGAGAAAAGCCCTTTGGACTAGTCAGGCACAAGCAGAGAACTGAGCCATCTTCCTGATAAAGTCCACTCAGATCTTGGCAGGTGGTTTGTGCACCTGGAAATCAGTCCCACACTCTCAAGTTTTTATATACCAGCAAGTGAAACCAAGAATACCATGTGTCTCCTAAAAATCTTGTCCTTACATTTAGTCCCCATTGCAGTAATAGCTGCTAGGAGGGGGAAGGAGAGGTTAATAGATGAGCACGTATCAAAAATGGCTTTGAAGAAGGCATCATTGAAGCCCTGATCCTGTGCTGCTGAAGTTTGCAGGAACCCAGCCCAGGGGGATGAAGATGGAGGTGTTAAAATCATGATCAGCAAGGTCGAATTTCACTGTGCTCAGGAGGCAGAGACGTTATTAAATCTGGAGGAAAGGTAAAGGGAAGGACACAGAAGAAATTCTATGAGTTTCTGAGTAAGGTACAGCCCTCACTTTGCAGCTCTGTGTTCCTTGAATCTGTGCATTTATTTCAAATAAAAGAAAAACTTTGGGTGAAAGATAGGATGAGACAGCTTTCACATCTGCAACCATCTGATGGCAGGTCTGGTCTTCAGCAGCCACTTTTTGAGGAGTTTTAAGTCCATTCTCAATTTCTAGTCACACATCTTCCTTTTGATGCTTTTCTACAGCTTGCTGACAATGACAGCACAGGCACTGGAAACTCCTGGGGTTTGGGATGAGCTCCCTTGGCAAGCAGTGAGTAAGATGGCTTTAGTGACCACAGCCATTTCTGTGAGCAGCTCTGACTTTCTGTGAGTAAAAGGAGTCCCAGTTTTGCTGTTTAAGCAGCAATGAAAAGGCTGCCTGTGTACCAGCTGGTTGATATTTGAACAATTAGACTCTGTATTTATCTCCTTTACTAAACTCAACAATCCTGGATATGATGATAAATAAACCCTGATGAAATACTGCCTCATTTGCTAAATGTTTTAAGCATAGAAACACTTTTGTCAAACGCTCCTTAGCCATAGGGCTGAACTCCCAAGCTAGCAATATTTAAGGAACTTTACCTTCCCCTGTTTTTTTTAATCAATATCCTCTATTTATCATACTTATTCACATGGGAAGGACTTAGTTTTATAACTCCAATTTAGCATAGAAGAAGAACACTGCTTTTGAAGCCAATGTCAAGGCATGGCAGAAATGTGACATGATCAAGCTGTTATTGCACATGACACATAATCATAACTGCTGCTGTGGTGATAGTCCTGAAAACAAGGCAAAGAGGACAGAAGATAGCTGCCCAGGGGACTATTTGTTATCGTGTGCAAGCTTCCAAATCACGTGGTACAGAGCCCACAGATACTGCTGTGATGGAACTCTGACAGGAGTTCTGCCAGGTAGATACTGGGATAAAATCTGACACTTAAAATATATTTTCTATTGGCTGGCCTCAGACACCTTCAGCTTCCCCAAGTTAACTTGTACTTTCCATTTTGCTTCACTAATCCTTCTATTTTCCTCTTTTGTTATCTGAATGAATCCAGTCCATGACACTGAGAACTGGCCAGGTGGATTAATTCAGGAGGACATGAAACAATGTATGGTTGTCCTTATTTGTGTGCAAAAGTCTCTGTCCATAAATTAAAATCCTCTGAAAGAAGCATGTGCAGACACACATGCTCTCACACACACTTATGATTTTTCACACCCTATATAAGAGAATCTCAAGCACTTTACAAATCTTTAAGAGTGCATTGCACTCCCTTAAAATGAGTAATGACTGAGAACACATTTGAAGGACCTCAGATTGGCCTGCATCACACATCACATTTCCCTGTCTGCTCTAGGAATTGCCCAGTGGGATTCAAGAAGTTCATTTAGTCTGGTAGTCAATCTAGCCAATTGTTAGAAGATGATAAGTTGGCCCTTTTGAAGTATAAAGAAGTGCAAAGCACCAATATTCTTTATTCCTTCTATTAGTTTTTAAAATTGTTATTTCTTCTTTGTTTCTTGTATTACCCTTTCTCCTCTAAACTGAACAGCTCCAACCTTTTCAGCCCTTCCTATTTGGAAGTCTTCCAGCAATCACTGTCCTCCTTTGAATAATGTATGCATGTTCAGCATCAAGTTTAAATTTATTGTGATGTGAAGAAAATATAACATTTATTTTTTAAAAAATTCAAAATATATTAATTTGGTATACAAAGTCAGTATTTATAGGGCATGCTGCAGAATTCCACAGGAGCCATGAACTGAGGGAGTGCAACATTAGCAGCTGGATGTTGTACAAACCATCGCTCTTTCAGAATCAATTTGTTAAATACCTAATTGATGACTTTTGAAAACCTGGACCTAAATGTTTGCCTATAGAGCAACAGAGGAAATCTGTAATAGAGTCTGAAATAGTTTTCCAGTCTTTTCTATTCCACTGCTTGCTGTCTCTCCAAAGCATTTGCAGCTCTGAAAGCCCAGAGACAAACTCATAGAGAACTCTCTCACATGGCAGCACTTGACCATAGAACCAGTCTCTTCAGGACAAAATGAAGATGGGACATGATGGTCCAATATATCTGAGCCTAAAATGGCATCTGATTTTTTTTTTTAAACTAATATTTTTTATCTCAAACAAAAGCATAGACAGAAGACTAGCTCAGTCTTCAAGTATTTCCAGGATAGTTCCATCTCATCAGAGTTAGTGGAAAAATTCTTAAAAATAAGTATGGAGTTAAAGTGACATATTTATGAGGTGAAAAAATCAGTGGAGAGACTGTCACAGGGATCCCTGTTTATTAGGTAAGTGTTCTCACGCTCTCATGACACCTCACATTCAGGGCTCACTCTGGGGAAAACCCCAATTTGGAATCATGATGCACTCCTGCCTATTACAAGAAATCAGTTTTCCAAATCTTACATTCAAGATAAGCCTTTTTTTATTGTTCTTCTTGGACTCAAAATGCCCGAGGGACTTCAGCAGGTGTTTGTTCCATAAATGTGAGGAACTCCTTTATATTAAATTTGGAGGGAAAGATCACAATAGAGCCAAAATCAAGACAAAGTCAGGACAAATAAAGCCAAAGTAGATGTACTGGGGAAATGTACTAAGAAAGATTTAAGTGGTGTAACTCTAGGTACTAATAACTACACTTAAACCAATTTAAAGTAGATTTAAGAAGTTGGGCAGCATGAGTCCTTTGAATGGCACGGATGGACTTGCATGTCATGTTTTGATCTGCTAGACCAAATGATGACACTTGTTATGGAAAGTAGATTTAGGGAGCAGTTTTATAGCAGAGTAAAATTTAGATGTGGTTTCTATATGCAGCCTCTACAGAGGTGTCTTCTCATTCCTGCCTGTGTGTGACCACTACTGACCTTCAGTGTGAGTACCATCTGTGTTTTTGTGAGGTACCACTTGGGTTATGCACATCATGTTGCCATGGTTAGAGTCCTGTGGTACAAGGTTCTAGGCACTAGGAGAATTGAGGCCATTCAGCATTTTGTAAGAGAGAGTGCTAAGAGTGGAAAATTAAGCTTTTGCCAAATGGCAGATAGTAAATCTGTGTTAGAGAAGAAGCCCTGCTCTCCTTGTATTCAGAAATCTCTGAAATCAGCCCTCAGTTATGCTTCATGCAATATGCACTCATGTTTGGATACTTCTTAACACTTGAATGCAAAGCAAGATGCAATAAATATTTATATCCACTGCAGTGCAGAACTGTGATTAAATTCCTACCCCAGAATCTGCCTTAATGACCCTTCTCATGTCACTTGGCATTTCTTGCCCTATTTCTTCATCCTAAAACACTGCAGATATTCCATTTCATATCACTTGCATTGGTGTAAATTTGTCATTTACCACGAAGGTCTGTTGCACTGAGAGAAGCATCAGTTTCCTCATGCATTTGTAACTCCACTTTCTAGTTTGTGTCTGCTTGCAAATTTTAAAGGTGAAAATGACCCTTTATTTTTACTATCAAGAAGCCTGACAAGTCACCAATGAAGGGTAAAGTCAAGGAGCCAAATGAAGGTCTTATTAGGAAAGACCTGTGGGGCAAAAGTAATTTGTTTTCCCTAGGGAAAAATACATCCCTGGGAAATAAGGATTTCAGAGGAGTTTTGTCACTCATAAAGAAAGCATTCCCTTTCTGATGAAAGGTGATCTTTCCAGCAGATGTGCTACGAGGGTTGGTGAAAAGACTTCATATCTCTCTTACTTAACAGCATTTTAATGTATGTGAATAGGTAAAAAACACATTTCAGATTATGATGACTACATATTTTTGGATAAAACAGATGGATAAATCTCTTGAGTCTGAGCCCGATCTTCCATCAGATTCACACTGATATCAGCAGAGCTACTTCTGGTTTTTTGCCAGAAACACAGTCACATAGCTGTAGCCAGAGGTCTGGAAAAAAAACCCTGAAAATTTTCAGACAGAAGCTAAATTCATTCTCTGGCCCATATTTCAGTTATCTTAGCTTTCACAGTTGTATTTGGACTCCTCTTGCTTTCCATTACTCTTAATGCCCTACAGTTCAGTAGTAAGAGAAACCCTCTGTGGTCCCCTGGCCTGGTGTCAGATCCGCCTTGGCAGTGCCCTCTCCCTTGTGAAGCACGTGAGCTAAAAGAATGCTGTGGAGATGACAGGAGTGGGTCTAGCCTTGACATCAAGGCCACAAAATGAGGGTAAGGCACGAGATTGTGGTCAGTTTATAAACAGAAGAGCAGCAGAAGCAAGGCAGGGCAAAAAGAAGAGTGACTGAGACTGAGTGAAGGTGCTCCAGCAGCTGGGCACTGCATTGGTGCCTTGCATGGGTGTAGGGAACCCACTGGGACCTCCTGGAGGCAGAGCACCCTGTAGGAATACCTACCCTACCTCTTAGGGCATTCTCAAGCCTAGCTTCCAGCCTTGAACTTCAAGCGGTTCTCCAATACAGGACTGGTATGGTTCAGACTGCTCAGAAGGAGTGAAACCATGTATTGGGTTCTTTATTGTTATGTCACTTCCCTCTTGGTCTGGCATATCCACGTGAGCCAGTGCCATGAAATTTTGTTCATCATTTTTGAAGTGGCAAATCTCTGGTAGCTCTACCTGCATACATACACATATCATTTGTAATGAACTCATATTTTCCTATAACTTCACCATAAACTTAGGTTCACTTCCAGCAAGAACTGAAATTTGCATATTTCAGCCTGTTTTAGTCTTCTTTTTCTCTGTTATCTGTTCCCCCATATGTAAGTCCAGGAGGAATAAGTTCCACAGCATAAATGAACATCTTTTTTTTAATATGAGTGCAATTTCTTACATTTATGGTGCAACTCAGTAAGAAGAAAAGATTCTTTAAGAAGAAGATAAAAGCTACTGCATAAAAGATTAATTTGCACAAATGTTTATCATCTGGAATATCATCTGCCTTTCCCTTTTTTTTTTAATACTTTCAGTGCAAACAGATGTCTAAGGAATCCCCTTTTTTTATGTTTTTCAGCAACATGTTATAGATATTCTATGTGCAGTGAATGGAAGAAAAGCAAAATTGACTTTTGGCAGCTTCAGTCTATCAAGTTCATAAACTTTACTGTGTCTGTCTTGTCCAAGATTAGAGACAACCTGCTCCAAGTCAGTTTCCCATTTGCACTTAATTAGGGAGTTCATTTTAGAGGTCAATGAAAAATAGCAGAGTACATTTTCATAGTAACTCTCCACACAATAAAATTATTTCTCAGGCACTTGTCCAATTTTCTCTGGAACAAGGGCAGAAAAAAGTGGGGACACAAAATAGAGTTATTGGATACCTTATCTGGAACTACCCAACACGTTGTCCATTATCCAAGGAACACATAGTACATTCTGGATCTGAGGAAAGAAGCCAAACATTGCATCCTTTCAGACAATTTTCCTATCCACACAACTTCATTTTCTTTAACAACTGGGACAGATATTTTGGAAATGGTAGGAGACAGTCTGCACAAGGAGTTCCTCAGTATCCACCGTACTTACATACATTCGGATTGCTGTGGGTAACAAGGTGTCCTTGTGGGAAATGCTGGAAGGGTACTTGGATTCATGAAGAAGCAGCAGTGAAGAGAGAGTTGAACAACACAGGGCTGCTTCATGCTCCATCAGGGTGGTGGCATTGTTGGCAGGAGGAGGAACAGTTGAAATGATGCCCATTAGCCACTTCATAAAGTTCCTCAGAGGCACTTTCAGCATGAACTTACTGTTATCAAGCAGATGAGAGAGTGCCCAAGTTTTGAAGATGGGCCTGAATGTCTACAAGAGTCTAAGGATGCATTGATCCTGGGTTTCGAGCTGATGTCAGCTCTATTTTATGTTTTCCTGAAGGAAAACTATTTTGTAGAGTATGAAATGTCTTACAAGAAGATATTCCCAGCAATGCTTGGTCAGACAGATTCTACTCACACACTCAGTCAGTAGAAGAAATAGCAGAGCGCAGGGACTTGACATGAACTACCTTGAATTTGATCTGGGTGTGAGGCAAGGAATAAGATCATTTATGCTTTGTCATCACCAATGACCAGGTGGTTAAAAATTCACATACATGGAAGTATGATTTCTTGGACCAAAATCTGGCCAGGTAGGTACAATCTTCATTTCTCTACTGTGGTTCTTGCAATTTGTGAAGAAACAAGGAACAAACTGAGAAAAGCCTATAGCCTGTTGGTTAATGAAAAACTTGAGTAAAAGTGAGTCTTCATTTTCATACATGCCTTGCTTTGACATATGAATTATGGGGGGGTTTGGCATTACAGGAGATGTATTTGACCTGTGCAGAACACAGAATCACAGAATCACAGCATAGGTCAGGTTGGAAGGGACCACACTGGGTCATCTGGTCCAACCTGCCTGCTCAAGCAGGGTCACCCCAGAGCGCATGGCACAGAATTGTGTCCAAATGGTTCCTGAATGTCCCCAGTGAGGGAGACTCCACAGCCTCTCTGGTCAGCCTGTTCTAGTGCTTGGTCACCCGCACAGCAAAGTCAGTAAACAAATGCCCAGACAACCTGCCCAGTATCCAGATTACTGATTTTTGCTACACTGAACATTTTAAAAACACATTTACTTGTCATTTTACATGACATGCTTTTCTAAAAAGCTCGTTTTTACATCACAGAGGGCATGAATCTTAATTCACTTTGGGCCTCATTTTTTATCTCTTTACAAAGACCTTAGCTAAAAGTTCCAGTTACCTGGAAGGACATGAAATGTAGAAATAAGTGTAACTTGTACCACTGTCTCAGACTCCTGACTGACAATGGTTTGCTCCAAAATAGAAACACAATTTTATATACAATTAAATATATAGAAATTCACAATTATAGAAATAAACACAATTAAATATATAGAAATTCAGCAGCAAAGGCCTCAAAGAAAGATCACTTGGGGACAAAGCCAGCCTAATAAACTGTGGCCCGAGGAGCTTACTGGGTGGTTCCTTTATTTTTACCTTTTTTTTTGGTTTTGTTATTAAATGGAACAAAACACAGTAGTTTTGTTTAGGACACTGAATCAAGGCAGGCCATAACTGTTGTAGGTGCTTCCCTAAATCAGGTTTCATTTTCTTTTTTGGCTCAATGTAATTCCTTCTGAAGAAAGGAAGAAAGATGTAAAGAGTGGTTCAAATCATCTTGCAACACTATCACATTTCAGATCATTTACACTCTCAGTCATGTCAAGCAAACAGACATTTCAAATTGATCAATGCAGTAATTGAAACAGCAAAAAGAACTGGAGGTTATTTTGTCAGCAATAGCGTTCTTTATGAGACTGTACAGTGACGCCTTAAAATGGGATGTATCCAGGGAAAGCAAGCTTCCTGAAAATGTTGTAGCCATTACTTTAAAATAATATTATTTAGCCTTCATTCTCTATCCCTTGTGGGTTTTCAATTCCCTAGAAAACCTTCTTTCCAACACATCTTTGATCCTGGTCTCAAAACCCTGACATTTTCATTTTGAGAAGACTGGATGTACAACGGACTAGTCAAGAATAGAGCTAGGTGACCCAAATTGGTGCTAATTGGTACTGCTCCATTGCCCTCCACACTGATTTACAGGAGACAGGGATCTGGCTGAAAGCCTTCCAAAGCCTGGCTGCTCTGCTTCGCTGTTTCATGTAAACACTTCAGTTTTAGTCTTACTCCCTAAGGAAATGGAGTTTACGAGATTGTGTTCTCTGCATGTGTTTGGGGGTGTCAGTGCACGAGTGAGTACTTGCTTGTCCTTCTCATCAATTAGTTTTGAATCTGGCAGTTCAACTCAATAGAAACTGGAGAGGACAGAAGGTTTTAAGGAGACAAAATTCCATGCTAGTGCTCTTATTGAGGAAAAGCTAATTAGCCGAATCCTTGTAGCATTCAAAAAATTTGCACTGGCAAGGACCCCTTGGACTCGACTCCATCAATTCTGGACCTCTTGGAGTCACTTTCTCAACTAAGTGGGTTTGCCACATCAAAACTTGAGCATTCAAATCTCAGACCAATCCTGTTTAACTGGGCCAGCATTACTGAAGATCTTGGTTAGCCTGGTTTTCTATATTTGCATCAGAGCACATGTACACTAATTATCTCATCTGGCTGAAATCCTTAATCCTCACCTGGCATTCACAGGCTTAGCACCACCACTGAAGCTGCTCCCTTTTCTTCCAGCTGTTGAGCAAAACAAAATTAGGCACAGAATTTCCTATGGTTTTGTATTCAGTTGCACTCATTTGCTTCTGCATTTTCCAGGGGTCTCAGGCAGAGAGAGCAGAGGACAAAGGGAAAATTATGGATGATGATTCACAAACAACCTCATAAAACTATCCTTATTATTCCTGTAAAAAGTAACAGTACGAAATGTTAACTGCTTCACTGTCAAATCTTTGTGGCTAAGTGATCCTTGTTGGGGGGGCTATGTAGAGGTAACAGGCTCATTGCTTAGTGGACTGATGCATTTAGCGAGGGTGAAAGAGAACTGGAAAAGAGAACAATGAAAATTATGCGAGAAAAAAATCCTACCATTTGCCAAATAAATAAATAAATAATGTTTGTGGTTGCCAAAAAAACCCCACCCCACACCAAACAAGCAAAAACCAAGCTGTTGGTTAAGCTTTGTTTGATAAATGTGGAATGGCGAAGCTACAACAAAATACAAAAATGGAAATGTAAGATATACTTGAATAAAATATGACCTGGAACTGAACCGTAATCTGGTATGCAAACGATGTATTTACGAAATTCAAAAATATGTTGGGAGAAAAGCAATTTTTTCCTCCCCATTGAAAAGAGAAGAGCAGGTGGAGCTCTTCAGCAATCCTTTTTATTTACTTCATGAGACAGCTTTTGTGAAGAAAACACGGAGAGCACCCTGACCCACAGGAGCACAAAAGGCTCTTTCCCTGTGTGCCAGGCAGCTCCTTTCTGGATGAAGCAGCAGGTAATGACAAACTAAACCTGTGATACTTTCACATCCTGAAGTGCTTTGCTGAACTGGGAATCAGCATCCTATGGAAACAACATTTAGATCACGTGTATTTTTTTAACCTATGGACACCATTAAGTTAAGACTGAAGCACAAATTAGTCCACTTGTGATGACTACTTGATAATGAAATAGGTGCACAGTGGCCAGACTATGATCCTCTCCATTGAGCTTACCCCTCTACTGATTCAAGCAAAATGTGAACAGATCTTTTTCTTGCATAGCAAGACTTGCCGACTGCTCATGGTGACCTCATCCATTTGGCAGACAGTTAAAACTTTTTAAAGGGCCTACAAGAATAATTTTATGAGGTTGTTTGTGAATTAGTATCATTTCTTTGCCCTTTGCCCTCTGGTGTCCTATTTAGCTTGGGCCTCCTGTTAAGAGTTGGACAAAAGGAGCTCAAGTCAGCAGAAAACCCTGGGAAGTGCTGTGCCTGCCTTTCCTGCTTTCTACAGCCATAGGTCTCCGGGTGGTTAGAGCTTTGTGGATGGGGCTACGCCTGTTAACACCAGATAAAGATGTAGTCCTTTAAACCACGATGCAAAGTTTGTGAACGCAAACTTTCCTGTACCTTTTGACACAAACAGGGGTACAGAGAAAAAAACCATGCCATCTATACTGAGACGTGTCAGGTAAAATTTGACTGAACCACTCTTTATATCCATAGGTAATCAGTACTTTTACAGAAGATTCAACATCCTCACTGTCCAGAAAGAAAAACTGAGATGGAGGAAGCTGAAACGACTTGTTCAGCTTGGTCTGTATGCGAGCAGTTCCTATTTCAGAAAGAACAAAAAAGTTTGAAAATGAATGAAAACAAACTGCAGAACAGCTATTCTATACCTCTTTTAAAAATAAAGAAATGCAGGGGGGAAGCATAGTGCTTTAGCCTCAGAGCTTCCTGGACAGCTGGACATTCTTAGGATGAGGAAGGTACAGCCGATTCAGGTGTTTGCCTCACCTGAGCTGAATGCTGAGAAACCTCAGGTCACTTCTTTATTTTGCTCCTGATTTTCCAGGTAACCTTCAGGACCTATATTTGTTCAGCTCTGCAAAGAGGGTTTGAAATTAAAGGCACCAAAATACTTAAGGATGTGAGTTTTCACCTCCCTGAACCTCAGCTCTGCTTGGGTGTAATGGACATAGTGACACTGCTGTACCTCACAGCCATATCAAGTTCAAATATGTTAAAAATACATTTTTTTACCTTAGATTTTAAACCTAAAAGGAATTTCACATTGATAAGAAATTTGCAGAAGTGAAGGCACAATTTTCCAGTTAGCCAACCATGGTTGGATATCTAAGGATCTTTCTTCAGCAAATATTTAAATGCACATTAACAATGCAGGAGTGCTTTGATGTGACTGAGCATCTTAGAAAAAAAAAAAAGAATATTTGTCCAGATAATCCAAATTACTTGGAACTGCAAACTGAACTATGAACTGTCAAATTTTGGTGGACAAACTTTCTTGCAAGATGTCCAATGCTCCCAGGAAGAGGAAGAAAACAGACTGTTTCCTGTTGTGGTTGTCCTTGCAAAGCAATGCAAATGCTGTAACAAAGTTGATAACAAAATACATTGCACAGCAAAATAGACTCAATTCTGCAGGAAATCTCTGAGATTCCCTGAAAGGTCTATTTAGATGAGAAAAGATAGGGCTTGAGTGAGTTAAAAATATACTGTGGAATGCAATCAGTGCAATGTTATTCATTTTGATATTAAATGAGATTTATTTGACAGTAACACCATATGCTCAGTGGTGCTGTCCACAAGATGACAATTCCATTTTGTAACAACTGTTGAAGTTCAAAAATTGTTTTCATTCGGCTTTGGAATAAAAACAAAAAAGCCTTTCAGATCTTTACAGAATGGAATTGCACTGAAATGGTTGATTTCAGATAAAAAACCCCAGCCTTTTCTTTCGTAAGGACTTTTTGCTTCTAATGGGTTCCTTGGTTGCCCAACAGAGGACAGGAGGAAATGGTCTCAAATTACAGTAAGGGAAGTTTAATTGGATATTAGTAAAAATTCTTCACGGAAAGATTTGGGAAGCATTGGAACAGGCTGCCCAGGGATGTGGTGGATTCACCATCCCTGGAGTTATTTAAAGGACGTGTAGATGTGGTGCTTACAGACATGGTTTAGTGGTGGTGGCCTTGGCAATGCTGGGCTAATGGCTGGATTCAATGATCCTAACGGTATTTTCCAATCTAAACAATTCCATGATTTTAAGGAGCAGGACCTTGGAAGAAGGCTGGAAGACCCGGGGCATGGATAATCTGTAACTTTTCAGAGGCCCTGATACTATTCAGGAGCTTGGTTGAAGTGTCAACCTGCTGAAAACTTTTCCATCAGCACTAATACTTGGTTCTTGATACAACTAAGATTTATTGTATTGATTAGGCATGACTGTAGTTGCAAGCTTTGTAGAGGATGAGACTGGAGCCCTTTTCTGATGGGAAGAAGCGAAACTGAGGATTTTGGCAACAGGAGAGTTCTGGAAGCAGCTGAAGTGAACATGGCAAAAGTTGAGTGCTATTGCTAAAATGTCCAGCACTGAATGTCTCACAGTGTCAGGGATCAAAAACCAGGACAGTTTTAGAATCCAGTGGATTAGAGGGATGCAGTCTTTTACTCTCTCTACCTGAGGTTTTCTTTCACATTGATTGCAGACTGAAAAATGTAGGCACAAAAATATACGTACACCATTTTTCCACTAAAAAATGTGGCAAAATACTTCTTTTCTCATAGACGATGAAAACCTTGGTTTTCATCCAAAATACCTCCAATTGTGAAAACCTCAGGGTTGGGAGGGGGGGTTTGGAAAGAAGAAAGTTTCAATTAGGAGATGCTGCTGTGACATCTTGTGGGGATTAGTTGCCTCAGGTATCCATTCGTGTGAATGGATGAGCACATTCCCAACTGACTGACATTGAGGATTCCTCCCAACCTGCAAGCACTGCCTGTCTTGAAGGAAGGATGTCATGGTGCACTGTGGCAGTCCTCCCTGAGGTAGATATTGGAGGTTGTGTTTAGCTGGGACTTCTAAATCCTTGAAAAGATCGAGGCAGACAAATTACTGTTCCTGTGAACTGACAGCAACATTTCTTAGAAAAGGTTTAAAAATTTAGCAGAAAGTATTCATTGTGACAAAAAAAAAAATTGGTTCACGTACAATCTACTACTGCAAAAAAAAATTTGACAGGAATGATCTTTTTTTTAACCAGTTCTGCAAACAATTGGAAATCTGTGCTAAGGGACTTTGCTAATTCTTGTAGAAGATACATGTCACCAGTGAGACTGCAGCTCTCTGGGCTCTCAGCAGTGCCCTTTGCCTGCAGGATTGTACTCTTCCCCACCTCTCTGCTGCACTGGTGCTGCTCAGTCAGACACAGGGCGCCCTGTTTCCCAGAGCACACGCAGGCACATGCGCTGCCAAGTTTTTAGCCAGACCACTTTGACACTCTTGGCTCTGGCTGTCTCAAAATCGGGCACATATGGTTAATAGGCAGCAGCACCAGTGGAAGAGTGGTACTTGCTTTGAACTGGCAGGTGACAGGAGCAGAAGTATTTGGCAAGAAAGGCCCCTTCTTGTGGTGGTCTTGTGTGTGTGTGTGTGTGTTTCAATACCATGTTCAGTTTCTCAGCAAAGCACACAGACAGAGGAAGATGCCTGTACAGCCACCACACCCTGCTCCCCCCTGACAGGGAGCTGGGATAATGCCTGGCCCAAAGGCATTAGAGAGAGGACACTGTCACTGGTACCCAAGGAAGTCCAGCCCTTGCAGGTGCAGAGAAGGTGTGAAAAATCAGTTTGGCTGGTGGAGAATGTGTGTGTGTGTGTGTGTGTCCTCGAACTGCCTAATAAATACATTCATCCAATTAAAAGGAACAATGATTCATTAACAAATCAGGTACTTAAAAATTACTCATTTAGGACAATCACTTCTACTTCCTCAGCTTTTCACTTCATTGCTGCTTGTGCAAGTAAAAACAACAAACTAAATGGAGACCTTATGGGCACCAGGGACCAATTAATGCCACGTGACTTCCTCCCAGGCTTCCATGAAAATAACTGTATTATAATGGTCTGTGATATTAATATCGGCTTTGGGAAAGTTAGGCAGCAGCTCCATAGGGAAGCATGTAGCATGAGCAAGCACTCTGGAATGTGCAGTATTTGACAGAAGAGAAGTGGTATCTTTTTATAAGTTGCATCTCTTCTTGCTATTGAAACAGAAAAGTCAGCTAGAAGAATACAATTGCCTGAGGGAATCTGAGCAACTTTTTTTTTTTTTTTGGGGGGGGGTACCTTTCCAGTATCTGTTGGAATAAACTCCAGAGCCTCCTTGCTTTTAATTCATTTATCAATCTACAAATTAAGTCTAAGGGTTAAATTCTGAGGTGAGTTTGGGATCCTAAATTTATACAGCTTTGGAGTTCACTTTTCAGGTTTTCTTCCTCAGAGCTTAAATAATTTTGAGGATTTGCTTTTAATCTCATGGCTATGTGGACCCCCACCAGATTTTTGCTGCAGAGTATGTGGCTCATAGATGTGAGGAAGCAGTACCTCAGCAGATATAACTACTAAGCTATGTGAGTTCACAAGAAGAACTTACTTTGCTTCTTAGGCTGGCCTGGCTGGTTTGAAACATGGTTCTGCTGTTTCAAACTGCACCTTGCACTGAGACATGCAAGGGATGGAATTTACTGCCCTTCTTACACTGGTGATGCACAGGTGATGCAGAGAAGCCCTGGGCAGAACCTGTGCATGCCAGTGGAGTCACTCTGGGGTAAAAGTAGTAATCTCCCCATCTCAGTCTTGGACCCCACATTTCCTCCTCTGTTCACTAGGAACAGTGCCTGTGTGCTTGTCCAGCCACGGCTTTGTCATGTTGGACTTTCCTTGAAGTGGAGGCACACAGAGAGACCACCCTACCCCCGCCCCCAAGGCTGGGCAGTTAAAAGGCAAAGGCGCTGGATAAGACCCACCAGCAAAGCAAGAAAGCACCACAGAGCACTGAGATCAAAGGTCTGGCAGGGAAAGAAGCAGCCACAGCAGCCTGGGAGAGTGCAGCTGTCCGGGCCACATCCACCCTGCTGAGCCACGTACCTGATTGCAAAGGACAGACAAAATAGTTTCACGTGCACGTCAAAGCACCGAGTGGAAAGAGTACAAGGAAAGCAAGCATTAGGAGAGTGTGTTTTAATGCCTTTCATGATGACTTTGGCCTCAGTTTCTGCATCCCCACAGTAGGAATATTAACTCCAAAAATTCAAGTCAGTAAGCAAGAGCAGACAGGGTGAAGGCAGGCTAATAACTGAGCATGAAGTGGGTTAACTGAAAAAGTGGATCTAAATAGCATCACATTTGGAGGAGTGATTTGGGTTAGAGGTTCAGTTCAGCTCAGCTCTGGAAAGTTCACATACTGGTTAAACTTTGGATAAACTTTTGACCCCTTTTTCTTGTAGAAATCAGACTAGAATCACACAAACAGAGACTCTCTCGTGAGCTTTCCAATACTGCTTGTTTTTAACTGAGCCAGTAATAGAAGAACAGATTTCTTCATGATACTCCTGTATTTCTACTTTCAAACTCATCCAGTTTCTTTTTCTTTTCCAAACCTGTGACATTTTTCATTCTATTCCATATAAGGTTTGGATATTAGCTGAGGGCAAGTCCAGCTCTATCCTGACTGATTTTCTCATCTGGGAATAACTGTCATCTTTGCTGGCCTTTTTCCCATCCAGTGTTAAATATTTTCATTAATGACTGGAGAATTAGTCCAAAGACAGAGATTTTTGTTTCCCAAACATCAGCTGTTTCTCTCCTCCCTACCAGAAGTGCACGGCTCTGGTGGCCCTCATCCTGCGCAGCTCTGCATGAGCTGATGCTCTATGATTTTTTCCTTCTTTATCTCCTAGTCTTCCTCATCTGAAGACTGCCAGCCAGCTTTCCTCGCTCTTTATGTCTTCTGCTCCTTTCTCTGTGCCCCTGAGTCCTCTTTCTTCATGACTCATGAACAGAAGCTCCCACCAGTTACATGTGCTTTCCCCCACCATTGCTAGCCAAAAGGGGAAGAGGGAAATATCTTCTGAAAATATCAGCACTTTCTTCAAACCCACTCAGATTATCTGTTTGCTGATTCCTATCCTGTAGCCTGTGACCTCAGCAGTGCAGGAGTTTTAGTTCTGTTTTCTTCATCAGACTGATTACATTGTCAGCACTTAAAATAAACAGGAATTAATAACAGCAAAACTAATCAACACTTGGGAGTGTAACCACCCTTAGAACTGATAGAATCAACTGGTAGGTGATAATTAGAACCAGCCAGAAGCTTTTTCTCAAAACTGACATGTAAACTTCCTCCATGTTAGAAACCACACATTAAAATGCTCTCCCACAGCAAGCAAATTTCCTTGTTCTTTTTTATATCCTCACAGTGTGGAAGGTCCTGTATAGACCACAAAAACAAAGTAAGAGTATCCAACCCTCACCAAATATTGCTTTCACATATTTCTGGCTCATCCAGACCTAGAAAACCCCAGAAACACAACTGAGCCTGAACTTTGGAAATTCTGAAAACTGTTTTTCAGGCCCAAGAGAGGAAGGAGGAAACGTATCTGAGCTCTTGGGTTCTTCTTCCAAATGGATGTTTCTGTGGTTTCTCTGCCAGGGAATGCTGCAGTGACTGGGACTGGGTGCTGACATCAGTATCCCTCATGCTGCTCTCTCCAGCTGGGTGGGGAATTCAGTGTCAGCACACAGCTGGGGGGATCCAAGCCCAGCACTATGCTGTGCACCCATCCCTGCAGCCAGAAGCTAAGTTCATCTGTGTTGGAGATACATTAAAGTTATTTAATGATTTCCATTGCATCCAAGCTGTGTTTGCCATCAGAGTAACCCACGTTGTTCAACTGGATAAAGGACCAGATTTAACTGAGGAGGTTCCCTCAATGGAGGTCAGGGTAGTGACTAGAAACGGCTTTAATTTTGTGCTTATGGATCATTTTCCTTCCCTTCTTCTTCCTCTCTTTAGATGATGAGGGGTAAGGATTTTTGGTGGTACTGTTGGTTGAAGTGAGGAGCATATTTAAATCCTGCAGGCAGGAGCAAGATGTGAGCACCCCGGCTCAGGAAACAAGTGTAGCAACTTTGCAGTGGTGCAGAGAACATCATCTTCAGAATGACTCGGTGTTGTGGCTTTGATGATTTCTTCAGACACTGTAAGTAGACTGACAAATTGACTTTCAAGTGAAAGGTCATTGAAAAGAATTGTGGATAAAAGCATCTGGATTTACAATTGAAAAGCTACAGAAGTTCAGTTTACAACTCTACTGGGTTCTGTGCGTAGGAGTTTCTATCATATAATTTGGCAGCTTCTTCTGCCTCCTGATTGGGGTTGTAGAAAATAAAAATTCCTTGTGGTTTCTTTCTTTTTCTTTTTTTCTCTTTTTAAACACAGTGGAGAGTTGTGGTGTTTTGGCAAGTCTGATACAAAGAAATATTGTACTGGCATTGTCTCATATTGTAGGTGACCTCAGGCCTGAACTATACAAGGGAAAAAAATAGGTCTCTGTTGAATAGAGTGCACATTTGCTTGAATCAGATTATAGAGGGAGTGTGAAAAGCAGAGCACACACGCACGATACATTTATTACTGATGTTGTGGGCTTAAATGTAATGCCCAGTTCTCATCCCGGGATGCAAATCAGGAGCAGCTATGTGGTGTTAAAGCCTGCTCTGCTCTGGTGTATGAGGTTCCTCCCGGTATTCCTCTCCCTAATCTCACAACTATAATAAAAGGGTACTTGCAAGACAATTAGGTGGCTGAAATTGCTTAATCTGTCCAAACACTCACAACACATGACTCCAGTGGGATAGTTGCCTTTCAGAGTGTTTGTGACAAGAAGTTTATGGACCACTTTTTTTTTTTAACTTCTTCCCCTTTCAGGAATCAGGACGGGAACTTAAATCCTAGAAATCCTTACCAATAAAAGCAAACACTGAATGCAGAAAGGCTCCCTAGCACTCCCTCCTCCCTTCCCCTTCTTTGTGGGACATAAAACTAAACTAAACAGAGATTTGTGCCTATCAATATTGACTTGACTGATTTCCCTTTTCCTGACTTCTCTAATCCTGTGGTAGATTTTCTGTGACATTTGCTTCCGGTAGCAGATTCATATGAATGTTCACTCTAGAAACAGAACATTTCCAAATGTCTATTAAAAAGCAAAACAATGTGGTCGAAGAAAATAATGGGGAATGTTTTTCTGCACAGTTTAATTTCAGCAGCTTCCGCTATTTTTTTTCTACTTGAAAAAGTAGTTTTTCTCCAGTATGTAAGGGTTTCCTTGTATGAGAAAACTTACTCAATAGAGCTATTAAGGAAAATAGTGCACCAAGGCTCCTTGCACTGTCTTCTTTGCAGGAATTAGTCACCCAATATGCCCTGAAGTCCAGACTGCAGTCATTAGCAGAAGCCTGAAGACCTAGGTTAGTACCTAGGGTGGAGCTGAGACAACTGCACTCATTTCCTTCTCTCCATCAAAAGATTGCTTTGTCCTCAAGGAATAAGACAGGGAACTGCCCTGATTTTGCTTCCAGATGCTTCTCTTGGTCTTTATGTGACAAGAACTAGGCCTTGGAGCAGAACTCCTGCTGTTGGGTAAGTCCTGTCCCCACCACATTAGAAATCTCAGGCCATTGCCAAAGTAGAGAACTGGATTCTCTAAGTGCCTCCATCGATGGCAGAGGAAATTTGGGCAAGGTGCTCTACAAGCACGAGAGCTACAGTGGGAGAAGCCTGCCTGCTTCCCCTTCCTCTCCCTTGCTCTCTCTCCTTTTGACGCATCCACATTGCACAATGTGTGCTACATCTGTACTGCACCCAGACTAAGCGAGAGGGAAGAACTGATGACAAATTTTGAAACGTCAGCAAAGAACTAAGCATGAATCTTTATTTGGTTTTTGGGGGTTTTGGTGTTTTTTTAAAGCAGTACATCCCTATTTTGTTGGTAAATACACCCAGAAGTGGAACAGTCCCTGTTTCAGTGAGCTCAAGGTAGCTTGTGCAGGACCTACACTGATACAGCCCTCAGAGAGAACTTGGAGGGACCATGCTGCACATCCTTCTCTCCTCCAAAATGTTGTACACAAACCCTGGCTAAGCCCTTTTTTCTAAGGAAGTGAATAGCTAAATATTACCTTCCTGCTCTGAACCAGCATTGCCAGGAAAAGATGCTGTCAGTCACAGGGCTCATCAGCCCTCCTGCAATCCTTGCCAATCGCATAACGATGTGTCCACTGTCAGGAGCAAATTATATCCAGCACTTAGAGCTGGGTTTGATTCCTCTAGGCATGAAGTTGCAAAGGTCTCAGCTACTCCACAGAGTGGTGGGAGCATTAGGGCCACGTACTGGTCTGTGAGGCTGACACAGGGCAGCTGACAATGAGATGCTACTATTTTTTCTTCATCCACTGCTCTGCAGATTTTAACTTAAATCTTTTTTGTTATACAGTAATATACTAAAAGGCCATGCTTTCATTGAGGAACCCAAATATAAATAAAAATTGCGATGATTTCATCAAAAAGAGTCCTGTGGGTTTGGAAATCGCCCCTTGAGATGAAAGTGGCTCCTGGCAGTTTTCAACCGGCTTTGCTTGCTGTGGGGCCCGTGCAATAGAGGAATATATGCTAGCACAGGGTCTCAGGGTTTGTCTCCTCTCCTAGCTTCTCTCTCTTTTTCCTGCACTAAGTCCCATCCTAGGAGTGAGCAGTCCTCGGAAATACATCCCACTTGCAGGATGAGGGCCACTGAATGATCTGGGAAAGCAGAAGAAACTTGATGGTTTGACTGACTTGCAAACTTAACACTTTTTCCACACAGAAACAGAGTATCACTAAAGCGAAAAATCATTGAGAATTCTATTTTTGTTTGGTTTCTCCCCCTCCCCCTTTTACAAGTTTTCCTTCAACTCTGTTTTCCAGTGTCACTGAGTTATTATTATCCAGATCCAAATCTCACAGTTTCACTGAAGGAGAACGTGTATTAAAATACCAGATCTACCAGAAAACATCTGCAACTCGCAAGTCTATTGTGTTACTATTATATGAGCAAGCCATTGTAAATTCTTTTAAGTCTGTAACTTATTTCACGTTAACACACTGTGTGTTTTACAACACCATTTCAAAGTTTATGGCCTTTTTTCTTTAGCCGCTTGTTCCAATTGCATCTTATATTTCATCAAATATGGTAAAGAAACCATGAGAATAAATTGATGCTCCATATGAACCCCCTTAAAAATGGATGTTGCCAAATTGCTGTAAAATGGTTTTCCTTTTGAGCCCTCCAGAATTGTTAGTAGGTTTCTGAGGCTAAATTCTACAGGGAAATGTTATGACCATTTAAGGCCTCCAAACTTTATGCTTCAGTACAAAAGGCCTAAGGGCGAGGATTTAAAATGGATGAAGTGGAGAAATTTGCACTTCCTTAAGAAAACACAGAGCATTTCCTTCCGCGTGTCAGAAATGAAACCAGAAAATACAAAGCAATTTGTCAGGAAACTTTCCTTCCATAATTCCCTCTTCAGCCCTTCCTCTCCCACCCTTCCCTGCTCCCACTGCAGCCCTGCAAGGCTCATTTTCTCCTCCTTGCTGTCAGCTTTACGGCTGCAGGTCCCAGCTCCGGGCACGGTGATGGACGGCGCTCTGCTCCTCACCTCGTGCGCCAGAGCTTTGCTGTAAGGTCTCCTCGTGTTCACAGCCTGCTCCTGCCACCCTCTTCCCTGCTCACCTCCCCACCCCAGCTCATGCCTGCAGACAATCCTTCAGGAGATAAGTACCCTTCAGGGACACCCGCTCAGCCGCAAATGACGCGGCGTCATTTGGCTCTAATTGGACGCTGGTGTAAAAAAGAAAAAAACACTTGTCATATTTATGAGTTACTGTGAGTTAATAATACGCTGGGATCCATTAGTTAAAGAACATTTGCTCCAAACATGTGGCTTCAGCTTTTTGTTTTTCATTCAAGCAACATTTTTTCAGATGAAATGCAGTTGCCGTTTTTCTCCCAGGCGCTCAGTGAGCCTCAGGGAGTTACAGCATCAATTATTTTTCTCCCCATATGTGGAGCAAAATAAAGAAAAAAACCCGAGTGTCCTAGCCAGAGAAGTTGGAATTATTATCCAAAATAATAATAAAAGAGTATCAAAACATCCAGAAATCAAAAGCTGCAGCCAGCTGAATAAATGTAGTCAAAATTGAAAACATGAAGTCTGCAGAAGATTCTTTTGCAAATGAAATGGGCTCTGCTCTCTCTGTATTTTTAGCGATGTCTTGTCCTGCCTGAGCCAATTCTTTTTTTCCCAAAGTCTGTCTACTTGAGTGACTTTACTTTGACTCTATTTCGAATGATAAATTCATTAGTGCCTTGCAGGTGGATTTGCCTCAATTTGAAAACTTCAGAAAGGACTAAAATGACAAGCAAAAATAGAGCACGAACAGAAACTTCTTTTCATATTCTCGCTTCGGAAATGGTGCTGTGTTTATGTGTAATAAAAATCAAGATGTTCATCTTTCTTCCTCCCTCCCTCTGCAATATTTTTCCAGCCCTGAAGATGTCAAGAGCAGAATTTACCCTTCCCTTGATGCCATCTTTTTTTCCCCCCCTCCTGTTTCATCACAGCTGCATGGACTGCAGCCAACTCAAACTGTACCTTCGCACTTCGCTGCTTAGGACTCTGCTGCACGTTCAATTTGACAAGACTTTTTAATGTAGATAACTGAGCAAACAGACTGAAACTTCAGACCGGTGACTGCACACCCCAGGATGCCAACACCTCACACCTCACTGCCTTATCCTTACACAGGCTGATTTCTCTCACATCAGGAAGAGGCAACACAGCAAACTTTATGAAACCCCACTTGCTCTCAGCACCTGTGGCTTAATTTGGAAGCTCCACCTGCTCTTTGGTTCATGTATGCTGACCATACCTAGGAAACATTTATGGAACATTTTACATATTGCTGCTGCTTTATTAGTAATAAGTTTTCCTTTCATTTATAAGCTTGAATTAAGCAAACAGCTCCTCCACTGCTGACTCAGCCTCCAAAGCTGCACTTTATATATGTCAAACAACATATATAAATTTATAAGGTGAACAATGGTTGTATTTAAGTACTGATTTAGTAATCATGAACTTTGCTGGCAGTATCCTTTGGAAACTAAATCCATAATTTTTATTAGTATTAAATGTTTCTAATGGGAGTTGACAAATACTTGAACTGAGTTGCTTTTTCTCTGCACTTGGCAAAAGGAAAGGGACAAAAATTCTTATTACACAATGAGAAATGCATTAATACTAAAACCCATTCATCTCAATTTTCTACAAATATAATTTAAGACCTTTTACAACCATTGGTGAAATTACAGTGTGCTGTGGGGAAGTTGCAAAAATTTTATGAGAGTAATAAAATTGTCATTGTAATACCATTATAGGGTGCAGGGACAATATAGATATTTGAATTACCTATTGTCCTTATGCCAGGCTGAAAAAGCTACATGCAGGAATTATAGCATGTAATGGAGACAACTGTTGATACAAACCAGAGAAAGGAAATCCAGGTCCACTTTAGCTGGCCTAAGACAAATCCTCATTAGAAACACGGACTCAGAATACCCTTCCCACTTGTGTCAACAACAATGAAATTTAAACTGGTGGACTGTTTTACATTTGTGTCAATGGTAGCACAGAGACCAACTAATTAAGCAGAGATTATGTGTAATAAAACAGTGTAGCATCCAAAACCCTGATGTTTTTAACTTCTGTACCATACTTTCTAGGGTTTGCACTCAAGCCTGACTGAAGGTAATCATGGTGGTCCCCCTCATTCACAGCAAAAAATAAAACTTCTCAGGTAGCTCATGGCAAAACCACGAAATCTTACCTGGAATTAAAATGGTGTTAACTTTCTAGAAGTGGAAATTCCTTTCTCTGAAGAATCGTCTTGCTGGGCTATATCCAGGGCAAGAGTATTGCTTTCTCCCTGCCTGTCCAAAGGACAAACAAAAGGAAAAAAGAGCAAGAAAACAAGAGAGGCAATTGCAGCCTTGTACGTTAGTAACATTTCACTGGCTGCGTTCAGGAGAGCAATAAAAGAATTGAAATAGTTCAAGCATCTGCCCTTGGCTGAGGGACTTATAATTATACACTACAGACTGCACTCGCTTGGAACAACTGTCTTTGATTCCTATCTCTTCTTTTATTACAGCTGAAATACAAAACTCCTGATGAAACCATTACATTTCCATGTGAAATTCACAACTATAAGGGGAAACCTCTGCAAAGTTGCCAGACTTTTGAAGGGCGGCAGAAACATATGGGCAAAGGTTGTAAAGTTCCCTTCCAAGTTTCAAAGGTCCAACCACTTGGGGCAGCCTGCTCTGGAGTTAGAGATTTATTCTCTTCATTTTAGTAAACACTTTGGAATGGGAGTAAGAAAGTTAATTTTATTTCCTGTTTATTAAGAGTTACCATACTGTCAACTCCTGAAGTTCAGCTGATCACTCTCCTGAAAGTCACTGACTTTACTCCTCACCAGGATGATGAAAACTGTGACAAAATCAGCCAGTAGACATTTTCAAACACCCAGATACTCAGTGGGATCTCCTGTGCTTTTAATACCCCTTAAGGCTTTTGTCCTAAGTTCAGACGACATTCCTCCCACAAGTGAGAAAGACTCATAAGCCTTGTAAGGACCCTCAAAGTGACAGCTGGAGCTGACTCTTTTTGCCCAAGTCTCCCCCAGAGGAGATGGGCAGGGAAAGAAGAGGCAGAGATATCAGCGGGTCCACATCCAGGCATCTATTTCAAAATCCCCAAAAGGGTGCATAGCAAGCACGGGTCCTTCAAAGAGGGTTCTGATCGGTGAGTGTGCCATTTTGGGTCTCCCTGGAGGGAGCACCCTGAGGACTTCACTAGTGGTTTCTAAAAATGCCAGCTGAGGTAGGGCTGCTGCCTCTCCTGTGTCCCACAGGGAGGTGGCAGTGCCAGGATCAGCGTTCACCACGGAAAGCTGTCGCTTCACCGGCCGCAGACAAAGCATCTAACAGAGCCCCCTCTGCCCATATCCACACACTTGATATTTTACTGAAAGCAAATTCAGAGCACACCTTTCTGTGCTCAGACAGCCTAAGCCTGCCCCCTCAGCCAGGGAAGCAGCTCAGCAGCCCTAGCTCCCGTCACGCTTATTCCCATGTTTTGCACGTTGCCAAGAGGCAAGAAGGTATTTCCCTTCACTGCAACCTTTTATTTTCTGTTCTTTTTAGTCTGGCTAATATGTCTTCTTGGTAACCACAGTATAATAAATTTCATAGAGCATGACCAGCATACTTAGTTCATATTATTCATTTGCAGTCATTTATTTTTTCCAGCTCCTCTTCCACTCCCGGTCCCCTCTCCCCAGCTCACTCTGCGGAATGATAATAATACACACAGAGTGCCGGCTGGCTGAGAAGGACTTAAAAACAACAAGTAAGAGGATCTTTCTGTGCTCACACCTGTTTTAAGATTTGTTATCCTTAAAAAGAAAAGCTGTAGGGATTCACTCTCTTTCTTCCTTGTAGACCCCAGTGGAATATACCATTAAACCACAGGGAGGAGAGAAAGCCTTCAGTGCACTTAAATATACTTATGTCAAATCCATCTCATTCTTCCTGCCTTCTTTCCTCAATCTAGCCACCGTTCCCAAGGGCTGGAGAACATTACAACCCATTCACTTTATATGAATGGGCACAGACAGACTTTTTCACCATTTCGATATGTCTACATTTGCAGGCATATCCTGTAGGCCAACAGAAACAGCCTTAATTTCAATTTACTGTCTCCCTGAGGAACATGCCATTCTCCTGAAAGTGGAAAAAACCCTCAACGGCTATTCCCTGCCCCCCTTCCCTCCACCTCAAGTCAAGATCTGAATTGGAGGGAAAATTTCTCCCAAGATTAATGGACTGCCATTCTGATGCTTATAACAGGGCACATGATCTTTATTAAACAAGTAATGAACAACTTTCACCAAAATACTGTATTTGGAAGGTGCTCAGTGTTACTGGACACGACTCATCTAAATCTTTTCCCAAGTCCCTGTAGATTGGTGTTATATTAAGAAAAAGAAAACATTCCTCAGTGGTCATTTAACTCTGCCTTGTTTTTCAGCGGTGCTATCAGTAATGACAAAAACAACACTAATAAAAAAGTAGCCAAGGTCTTGGCTTGCTAACTTCAGATGCAGGCTAGGATCAGCTCAGTAAAGCCTAAATGGGAGATTCTCCCACCTTCCCAAGACAAGTGTTGGAGGCTAGCTATTATTGCAACAAACTAGAAACAAAATGGGTAACAAATAAATATTCAGTGGATAGCGGGAGTATGAAAAACAACCAATAGAGCTTGCCAGACCTTTTTGGTCACAGCTTTGATTTAGAGCAAAGTAACATGTAGAAATAGATTTAGGAGAGGAAAAAGTTTCTTTGCAGAAGCACTGATGCCTTACTGGCATTCTGGCTCTGCTGGTACCTGGTATTACAGGATTTCACTGGGCCTTTGGCACTTGTCTGGAAGAAACTGCAAATACAGAAGTCAATGTGCAGTGTTGCTGTGGTGCACAGCTGGGCAAGTTTATAATTAACCATTTATCATCTAATAGCTATGGCACAAACCTAGCTATATCTCCCAGGGCTGTAAATACCAGGATATTCCAACAGGCTCCTTAGGAAAGTATCAGACACCGGAGCATTTGGCCAAACAGTGATTCATGTTACTACACTGAAGCCGTTCTAGCCTTGCTGATGTATTGCTGAATACCTAATGTTTTCTGTGCGGTCTCTTTAGGGAGGATGATAGTTCAGAGATTGATGGGCCTGGTCCAAGTTGTCCAAGAGGTCTGATGCTGTAAATTTTTTCATGGAAGTGCTGCATTTAAGGCAGCTCTTTCTGGTGTGCTCGTATTCGAGGCGTCTGGTTATGAGCAGGCATAGGTGGGCATAAAGGGGAGGATCTGCTGGTCAAAAGAAGCCAGGAGGATTAGGAACTGTCATCTCAGCCTCCCACAGATGGGCAAATTACAATGATATTACCCATCTCCGTTTTGGAAGTAGAATCTGTTCCTTTTTCTGTTGTAGGAAGCATTTTATTTATTTTAGCTACATTGCAATTAAAAATAGCAGCAAACCAAGAAGTGGTTAGAGCGAAGGCACAGAAAAATTGGCCTCAGTGGAGAAATGAGTTTTTCTTCCCACAGTTACAAACAGCCTCTGCTTAGCAAATTGGATGTCTTTTCAGATTGCAAATGACTCCAGAAAAAACAAAGTCCCAACTGCAACATGAAGGCCAGAGTTAAGTCTGCTGTACGTGACCATAACTAAGGAAGGAAGACAGCAGTCTCAGATAGCATTTACTTCTCTGAAAATGCCCATCTTTTGATCTACTTTTTGAATTTTCCCATTATCATTTAATGGGAATGGTAAATCTTTCCAGGGAGTATCCAGAGAAATTCTTAGACACAGTCAGATTCAGGATATGGCACAAGGCCATCTCTGAACCAAATTAATAAATACAGCAAGCCATGAAAAGTCTTTGGAGCCATTATTCTGAAGGTTTGTTCTGGTCATTGCTTCTGTGTTAGCATTACTCCATAGTTCCATTGCAATCACAGATGCTTGCATAAAAGAAACATTATGCTGAGACTAATGCTTTTCATGCTTAGGAAATCTTTTTCTCATTAGTCGCCAGCAATGACGAGAGTAACCCTCTCCCATTTTGTTCTGAATATACATCACGGGTTTTTTGGAGAGAAATATAGTTAAAGAAGGGCTAAAGCCTGACCTACAATCTCTCAGAGACAACTTTTAGTGCTGCATTTGCTCACTTGGGGTTTGCTACGGGCTGGAGGTGTTGGGGGCTGCACCTGAGAACTGCAGAAGAAACGCTGCTTTTAGTGACCTGGGTGGGAGCTGCCCTTTGCAGCTTTCTGCCAGTGGAGCAAGGCAGTGTCAAGCTCCTGCAGCAGTTTGTACTGTACATGTGACTTCACAGCTGAGTGTAAAGCATTTGCTATTACTAATCAACCCGGGTGTTATGTTAATTGGCTTGATTCTTAACTGAGGGGAGACTGTGTTTCAGACACCCAGGACAAAACCTGTTAAACCTCAATTAGGATGCAGCCAAGGAAAGTGCAGATGAGTCTGGAGTAATTACCAGACAGTGGCTGACAGGCAAGTTCCTGTATTTTCAGCCAGAACAGGTGATTTTGAAACCTGACCTCCAGCAGCTGCCGGCTGGGCAACACATTTGCTCCGCAGGGGCTGCCCGGGATGGCCTTTGCTCTGCTAACAGCTCTCTGCTGCACATCAACAACTTAGCGCCGAGTGGGAGAGTGGAGCTCTCGGCTTTCATACCCAGAGGGTGGCAAATGGCAGGACCCGACCACAGAGACATCACTGCAGGGAAATGGGGGACCAGGGCTGCGATGGAGCAACCTCTGTGCTGCTGACCCACATTCCTCTGCAAAACAAGCCTGCAGGATAAGAAAGAGTGATAAGGAATTGGGCAACCTATCCATCTTTGCATCCATGAGTGGAGTGCCTACCTTGTCCCAAGGGATCATCCTTGTCTACCTGTTGCCATGAGCTGGAATTCCTGTGCAGCACAGTATGCATGCTCAGGGAAGGGAAGATGGGGTTATGGCCTTTTGAGACAGGCTTTCTCTTTAACTAGAAATGAATTTTGTCCTCTTTATGAGCACCTGCTTCATGTCAGCATGTGAAGATAGACAAAATGTGCAGCTTGTAGGGAGAGGCTACATCACTCTTGAAGAAAACATGTATGCCTTGGAAAAACAGGCAACCTCTCCTGTGTGTTCCATCGCAGCTACTGACACAGTGGAGGACTCTAACACCCTCATGCAGAGCTTTCACATGAGCTTGGATAGCTTTTTCCACATTATCCCCATTTCACATTCAGAAAAATGAAGCCTAGGGTAAGAGATGAAGTTGCTGAAGTTCACCTGGCAAAGCACAGGGTATAGAATACATTTTGTGTACCGCCTGGTCTCTACAGCCAAGGCAAACATATTAATTTACATTAAAAGAGAAAGGATCCTATGAGCAGAGCTGGAGCTACAGACTTTTCTTAAACACACACTAAAGAAGAAATCATTTTCGGGGAGGAAACTATGCACCTGGAAAGCATACTGAGTTTTAATGGATATTAATGTCTTGCAAAAATAAAACAAAGCCTGGAACTTAATAATTTGCCTAAAAATAAAGAACATTTTGTTTTTAGTGTTAAACAAGAATTAAATTATCCAGCACATGTTTGATACTCCTGAGCTGAAGTGCTTTGAATCTGATGCACAGACAATAAATTACAGAAGGCAGCATGGTGCAGTGGATGGAGGGGGCGAGGAGACAGGGGGTAAAGGTGAGCACGCAAACTGTGCTGTGCCAGAACATCACCAGAGCTGGCTCCCGAATGAAAGCTGGAAGACCCAGGTACCAGAAGGCAGATGGAAAAAAGGGGAATGCAGTCCCATCTGTGGATACTGTTTCTTTTCATGGTTCTCACTGCCTGACCTCTTTTTCCCATCAGTTCCCCAGTGAGGAGATCAAGGTGAATTACTCTGGATGGGTGAGTCTCGGCAGAGCAAACACAGCTGCTGGCAGGGAGAGCTGCTTGGAGAAACAACATGGAGAAAGCAGGAGGTGAAGGCTTTTATAAGCCAGCCCCACTAACGGCACTTCTCTTTTTCGCTCTCCAAGGCTTAGTTCCTGTCCCACTGCAGTCAATGATAATTTCCCTCTTGACTTCAGTAGGAGGATTGAGCTTCTGGAGGGCAATGGCTCCTGACCCGGTTTCTCCTCCTGTTATGTTAGGCACTAAGCCTGAACAGCTTCTCTTCTGCAGACTTAAGTGTAGCTGACTTGTATTCCCTTCAGAACAACCTTCCCAGCCCTGATTTGTCTTCCCCATCAGCGGATTCAGACAAAGAAGCAGTTCACACTGTGCTGTGGCATTGCCACGGTGAAAGGAATCTGCTCTGCCCAAAGAGCAGGTTTGGGGCAGAGCCTCAGACTCAACCTGTGGTGGAGGTGGAAGACCCCTCTAGGAGAGAATTTCTGTGCCTTTAATGAGAACACGGGTGCATTTCTGTACATGTAACCAGCTAGAGCGTACTTCAGCTTTGTTCGAGTCTCCCTTGTTTGTCCCAGCAGTTGAGTTATATGCATATTTTGCTGTGCACATAATGCATAGCTTGGCCAGCAAAAGATAGGAAGGGTAAATGATGGTATGTTTACCTTAGCTCATGGGGATGTCTTAGTGGTTTAACCTTCAGATGCGGTGTGCCTAACTTTCCTCTAACCACAGGTCCAAGTCCCAGCTGGGCTGACTCAGCCTTTATCTTCCTCAAGATAAATTCAGCCCCATTCACTTCACAGTGGGTGGGTGTTTCAGATGAAGCTTTAAAAATGAGAGTTTTGTCTGGTCTGGATGGACCCTAATGATGCCTTAAAACTTTTCACAAGAAAAACATTGGTTGTGGGCCAGAATTCCCATTCTTTGTTGCAGAAGCATACTGGGAACATGAAGAGAAGGCTCCACGATGCTTGGAGTGGAAAGACACTGACGTGGTGGTGAAGCAAGCTGTAAGGCAAGATTACTGTACCCCATGGGCACACTTGTAATGCCCTAAAAGAGCTGGGATTTGAGGTCTCTAGCTGGCTAGAAGGTCTTGTACAGCCCACTGAAGTAGAATTAGTTGCAAGTGATTTTCCCTCCCTAGGAAGATTTAATCCTACTGTGGAATAGGAAGCAAAAGCATTCAAATAGCTTCATGAGAAGCAGAAGACAAGGAGCGGCAGGTCAGTTATAGGGCACTTGCACAGGGATGTAAAAGGCTGATTTCTCAGAGCATCCTCTGAGCATATGGGAAGTATAAGGATGTTCATTGGTCTCTGAGTGGCTCTGGATAAAAATTCCATCATGTTCCTAAGAAGCCTTTCTAATGACACAGCTCTGCCAATATCAGTGTATTCCTGCAAAATTCTTCTTTAAGCAATTCACCATTTTCTAAAAAAAAAACCAAGCAAAACCAAAAAATTCCAATTAGCTGTACCTTTCTGACAGCATAATCATGGAAATGCTGTCATTAGCACAGCATTGTGTTTCTTCTATCAGCTGCAAAGGCAGCAGTCCTTATCCACATGTGACAGGCTCAGGGGAGTGGGTTAAACAAAATAAAATAATTCTGCACAATTCTGTCAGAGCCCAAACAATTATTTAAATCAGTTAAAAAGAAAACAGGTTTTCAATTGCATTTCCCCTCAGTTCGTCCTTCAAGGCTTAAATGCCTCTGTCCTTCCAGGGGTAGAGGCATCACAACAGCACAAGAGAGTATAATGGCTTTGTATTTCTGTCCAAAGCGGAAGGAATGGAAAAATCATGAAAGATGACCAGTTTGCCTGAGATCTCTATCCATTTTGCAGGCACAGGTGGTTTGATTTAACATCTGAAATGCTGGATCCTGAAGCACAGCAAAAGCAACTTCCAGCCCCTAGGGAGGAGCCCGTAATTAGTACAAAGAATGGACAGCGCTGGCAGGTCATACAGAGCTGTATTTCCAGAAGAAGGCATTTTTTAGTGTAGTCAGCACACTTTTTGATAAGGCAAGCACATCTCAAGCATTTAGGCTTAAATAAACATGCTGATTAATGTGCTGAAGGTGGAACATAACTTTCCACTGGACTGAATCTCTTAAAGTGTTTTGTATTCTAGAAGGCAGATCTGTGCAAAATATTGCAAAATAAGATACCATGAAAATGTTGGAGACAGTTTGGAAGCACTGCAATAAAACTTAAGATTAATAGTGTGGTCCCATCAATGTCAGGGAATTTTCTCCTTGTCTTCTTCACTATGTGGCCTATTATATTTGTGACTCAAATAAGGTTTCTTTCAGCTCTCCCTGGTACGGTGAGGGAATTGTAGAGTACTACTGAAATGTGAAGTGCTTTGAGAGTGTGCACCAAAGTGCTACAGAAGCGCTAACTGGTATTATCAGCTGTGAATAGATATGCTTATTATCAGCAGACAGTCCTTCAACAGTCCTGCTCTACTGTGCATCTGCAGCCAGCAGTGATCTCACTTTATACAGCAGCAGCCAAAGAAATAGGTTGGGTTCCTTAATATTAAAATGCGTTAGGGGTTAGTAAGCAACTGCCTAACATTTTTTTTTAATTTAGAAGGGACATGGCTCAGTACACAGCTGAGTAAATTTATAAACATGCAGTATTACTAGGTTCTGTTGGCCAAGTCTATTTTATACTCTAAAGAGCTTAGTAGTATAAATATTTTAATTTAGAAAATGCTCCTTCAGATAAAAGGGGAGAATTAAACCAGTAAACTTTTTCATACTCCAGGGCCTGACTGAGCCATTCACGTGCTCACCTGCACTGAGAGCTGGCAGAAATCTGGTACAACTTTCCAATGACTGCGTTCATCTCACCCGTGTCTGGAGTAACAACTCTAAGACTAACGTATTCCAGACGGGATTGCAAACAGAGGGATATGTAAGTATACATTAAAAAGCCTAGGGCTTGGAAGCCTCGGCTTAATCAAAGGAACAGGGTGAGGAGGAAGGGGATATGCTGGCAGCAGTGTTTATCTCAGCTCACTGCTGAGAATCCCCTTTTCGTGCAGACTGCACACCCGTAACAGCTGGCAGAGTATCTTTAGATCAGGAAACCTGTGCTCCTTTAACAGAAAGACCTCCTCACGTTACGTTACTGGAAACTCTGTGTGCAGAGTAACATCAGTCCCTGGAGTTCTTGATGCTTCAGTAAAAGCCTACAGAAACAGAAAAAAAGACCCTAAATTTTGCTAGTAGCTCTAAAGAGAGAGAGAGATGAATAAAACCCAGGAAATCAATCCACATCAAGCTTCAGGATATTTGAAATTCAAAGCGGAGTGTTGCAGTTTGGACCTTTCTCTTGTTTTGAGCTCTTCAGCAGCTTCTTGCTGTGCAAGGATGATAAAAAGGAACCTCCTGTTGGGTGCTGTCCCTGTAGCCTTAGTCAGAGATTAAAAGTAAATTTTTGAGTGGTCACAATCATCCAAAAAGGAGCTGAGCAGTGAGCACAACACTTCTTTGGTGGTGTCTCTCTTAAATGTGTGTGACTTGAGCCATGAAGGCTGGTTCTCCTAAAATAGCTGCCACAAAATGTTTCAAACTTTGAGTCATAGGAATTGCCATGTTATTTGACCTTCTATGTTGTCTCCAAGAAAAGCCAGGTTTTAAAACAAAGCAGGTACAAGGGAAAAAAAATTTAAAAAAAGACTGCTGTAAGACGATAGGCTGCACTTGCACTTTGAGAAATTGAACAAAATCAGGTACACTCAGGAGTCTTCAAGACCTAAATTGATATAACAAGATATTTTCCTGAAAATGTGTTCCTAGTGAGCAATGATGGCTTCTAAGCCAACAGAAGGCTTCCTGAAACGGACACATTTCCCTTAGAGCAATCCTATAACTTGTAATTCACCTTTGGCCTTCATCCTACAACACAAGACACTTAAACCTTGGTCTCATTTACTCTGGAAGCATTTTCAATTGATAGAAAAAAAAAGCCAACATAGCTGTCCTTCCTTATAGCAGGGAGAGCTCTGGTCTATCAATGACAGCAAAGTTTAAAAGCCAGTCTAAATGGATGTATTGTAATTGATGTTACAATGCTGAAGAGCAGATTTTCAGTTTGCCTTAATCCCCATATCTCTATGGACTCAATGTTGCAGTCCTTTTCCAGTGTCCTTCCCATGTATGATACAGTCCTTTTCCAGTGTCCTTCCCATGTATGATATCCAGCTATCCAGAGCTCTTTGGCACAGTCACTGTTGCTTAGTCAGACAAGGGTTCTGTCCTGGCTGTGGACAGGCAAACTGAGGCACAAACTGGTGTGGGCAGGAGGTTTGGAATTGCATTGATGGTCAATGGGTAGAAAGCCAGAGAAGCTGGCTAGATTACTACCTTTTGGTCTTCATAATACTGGGCAATATTAATAAAAATGAAAACAGCAGCAAGCCTGGCTTAAATGAAGAGTTATTGATTTGGTCCCAGAGCATATGTAAATATTTTATTGCACAGATGGAGCCCCTACAACTTGCTTTCCTTCATCCCATAAAGGCCCTGTTTTACAAGGATACTTGCTGCCCCTGGGGAGGGCTGGATCCAGTTTCCTCTCCATTTATGTATGTTTTTCGGGGGGGAGGACTGGGCTCAGGTAAGGAGAATCGATTCCTCAAGTGCAGGACAGAGAAACTTTTCCTCATGCAGGGCCAAGATTGCTGCCTTTGCTCTTCTCCCACCTACCACCTTGAGGGCATGGATGTGCAAGGGGCGTTTGCCTGGCTGCAGATCTCCCTCCCGCCTGTGTGATGCCAGCTGTACCCACAGGGAACCCGCTGCCACCTTCCAGAACGGAAAGTGTTTAAAAACAGACTTGTTAAAATCTCTGCACACAAAAGTCACCCCTCCTGGGCATTTCTTCTTCTGCCCTGACTGAAGGAAGGGTAGCAGTTTGCAGGGGAAGTTATCATCCTATCTATTTTAAGGTTTTCCTAATTGTAATGTTTCAGTCTTTTGGAATCTGACAGATCTGCTAAAAAGCAGAGTGCAAAAGATAGGTCTCTCTTTCCCACACCAAAAAAACCCCTCAGGTTTTCAGGAGCATCTTTCTTCTGTGTTACTTGTTTGCATGTTTGTTGCATATTACAGGATCTTGATCTCATGATTACATTTGTTCCAGGCTAACTTCATCCATTTTGTCTCCTTGTACATTATGGCCCTTCTATAGAGTCTGGGATACACCCTGCTCAGGATGCAATGCAATAAAGAATGAAACCCAAAACCCCCAGGTTTTTTTGTTTGTTTGTTTCGGCTGGTTTTTTTGTGTGTGTGTTTGGGTGTTTGTTTGTTTGTGGTTTTTGGTAGAAAAGAGATTTTTAAAAATCCTTTCCATGAAAGAAGAGCTCAGAGCCTGAATGGATGGGTTCCTCAGATTGGGCAGGACACATGGGGAGTGATAAGCTCTAGCTGGCTTGCTTAAGACAGTGAATTTGGAAAGCTCTCCCCAAGCTTCTAGATAAGAGATATCCTCTTGAAGGCAGTGACAAACACCATCCAGACTAATTGTAGCTCTTTGCCTAGCAGCACATCACTTATAGTGACAAGCAGCAGACAGAAACTCCTCCAGCAGGCATCACTGCTGAACACATTGCATGTCTCATGACCTGCAGGGAATGCAGAGTCTGGACATAAGTCATTAAAAAAAAAAAAAAGTAGAACCATTAAAGGATTTCGAAAAACCCACAAACCAAAAAAAAAAAAAAAACCAAAACCCCCCTGTTTTGTAAAATTGACCTCATTTGTAAAAGTAGAATTTCTGTGGCTCAGTTGCCCCATAACAGAAATTCTTAAACTACCAACAAGTCACTTGCTAAGAGCACAGTCCAGCAGGAACAGAGAGAACCCATACTTAAGAAACCTCATCAAAAAAAGCCATCTCAGCAGCCACCAGCAAATTCTGCTTGATGAGGAAATAAACTATTAGCCTATGTTATGCATTCCAAAGGGTAAGGATAGCTTTTCCTCACTCTTTAATTTTTTCCTCCTTTTTGGAAAATAAAGCAGGATGTGTATCGAAGAATAGGAGTACCTTTCTTCTATGTTACTTGTTTGCCTATTTCTTGCGTGTTACAGGATCTTGATCTCATGGTTACATACATCCCACACTAACTTGATCCATTCTGTCTCCTTGCACATTACAGCCCCTCTATGGAGTCTGGGATATACCCTGCTCAGGATGTGATGCAGTAAAGGACAGAAGTAGTCTAGGTATGCTTGAATTTTCTATGCTCAGGAAAAAGACCAGATCTTTTCCAAGAGCCTCTCACACCATTATTTCATGTACTACGATATTTGTCAATGAGTTCTTATTAAACCAGTACATTTTTGTTGTCTCTCCCATTCAACACAACTAATCATGGTGGAATATGTGGTAGAGTGGCTTCCCACTGATAACGTTAGACACGTAAGAGTGTTGTGCTGCAAGGCACGGAGAAGGAAGAAATGGATAAGCTTCCTCCCTTTGTTGCCCAAAGCAGGTGATGAGAAACAAGCAAGCCCATTTTAACTATTTACCTAAACTTGACAGCATTACCTTACAAAGTCACTCTCACCTGGAGAGCAGGACAATTAAATCCAGGCTAACGTACTTTCATTTCAGCTCCTAAATTATGCCTTCATTTTCACTCTAACATAATTTCTCTTTTTTTTTGATGGTGGAGACCTGGGCACTGGGTCCATATGCCCGTAGCAAAGCTCTGCCTTTGAATGTGGACAGGGTCTCTGGTAGCAGAACCACTCATGATGACTGTTCACATGCAAGGAGAAAAAGCAGAGCTTATAGATAGTGACAGAAGAACTATTCTGAGTTCAGCATGAACCAGTGTGAACCTTCACCTGCCACTGGCTGCACTGAGCCACAGCCAGGTGACATTCAGCATTTCTGAGAGCACTGAAGGTGGAGAAAGGCAGCACTGGCGTGGTCCTTGGGCAGAATTTGCGCCGTGTGCTGGAGTGGGGAACGTCACGAAACAAAACAAAACTGCTTCCCACTCAGACAAGAAAAACGACAGGATTTTGAAATGCTGGGACATTCCCCACAGACTTTACTCAGAAGTATATCAAAGTTTGTTTTGGAGTAACAGCTACATGTCATTGAAAAATTACTTTTTCCCCCCCAGATAATTTAGAGTATCCAGGAGTGACCTGTCATCATGATCTCTGCCTTGAAAGCAAAACAAAAGCAAACAATAAAGAGTTTTGCTTAGATTTATGCTGAGATCCAGCCCTTAATTAAGCTGTCCAGGAGCTGCCGAGTATCCAGTCTGCTCTTAGGGACGATGGCATAAATCCAGAGAAAGCCTAGAGAAGTGAAAAGTGCAAGTCCTAATGAGAGTGTGAGAGATTATTTCTAGAACTAGGAGAAGAGTCACAACACCAAAATCCATTGGAAACCAGAGAACCTTGTTTGTAGAGGGTGATAGACTCATCTGGACTGTATCTATCCCATTTACTTGCTTGCAGCACTAATAAAGTGCCTTTGGAAAAGCTGCAAGCCGTCTATATGTGAATCTGTTTTCTGGTCCTGTTTTATTTGTGCAACAGAGAGTAATCCAGCAGAGTACAGTCACCTTAACAAAGAGCAAAATTATTGTGAGGAACAGCTTTACACAATCTCCAATTGACCAGTATGAGGAAGACAAGCAACAGAGACAAAATTCAGTATAACACAAGTACAATGGGTGAACTCCACCCCCTGATGGCCCTTCATGCTTCAAATGGCAGCACAGATTTAGGCAGAGGTACTGGCCAAGTGCAAGATGTTAGTACTAGCTGGAGAGATCTGCCTTTCAGAGAGTTTGCACTCAGATGTGTGAAGCTCTTTTCTTGTTCTTAAAAAAGATCTCGATACCCATCCTACATTAAGTCAAAAGTCTATTTTTTTCTGGGGAAAACCCATCAGCTTTACATTTCCAGGGCTGTGATACAAGAGGCTGCACCCAGACACTGAGTCTGTGTCCAACCTCATCCCACTAGCAAAAGAGTTAGCACTGGTTTCCCTGGTGCCTGGGCAATGATTGACAATGCTCAGACTGTCTCACTGGGGCACCTGCAGATAACCACCTGAGATAGATCAGCACAGGACACCATTTCCACACAGTGTGAACGTGCAGGTGGTGAGCAACGTAAGGAGCATGATAATTATCCCTTTTCTAGCTAACTGTTCTGGGCCCCCTGCATGACGTCTGCATAGTTGAAATGTCATCACTTAGCCAGATGTTGAAGCCACATCTATCTAAATCCAGCTGGATATATGGAAAGTATTGTCTATTTTGACAGGCATAAATCAAGGGGCATTTGTATGAATAAGGGATTATTACTAAATCGTGCACTTTCTATTAATAGATCCCCATTAATGCTGCAGGTGTTAGTAGTAACTGCTCTTTGAAGCATTACTTAATCAACCCCTTTGCAAATCCCCATAATCTAGCTCTCATAAAAATACATGGATTATTGATTGAGAGGACCTCTGGGATCCCTAAAACGAGGCTCAGCTCAGATGCCTGTGCAGCACAGGAGACGCACTACAGATTGCTCCCTGGAATGTCTGCCAGGTGTTTGCAGTTTCATGCATACTGTGTCTTGGAAATAATAAAAGAGGTGGGGGTGGAGGGGAGGTCATTCCCATCCAGGAAGACCAGGCTCAAGTAGAGGAAGGAGAAGGAGGACCATTAGTAATAGCTGGAGAGGTTGAAGGTGCAGAGGTTATAGGGTGGGCTACTTTTCCCTCTCTGAGAAATTAGTGATAGTGAAAATAGAGAGCAAGCAGATCTAATATATGTCAAATTGTCCTCAAAACTAATGTACAGCACCCAGTCTGGTCTGCAACGTGCTTGCAAAGCATACAAGCAATTGGGACAAGCCCTTAGAAACGTGCTGGGTACAGGGTAGCTAGGAAGGTAAATTAACATTTAAGAAACACATGAAGAGCCTTAGATTATTTCCAACTGCCCAGGGCTAATATTTAAGGATTACATCTGCAAAGCTTAGTGCTGGTGACAACTGAGCAGGTGAAGTTAAAGCACACCCATTCTCCCTGCTTAGCAGACCCTTGGGGTTGAGATCTGCCGGCTCAGGTCTGCAGGACTTCAGGGCCATTTCAGTGGGGCTTGGGCAGAATGCAGTTGCTAAAGGGTGGGCTAAAGCCATTCTGTGTGGGCTAGAGACCTAGAGGTACCTCAGGTGTCAAGAATATGCAAAGTTTTATGCAGAATAAAAACAAAGCCAGCAAGTAACACATCCTGCAGAGCCCCCTGCTCACAGCACTACCCTGCTTCCCGAGCTGCTCATGCACTGCTGGCTGGGGGCCCACTGCACAATAAGCAATGAGGAGCTTAAGAAACCTTGAAGAGATATCCTTGAAACTGTAATCCACCCCGTTTCACAGGCACCTTTGGCAATCCATGGTCCCAGGCAGAGACAATTGTCAGCTCAGTTCAGCTGCTGTATAAACTCCATCTCACCAGGCTGAGAAGAGTGGTGCCCTTGCATCGTACTGCTGTTGGCTGGAAGCTCTGAATGGGGTGTTTTGCAATTTCCCTGGCTGGGCTAGGAGCAACTATGGCTCTGCAGCCTGGTAGTACAGAGTGGGAGAGAGAGAGGATCCCCACACACCTCTCCTTTCAGGGAAGGCTGAAAAATGGGAAATGCATAAAGAGGACATTAATCAATCTCCTCACACTCTTCAGAAAGTGCTGGAAGGTGAAGAAATTTTCTCAACAAGGAGGGATAAGAACAAAACCCAATCCTTCACAGAACTGCCTGATAAAGCACTATTTCCCAGGGTGCCACCATCTGTTCTGTGTTACAGGGAATAACCTTGATGTTATTACATTACAGGATTATTAATATACAGTAGTGTGTTAAATCTCAACCAAATACACCAAGCGCAAGAGACACATGTAATATCACCCGTGGCTGGAACAACAAACACAGTCTAGGAAAGTGCTTCTGTGGGGATGCAGAACTTGCTAAAGGTGCTTAAAGGTAAGCACATCCCCAGTGGCTCTGCGGAATGGACCCATTTCCTTAAGCTATGGCTCCAAAGTCAAATTCTCCCGCCCCAATTCTCCAGCCTTCCACAGGGAAAGGGTATCAGGGCTTGATCTCCTGTGCATCACCAAACTGCAGCTGGTTCAGCAGACTGGTGCCCTACTGAACATGTACAGCCCCTCATGATTTTTTTTTTTTAAGAGGACCAGTCTGAATAAACAACTACTTTCTACAAGGCAAGGAGTGTTGCTGCTCTGCTGAGCACCTCTGTTGGGTTTCTGCATCAGAGGGGGAAAGGAAAAGATGTGAAAGTGCTTTCACCCTGTACCCCAATATAATTCTTAGGAGAGTTCAACTCTTCATTTATATTACAGCACACACTAAAAGCCCCATGACCAACAGAAAAAAACGTGACAAAATGCATAGCTGTCATCCTAATGTTTCTGTTTTTCCTTTTCACTCCTGATGTGGGATTTTTCCTGTTCCTTTTCCACTTTTGCCTTGAACCTTGGAAGACGAACAGCTAGGCTTTCTCAGTTAACTTTCCCAAATCATCTTGGAGCACTTGGAGGTTTTTCCCTTCACATCCTAATTAAGGGTATATCAGTGCCCCATTGGGACTGAGGCAGTTAACGAACACCATCCGGCAGGTCACTTATAAACTATTTGCCCTGAGATTGAGGGCAAAGTCTGGTGAATTCCCAAGGAAAGAATCAAATGAACCTGTTAATGAGTGGAGCATTAGGAGGAAGAAAAAAATAAGGCAGGATCTGAAGTCTTAAGGAAATGTAGGAAATAAAGGTTTGTTTATCTAATGGTTTTACTGGTGTCAATGCACAGGACTCCCCCTCCATTTTAAAGCAGTTGCAAACAAAAGATTCAGTTGCAGATAAGCTTTGGGACTTGACTTTTACACGAGACACTTGTAAACATTCCTCAAAGATGGAGAGGAAGAGGGACGTGTAGCACATTCATTTCAAATAAAACCTGGCAGCCAGGTTTCCTTATATCATCACCATTCTCTGAAGCATCAAAATTATCTTTAGTCCCACCTTAGCCTGTTTAAACTCTCTATTTAGTAAATTGGATCCTCTGCCCCTGGAATGTTTAATTTAAGGTCTTTACTGCAATTTAAAAGAAACACCACCCTAACCTGAAAAGTAGCTCTTGGGAAATTGCCAGCCCATAAGACATTTTGTAAGAGCCTATTTTAGTGAAATTTTAATAGAAGATCTAGAGAAGATCTCCAGTGTTAGTTCACCTGTCTGTGAAATGACTCAAGGATCAGAAAAAAACATCCTACTCCTTGAAAAAAAAAAGAAAAAAAACCCCCAAAATTCATCCAAAAATTCCCTTGTTGTCTAAGAGCAACTAGGCTGGCTTTTATGTCTATGCCTGTTAGTGGGCTTAGCTGTCACTCTGAGCTGCCTGGGGACAGTATCTTTAACTTAGAATTCCCTTATTTGTAATTCTTATGATAAGAATTCCCTTATAATAATTCTTCATTATTTGCCTTAAAGCCTGACATATAGCACACCCAAAAGCTGTACTGCAATAACACAAAAATGGGTCCAAAACTAGAAAAAGTTTGACCTGAATACAGCTGCATGATTAATGATCTTTCAGATGAGAATGAAAAAAACAGATGCTTAAAAAAAAAAAAAAAAATCAGTCAATTTCTAAAAAGAACTAATGCTTTAGTTAATGTATAGGAAAGACCACTTAAAAAATATTTTATCAGAGCTTGTACTACAGATAAATGAAAAGATCCTACATTGTCCTGATGTTGTTTTCGGTTTATCGGCAGAAAACTTGTGACAGGATCTCCACTGGCATTTTTTGTCTCTATTTTTGTTAGGAGGAGACCAAACGCACCACATACTGTTTTCTCCAAGCCTGATGCAGCAATGCGGAGGGGAGGACTCACTGAGGGTCAGAAGTTTTGCAGTGAGGCAGAAAGGAAGAATATAAATGAGATTTTCTACTTTGTCTAAGTTCTTCTGACACAGGACAAGGGAAAAATTCTTCGATTGCTCACAATTGTCACACGACATCACTGCTAGAAAATACATCTTGACTTTTCTAAAGATACAGCATGACCCATAAAAACTCGTTTATTATTTTTGCCAAAATCAGAAGGTCTCCAGAGAAAAGGCAACAAAGAAAGGTGCAGAGGTCCCTGGAATGGCTCTCTGATTTGAAACAAGTGAGTATCTAAACTGTACAACTGGTGTTTCCGCTAATTCTGGATTGATAGCCTCTTAGAGACAGGGCATCCTGAAAGTTTTCAGTTTGGCTGTTATCCCCTCCTCCAGGTGGATGGCTTTCAGGTTCTTGTGTCTGCTGAAATGTATTATCTGTATCCTGCTCCTCAAAATAGCTTCCTGTATCCTCTGTAGTGTCCATTAGTAGAGGGCTGACAGACACTGAAGGTGTCTCATCACCTTTCAGCCACCCTGGGGGGGGGGCATTGGTGACAAAGACGGAAGTATAAAACAGAGGAGGGCCCCATAAGTGCTGCTCCCTGCTGGGCAGTGAGGAATGGGCACAGTTCATGTGGATCAAGCAGAAGGATGTAAACCTGGCATGCTACACACAATCATGAAGAGTCTCTGGAAGCAAAGAAGAAAGATGACTGGCCTCTGCTTCTGGGCTTTTGTGCAGTCCCTTGGGAGGTGAAATCACATGAAAGTTGGAATGGTATCCCTGCATGATGACCCCTGCTCCTAAAATATGACTGTGACACTGCTGTTGTGCAGCCCTTTCTGTGTCCTCCAGCCATGGCAATCTCCATGAACCCCAGCCAGCTTCACTGTCGGGGCCACTTCATAGGCAACATCTTTACAAGCTGATATTTGGCCCATTTCCTTCCCCACCCCACATCTACAGGATATTTTCCACTTACTTCTCTGAAGCCAAGGCTTTTCTTTATTATAGGGGAGACACTTTAACAGGAACATTAAATATGTTACGGATGAGGACATCTAGCCAGCAACCAAGAGGAGGGGAAACTTGATGAAAGGCAGGAAATTGGAATTTAATAAGAAGCACAGTAATAGTTTCCTAATGTCCACTGGCTCCCCCTTCTCAAGGCCTTACCTGAAGTATAGACAGTGCAGCACTGAGGTCCCTGTATTGACTTTGGAAGAGATGAGTGATCCTCACTGGAATCTCCAATTCTGTAGCCAAGGGATCTAAAATGTCTAGATATTTTTGGTCCCTTATCTCCCAGGCTAACCCATGCCTCCAGTTTTTGAGCCAGAATTCCATGTTCAGCTCAAATATAAGTCAACTGTCTCGACAGAGAAATCAGTAGAATTTTCTAGCCATTAATCCCAACGGAATTGCTCCATATCTTCTTACAACACTCACAGGACTATGCAAGTTGCAACATCAAGGTACAAGAATTAGCCAGCTGGCCCCCGCCAAGCCTCGTCTGGCTTCTTTGTCTCACAGTGACCAGACCCAGCTGCCTGGGAAGAAAACTGGTTTGTACCATAGCCATGGTATCTACCATAAGTTACCCCCATGATTTGATATACTGCAGTGGAGGTTCAAGAGGATTTTCACTTCCTCACGTTGTCCTATTCCTAGTTCTGTGTTTTACCCACAATTCAAAACATCAAGAGAACTTTCAAAGCAACATTCTCTATTTCACAATGTTGTGGTAAATCAAACATATGTAGACTGAAAACCTAATAAAAACACTATGAGAAGTTTTAATCAGAAGAGTATATTGAAATGTAGATAGTAAAACTGCCGTAACTAACTGCAGATGCTAAAGAAACTATAAAGCTGCAGTCAGCATGATTTGCCACATTACTGTGTTAGAGCAAAGACTGACTGTAGTTTTACTATTTGACTTAATAAACTGGCTTTTTTTTATTATATAATGCACCAAGTTGCTGTAGTTTTACTATAGTAAATACAATTCAACCGTAGTTTAAAGAGAGATGCTGTTTTCATTTGCTTTTTTTAAAACACACAGTAAAGCTGGGAGAAGTACTTTGGTAACGCTTCTTCGGTGCCCTTCTTTTACTTTTCCCTTAACTTTGTGTTTGAATATGTGGTTTCTGTTTTCAACTATTTTGCATTCTGTTTGTGCTTTCCTTGAAATAGGAAGTCATCTTCAGTGATTTTTGCGAGTACATAGGTTTTATATTTGAGACAGAGAAGAATGACAACATTTGGATTCCACTTTCACACAAATATGAAGGTTTCTGTATTTGAAATACAAGGTATTTTGCACAATTCTCATTCTGAAGTTTCTATATGAGAGGTATATATTTCTGGGTAGTGGTCATTTGGTCCATCTGGAAATCACCATACTTAGACACAGAAGGATGAGCTGTAAGGGATGCCTGGTTTTCCTTATAGTGTTATATTTGTACACTCAGTTTATCTCTTTCCCTGTGTGTTTGCTTTCTTTGCCTTTATACACCCACCCAGAGAGCAGCAGTGTGGTGTTCTCTGGGAATTATGTGCTGGTGCCAGACTGACAGTCATAGAAACCACAGAAACAGAAAAATATGTAGATCTTACTTTCCTACTCCCAGAGGCAAGGATGACACAGCTCCAGCATGGATGGGGAGAAAGCATGTTAATAAAAAAAAAAAAATTCACATTCATCGTCAAACTAATGCCAACTGACAGTGATTTTCTCCATGTGTCATTGTTAATTTTATTCTTACTGCTTTACATGTGAATATACATCTCAGTAGTCAGTCCCTGAAGCCAAGGAATACTACAACAAAACCCAGGCCCGTGACACTCATTCAGGCTGGTGCATTAACAGGAGCATTTAAAGGATTCACTAAACTCTAGTATCGTGTGTTGGGTCTCCCTATTCTCCAGCAGCAATTCACAGCAGCTGCCTGTGGTCCAGGAGCACCACAGACACCACACACCCCTCCTCCTGCCACAGGACATGCCCTCTGCAGCATGAGAGATAGTCTGCTTGGATTTCTTACTCACACAATTGCAACTTGGCAAGGAAATCCTGGCACAAACAGCCAGAAATCCAAGTGTGTCCTTAATTCCTTGTGCACTGCTCCAAAGGCATTTGGATAAAAGTTGAGGGTTGACTTACGTGTTTTCCTCACTATTTCTCCCTAAAGCTGTCACTGCTGAATTTTATCACTGGCCAAAAAAATAAAGATTTTAAATACATCCTGGTTTTGACTGCTTTTTTTTCTTTTTATTTTTTTTAATTAACAAAGACAAGCGGGAGTTGTATGGGATTTTTTAAATTGTACTTGATGTCACTTATTGCCAGTGCAATGCATGGCCAGAGGAAACTGAGCTGACTTTGTTCTGAACAAAGACAGTTGACCTGAGCAATCAATGCCATTGTAGGAAACCTCTGGTCCAAACCCAATGTCTGTCCCTGAAGCCAGCTCTATCACTGACCAAATGGGAGCAAAGAACTCAAAACTCAGAGAAGTTTTGGGTGCAGGCAAATTCAAAGCCAAACATCATGCTCCTGCAAAAAAGGAAGATAAAACACTGCAACAACCACTCTCCTCACTCCTTCCAGCTGAAATGCTTGGTGAAAATTAATCTTTGGACAAAAGCCTATGAATTTAACTTCGCATCTTGCATGTCAACTGTGGCTCTTGGTCTTCACATCTTCTCCACTATAAGCAAATGAATCGTGTGGCTTTGGATGTCATGGCATCAAGTCAGGCTGATTACTGGGAAGCATAACACCATCAGCAGCAGAAGCAAAATAGGCATAGCAGAGCCACTAAATATTTAGCCATACTCCATCCATCTTTGTCATTTTTGCTGCCTTCCTCAATCATCCTTCTCTTAATGGCTCGGAAAAAAATGGCAGCTATTTTAGGTGTCCCACTGTTATCACGGAGATGCAATCCCTGCTAAACCAACTATTTCCAATGCATTGCCAAGTAAACCCTGGGCTGACCTTTGACTTCATCATCTGAAATATGACCATAAAAATAATGAGCCTGTAAACTGCTTTTGGCAATTATGCTGCTGCTGGAATGAAAGGACGTTGTCATTAGCATGCAGCTTATGAACCCCAGCTTGCTGGTCCTGGCAGGCAGCCAGCCTGGGAAACCGAGCCGGCCTTAAAGCTGACACAGGTTCAATGGGATAATTAGGCAGCTTTTTTGTTAGAGTTTGTTGATATAAATGTGGTAGAGCTTAGCCTTTTCCCCCTCAGCTCTGGGTAATGGTCAGGGCTAACAGGTGTCAGGCTAATGGTGGTGCGGGAAATTAATACTTGGTTTCCTGGTACCTTCCTTTGTTGTTTTTCCCCACAGAGGAATTCCTCCAAATCTTCTAGCACTTTGCAAGCTCCTTCCCTCCCTCCCTCCTTCCCCCTTCTTATTTATCTTTGCCCAAAACATTTTATCAAGAAGAGCACGCCATTTAGTCACATACAAAAAAGCTGGGAAGTGCTGACTGGAAAATAAATTACCATCAATCACATCGGTCAATCAGCCTTCCATTTATTAGGTTAAGGAATAGAACTTGAATTTTCAAACAGCAATTGGCCACATCTTTTTTTGAAGTTCATGGGAAATCTCCAGGGAAATGAGCCAAAGCAGAATAAAGGACACCCAAAACGTCACACAGCTCTGAACAAACTACAGTACCACTTATAAAAGCGTTTGGGTCACTTAAACATCTGGTTATCTTAAGCAACTTGGAACAGGGTTCTTGGCACTCAGGAGGAATTGAAAATGCCAGATCACCTAACAGCTCTTTGTAAGTCCTTAAAGCAGAGTCTATCTGTGCTTTATGTCAAAGCAAGTGAGACAGCAAGAGAAATGGTGAGCGTGCCTCCGCACATGCTGTAGCCAGCCAATAGCCCTTGCAGAAAGCAAGCTTTCATACTCATTTTACTCATACACACTGCCTTTTATCTCGAGGGTAGCTAAAGCATTGCAAAGGGACAGTGAGGCCCTATACCAAAATCACTTTTCCCATCCCCAAAATGGAGCAACTTCGGGGGAGAGATCTGCTAACTTGTGCATCAAACACATATGGCAGCTCAGATGGGAGAGGTAAAAGCCATATGAAAGGATATTTTCCTGGTAAAGTGCCATTGTTTATGCGGGACATGGTGGTAGGTAGCCTTACAATTAAAAGAAAACTCAGCAGGGAGGACAAAACCCCCATTCTGCTAAGACGTGGCAGAGACCCACCAGCAGCACCATCTGCTGAACCTCATGGTGGTCTCAGTAATTGTGCAGGCTTTCCCTTCCCTTCCCTTCTTTCCTTCTCCTTTTTCTTTTTCCCCTTTAGTATACCCTGTTCCCAAGACTTACAACCTTTGTCTTCCCAGTTTCCCACCCTGTCCTGTGGCTCCACACTCTGCACCCATTTTTTGGAATACATAAACCACTTGATTTCTTGCGTCCCTTCTCATGACACCAATCTGATTCTCTCCTGACCCGTGCTGTACCTCATCACTGCTCTGCTTCAAAGAGCAGCCAGCCCACGAGTCAAGTCCTAGGCATAAAGGTCATGCTTTTTTCCCTGCTCCCCATGGGATGCTGCAGGGACATTGTCCCTTTCAGCCCCTTCATTTAACAAAAGAGGTCACCCTCCCAGTGGTGCTGCTCCCTCTGATTTGCCAGAGGCATAGAAGTACACATCTAAACTGGGAAGGATGAGGATTGCTGTAGTCCAGCTCCAGTCCTGCCTGCCTACAGAAGAGAGGTGCTCATGCTCTACAAAGCCTCTTGACAATACAAAGTGGAAAGAGTCATCAGAATGAGGTTGTATGTCCACTTTCAATAAAGGCATCTCTTGAAAACCTGCTGGCCTTAACTTGAGCCACTGGTGCAGCCATGGAACCATGGAACTCAGCCCGGGCCACATATTTCCCAGCTTTGCAGGCCCATACACAGCATACCATGGGTTGTGCCCTGCCCACACCACCAGGCTGGAAGTCTGATATGGCCATATCCATCTGCAGTGTGGTCACAGCAATTTAAACCTACCTTTACCAAGAGAACCACAAAGAAGTCAATATATGGGGCACGGGAAAGAAGCTAAGAGATATTTTGCTGCCTGCCTTGCCCTCAAGACCTCTGTGAAGAAAAGAGAGCTAACACAAGCCCCTCCTTCAACAGTTGAAAGTAAAGATCCACTGGTTGGAATTTGGGAGTCAGCAAACCTTGCAGTGGGAGGTAAACTGTAAGCTTTTAATGATGTGAATAAATTACTTGGAACACATTACTATGGCAAATTCTCCATTTGTTAGAGTCTCTAACTGAAGAGCAAATGCATTTCATATTTGAAATTTCCAATTAAAAACAATTTTTTTGGACTAAAGGCCAGAATCACTGCCTGAAATCTATGGCTTTTGTAATAAAATGGGTCAGACTAGGTAATCACAAGGGCTTACTGCAACCTAAAATTACGTTAATCTATCTGTTCCAGAAAACAGCAGTGAAAATATATTGTGCCTACAAAGTCCTGTTGCATGCAAGAGGTATATTTGAGTTTGTGTACCATAGCAGTGTTTGAGCTTTCTCAGCTTTGGGCCCATCACCTGAATATGAAAAACTAATGAAAAAAAAAAAAAGACAATAATCAACCTTCCTTTGTCAGATTGCCAAAGACTGCAAAATAGAGGCAGCACTCACTTTACACAGATTATGAAAGACCCTTGCCTTAGCTTTTCTTACTGTGAGTAGCGCAATAATGAATTTACCGTGAAAGTCAAATGGAGAAGGGTGATACTTCATCCTGATGAAGTCTGACACCAAGAGAAGATGATACAGCCTGCCCTACAATGGCAAAACCACTGAAAAATCCCATCCCAAAAACCACATGCAGCAAGCAAACAACATTCATTCCATCAGCAGCTTTGATTAAACTAAAATCCCTGCAATACACAGCTTATGGTTTTTTCTGTTTGTGGAGTGGTTCAAAGTTTTTAAGGCACAAAGCTAATTTATTGACGAAGAAGAATGCAATGCCAAGACTTCTGAGAGATAAACATCTCCTTCAGATAATTGTCTGTTGGTCAAAGTAGTGCCCCAGAACCTAGAGCAGCTGCTTTAATGCCTGGGTTGGTCCAAACTGGCCCTGCTTTTGATTTGGGAAGGGGCAAGCAGAGCTCTGCAAGCTCCCAGTCCAAGGCCACAAAAGGTGCGAGGAGAAAGAAGTAAGGAAAACACCTTTGCCAAAGGACACCCAGAAAGTCAAGGGACAGGGGGGCAATACTTTGAAACAGAAAAGTGACAGAGCAAATAGGACGAAGGAGATTTATTGCTGATTCCTAGAGGATGCCAACAGAAGAGCATTGGCAGGGTGACACTTCCAGCATCAAGGCGGTAAGTGGATGAATCAAGGTGGTAACCTGGCAATAGCACAGCCATAACGTAGTAGCAGGCTGTAGCACAGAGGATCCTGACAACCTGCCAGCACTGCAGGTGCAGGCTCAGAGTTTGCACCGTGACATTAATTCACATGTAATCAAAGTCTTCCCATAAGAGAAATATCTCTTGTCCCCATCCACAGAATATTATTCATGTGCTGCACATGAATGCTTTGCTTAAGTTAGTGTCCTGGTCTGAAGGAGACCTAACTTGAATTACCACCTTCTATAAGGTCCTTGAGTACTTTAGTACCTAGCACATAATTTTAAAAGTCAATACCAACAGAGAGAGACAGGTACTTACAAAGAACCCACTTGTGGACACAATCTCAAAAGAATAAAGAGGGGATAGGAGACAAAATAGGCAAAACCACCAAATAAAGATTTAAACTCTCCTTTCTACTGACTAAAGATGAAAAAAGGAAAAAAACCAACCCTAGGTCATCATTAAAAAATGGATTACAGGGAGGGAAAATAAAAACATTCAGAGCCAAAATTCAAAACACCACTGAAATGTGGAATCTGGAGATGGGAGAGGTCAAAGAGGATTCAGGTCTTGCCCTGGAAAAGTTTGTTGTTACAGACAGAAAGAAAGAAAAAAAAGTGAATGTTTGCCTTTTCTTCTAAAACAGAGTATTTAAGGGATCTTTTAGAAGCAGGGTAGTGGGAAGTGTGGGATAGGATTTCACAGCTTTTGGCAGCTGTCTTCTGCCTTCTTTCTCCATGCACAGTGAGAGCAGATTTCTTTCGAAAAGTATTGGCTAATTCCATGGGGAACAAGGATGCCTCGGGAGTAAAACACTTCTGTTGAACTCCCATTTGCACCAGCTCTACACTGAGGTACATTCCGTGACTTCACTGGCATCAGACCTCATCTGTACAGACCTAGAAAAACAGAGCAAAACAACACACCAAAAAAACGGCCTTGCAAAATCTTTGCAAAAGGTAAGCTGATCTAATGATTGGGGATTTTTGTTCCTCAGTATGCAAGAAGAGGCAATCATTTGAATAAGGATCCAAGGCATCTTCCAAGTAAGTCCTTATATCCCATGAAAACTGCCTTTCTCTGAGCCACTTCACAATCTGTGTGGCTTTTTCCTTGCACTAGAAAAAGTGCTTTTCCTTGTTTCACAGAAATCTCCCTACAGCAGTCACGAGTGAACAGTCCACCAGTAAGGAAGAGTTAAAAATATTTCCAGGTGAGCTCTCTTGTGGATAGCAGTTGAGAAAAATCTATTACCTAAATACAGGATACACAACATCAGTAAATTAAGCATCCCATACAGAATTCAGTGTTATTGCGAGGCCTTTCAATGTTCACATCAATTGGGTAAACACAAAGACTTAAGAAAAGAAGCAATAATTGCTGCTGGGATTGAGGTGGGACTAATGATGACTAATGTACTTGTTATGGAGCATTCTTCAATTAATTCCCCTGGGAGGCAGTGAATCTTGTTATCTAATCTTGCACACACATCCCTAACCTGCACTTATTTTCCACAAGTATGCTAAGCACTTTCTATGTATAGAGGAAGCCAAAACATGTATGCTTTTCTGTGAGAAAGAGAGCTAAGGTATTTCCTTCAGAGGATGGCAGGCATTCTGAGAGGTGAGAAGGAAATTCAAACACAGTTATACTGAACAAATGTGCCCAGAAATCTGAAATGGGGTGAATTTGGAATAGGTCATCTCACAGTCACATAAAGACAGGGAGAGATGTTTTCCTCCTGGAAGGAAAGCTAAGAGAGCAGATTTTCTGCTCTATCAGGTATAATGACTAATAGTACTTTCCATAAAATATTCCAACAACAGTTTATAGTTTACAGCATGATCACAAAGAAAAAAAGAAGAGAAATAAAATGCTTATCATAATTCTTTGAGAGGAAAGTACTGCTCATGCAGAATATTCTCTGAAGAGATCTTGGAAATCGTTACAGTTCATTTGATAATATATTGCCTAATAATAGTTTCCTCTTCCCTCATGCTCCCTTCAGTTGCAATGATTCATAATGAATCTATGCTACATGATGAAGTCATCCAACAATCTAAATAACAGTCAAAGATGTTAGTACTGTTTATTGTTCTGGCTCAAATGCAAGAAGGACTTAATAACATAAATAATAAATATGTCAATATTTCATAAGTACTGTTCTCTGCAGAAACAGATATATATATGTGAAAAATATTGAAACCAGAGGGGGAAAAGGCTGTAAATAATAATACATCATAGATAAAAAATTTGTATTGTGGAGAAATTACTTTTTATGGCAGCTGCATGTAGTAACATTTGAAAGGTAATATATATAGCTTTAGGCACATAGTCTTTATCTTATATCAGATTTTAGTCAAACAAGACCAGGAAACTCACTGAATGCTGTTACCATTTGAGCAGGTAATGACAGGTTTGATCAGATCTGGGCAAATCAAATACAAATGTCACATAATTGGTGAAAAATTATTACCACTGCTTACATTATGGATAAAGTGCAGCTGTTTAAAATTGGATGGATTCTAAAGCCATACCTGCATATTACCCAAGAGCCTGAATAGTTATTAGCTCTGATTTTGCTTGCTCCTGACGTGTGATTTTTCCTGTGAGCAAGACTTTGGTTAGCTAGAAAATATCTATGCTGTAAACTCGTCCTTGCAGAAGTCCATCTGTAAAATGTTTGCGATCTATAGTTCTAGTTTAGAGTCCCACCCCAAATAAATATTGAATTGCCTCGATGTCGGCAGGTGCTGAACACTAGGAAGACTGAAATAATGGCAGGTCCCATATTCCCAGACTTCAGTCACTTGGCTGTGACATTTAGACCACCCTTGCTCATGTTCAGAGAGCCATGGAAACCTCCACCATGTTTCTCTCCTCCTTCTTCACTGAGCTGCTAAGGCAGAGAGTCGAGAGGGATGAAAGCAGCCTTGGAGGCCAGGCATCCAGCCATGTTTCATCCCATGCAGGCATTTGGGATCCAGCTCTTCACCCATCTCATCTCCACAGAGCTTCTGCTCCAGATCTATGCTCAGACTGCTCCTAACATTTGGAACGGGCAGTGTTTCAGACTGGCACTCTGTTCCTGCTGGCTTTTGCTTTATTAATTCCAATAACCATACACGCAAGCATAAGCAGAGTATCTGTGTGAGTGACAGAGTAAGATCTAAACACTCCTAGACTCTAAGGATAAAAAGGTTTATAGAAACAGTGCACACAGACAGTAAAAACATGAATTCCAAATGCTCTCAAAAATGAAAAAGAACCACAGACTCAAATTCAATTCCCACTTTTTTGCAGTACAGTATGAAATAAAAAGGAACCCCTCCCTTGCTTTCTTCATTAAGATCAGTCAAAACCTGTGCTTAAAAGACCCTCAGTATTTAATGCAGAAATGAGATATTCATTAAATGTTTGTTCTTTAAAAACTCTCACTCTGTAAAGGGAATTCAATCTGGCTCTCTTTAGATCCCTACGTTAAAGGGCCTTATGGTGGGTTTCTCATAAGCAATCTCTTAACCATTTCAGCTTGCTGAAAGTATAATGTGGAAAAAAGTGCATTTATTTGAAAAACAAATCTTGAAAGTTTAGCCATTAGCCTCAACACCAATAAAATCTTCTGGTTCAGTCTGGAGTCTCTCAGGGGTATATGTACAGGTGCTAAGTGCTGAGCAGCTGCAGCAATTGATGAATTTAGGGAATGGTATGAAGTTTAAAAAACAAGATGACTAAATGAGATACATTTGGCAATCAAAGCCCAAGCTTATGTTAAAAATTAGAATGCCTTTATAGATGCTTTTGTTTTTCCCCTGAGTCTTCTAAAATCAGCATGGCAGCTAACGCAGAGCTAACAGTCAAAGTACTGACTACTTCTGGCAAGTTCTGGCTCAGTGAAAAGCTGAAGCAGAAAACATTTGTGGATTATTATTACTTTTAATGTGTGTGGTAAAATGAAAGGAACAAGATTAATGCTCATACCCTACTCATTTACATAAAAGTCTCTTCATCCTGCTCCAGCAGCTCTAAGAAACTACACAGTGAGTGTAAAAATTTGCACTTTTTCCTAATGGCTCCCTTTCTGGCTCCCTTGAAAGTGAAGTAGAAAAAAGGCTAAATTCAAAGAGGAAGGTTTGAGTCCATTCTTGGGCTGGCAGTACCTGTTCTAAAGCCAGACAATCAAGTAAAAAGCACAAAGCCGTATCGTATGATATGAGAGACCTTACAGATATTATCAGGGCCTTATCTTGTAGGGCTATAGCTAACTGCCAGATCTGCAATTCCTATTCTTTTCCAAATATTTTTTTCCTCTGATCCTTCCCATTTTTTAATCTCTGCTCCTTAATTTGTTGTCTACAATTCTTGCTTTCCCCATGAAATCTGATAGCCACCAAAGACAGAAAACAGAGCTCCTTTTTCTGCTTTGCTCTATTTCTGCTTTGGCCTCTGCCAAAGGTATGAAGTGGGCTTCACAAGCACTAGGTCACTCCCTCTGCTCTGTGGGAAGGCAAATAATATTGGGGTTTTGGGTACATGGCATTGTGTTTTGAAAACAGTGACTTCCATGAGCATGGAAGGTCATTCCAGCATAGAGGAAACACAGGAACTCCAGTCAAACCACAGTGCCGTATTCTAAAGAGGTGCATTGAAAGTTCCAGCAGACAGAAAGGCTTTCAAATCCCTTGCCTCCATTCCCTTATCTTGCAGGATCCCTGAAGAATATAGATGTTAGAAACAAAACCATCCTATCCTTGTTTTGAGAAACAGCATTTTGGAACATTTCTTCTAACAGAACCTGCAGGACCCAACTGAGCATCCAGTTCCACTGACAAGGAAGGATAAAATCTTCTATTCCCTGATTTCCTTAGCAGTCACTGGATCCCTGCATTAAGAGATACTTGTAGCTGCTGACTGAGGGAGGAGAGCCCAGACCACCAATAACGTCTAGATGTTCAAACTATGGGTCCCATTCCAGTAAGGCAATGAAGAGAGTACTTAATGGGAAATTCTTGTTTCAGACAGAAAAGAAATGAGGTTAAATTTAATAGCACATCCTGACTATGCCTGCACTTGGTAAAGCCTCAGCTTGAAAGCGCAAACTCCCTTAGAGGACACAGTAAAGGAAGAACTGGACACACAGTGATCACAGGAGGCAACATTCCCAAGAAAGAGGAAACAAGCGCTGTGTGCTCTGGAGTCATTGTGGGGGTCTATTACAGGACATCCAGCCCAGATGATGACCCCAATGAATGATTCTTTAAGAGAGAAAGGGACACCTCCAAACAAAGTGCACTTGTCCTTAGGGGAGAATGCAACTTGCTGGATGTTAGCTGGCAATACCAGCCAGCTGATACAAACTGGTCCAGGAGATTCCCCAGGGGAAAACTGCTTGAGACAGAACTTCGATTAGTGT
>VWZW01001256.1:0-37967 GCA_013397115.1 Edolisoma coerulescens
ATCACAGATTAAATGGGACACTGGCAGCTCTGGTAGGAGAGTGCTGGCATGAAGCATAGCCAGAAGAGTCAAGTTGCCAGTGGGGGGAGGATGAAGGATGCACAAGGGCTGGACTGGTGTAATGATGGGAGTCATTTTTCAGGCACATCCATAGAACAAAAAGTGATGAAAACTAAGAGAATGTATCAAAATAATTAGCAAAAATCTTGCTGAACAAGTTCAGCTGAGACCTTCACTACGGAAACAGAGTGTTCCTCCAGAAACAGCTTTGTTCTCCCTGTGTAGGCATTCAGCAAAAGAAAATATCTGTTTGATGCATGAATTCAGCTGATATATTTTTCTCGCTAACGCAAATGTTATATTTGCACTACATCAACTTAAGCAGTCCTGTGGTGATGTCTGTATTAGAGAAGTAAACTGTGTCAGGGGTGTTGCTCGAACACAGAAATCCCTCTGGTCACACAAAAGGAGAAGAGAACCAGGTGAGCACCTCTGCCATGGAACTTAGTGCAGTAATGTCTGAAGTGATCCCCCGAGGGGTCCAAGGCTTTCTACTCACTGCTGCAGGTGAAGGTGGCTAAGAAACCACAAAGGTGCTTGGGGGCGGGTGGGGTGAGGACGGGTGGAAAGTCACAGGGCTGATAAAAGCGTCCAAGGCTGCTGGTTTCTAAGTTAGCATTTTCCCTGCTGGGCAGGGCAGCAGAGCAATTTCATTTTTCTTCTTTATCTGTAATAAGCTGTGCCACAGTTCATACAATCAGAAATACTCTGAGTATGACATGCATTTGAAGTGAAATCTCAGCACTTAATAGGAGTCTCCATAGACCCTGCAATCTAGAAGAGGTAAAACTCCATTTTAACAGAAGAGTTTTTATTTTTAGAAGGTCTCATGTTGGCTTTGTTTTAAAATCTGAGTCCATTCATCCCACTTTAATGCTGATTTATCACTCAATGAGTGCTTGCTTTATCAGCAACAGAGATGAAAAATAATGCACACTGGGAGTGCATCTATCATTCTTCTTCTGTCTCTTCTTCTTTATTTCAGATCCATAGATAAGGGATGTTTTCTAACCTTTCATGAGGAAAACTACAGTAATTGACTTTAATATGAAAAATGAAATCTGTTTAAACAGATGTATAGGTAAGCTCGTGAGTATTATTGACAATTAAACTCAGCAACAAAGAAGTTTAACAGCATTTGAAACCTACTAAAATATGTGAAAGTTATCAAACACAGTACAATGTTTGGCTTCATTTAAATAGCCCAGTGTTCCTATGAATGGAGAAAAGACGGTCAGATATGGAAATCAAAATTTTTCTTGAAGTTCATCCTTTTGCTTTTATCCTGTTAAAACACCCAGTTACACACTGTAGTTCTGATGCAAACCTTAGTGTAAAATCTTCAGTTTTACATTCTTTTCAAAGGAAAATTCTGAAGGAAATACTTTACTGAGGGTGTTTTTCATTAAAATTCTTGCTGGAGACTGCTTCCTATAACAGTGGAAGAAGGATGACAGAGAGACCATGTATAATAAGGTCAGAGAGTGCCTCTACGGAGCAGAGACACAGGAAGGGATATGACTGATGAAGAAAAGGTTAAAGAGGTGAAGAGTGCAAAGTGGAATGAAATAGGGAAATAGATGGAAATAGGAGACAAAGAGTAGATTGGAAAGAAGTTGGAGGAGGGAAATCACTTATTACAGACATGTGTGAAAAGCAGATTGACAAGAACCAGAAGAAAGAGCATACATGGAAAAGCCTAAATGCTCTTAACCACTGACATTTGGAGTTATGCTATCAACTTTAAGGTTGCACATCTATGCTTGAGTCACTCTGAATTTGCAGAGAGCTTTTCTTCGTGGCTTTGGTGCAAGCTTGTCTTCAGTTTTCACATTTACTGGAGCCAAACCAGAGTATTTTAGGTTCTCCAAGTGGTGAACTGCTCTCCCCATAGCCTTATATGCTTAGTTTATAGCACCAGGCAGACAAAATACAGACTGGTGGATCAGGGTAGGAATATGTTCCCTTTAAGCATCCAGTCTGAGAGAGCATCATGATGAAGCAAAGATTATGCAAGCAAAGACTTTTTTAAAAATTATGACTGCTTTCCAGGGGTGGCAGAATTTTATTGTGCAAAAGCAAAGATGGAACAGAGACAGAATCTGCTGAAATTCTGGCCCTGAGTGAGACTTTGGTCAGGTCATAGCCCTATGGAAAAAACAACGAATGTCAGGAAACTGACAAGCACAGGCTCTCCAACGTTTATGCCTAAAATTAGGTTAATAGTGTACTTTCTTTTTTCAGGACTCTGTGTCCCAGTACAGACTGACATGAGGAAAGGTCTCAGTTTCAGACAATTGTTTGTAAAAGCCAGCCTTGTAAGTTTTGCAGAAAATATAGAATTCTGGAAAGAAGAAATCTAAAGGGACTTTGTTTAGCAGTTCGGGTGTAAAAAGGCACTCAGGCCTTGTTTTTTCCTACTGGGACAAGTGCCCAGGAAAACAGCTCAATCAAATTCAGTGTTTTGAATTTTCTCTTCATAAACAAATCTATGGATTTGTACTTAACACCCTCCTGACAGCGTTTTCTTTTAATAACAAAGGGAATAGCGGGTTCATCTCACTTTAGGTGGCAGCAACTCATGTGTCTACATGAAAGCTATGTATTTAAGGCTACAAAGATGAAATTAATGCTGCCAGAAGAGTGGAGTGGGCGTTTCAGCTGAAAAAGTGGGACCTACTTTAGTGCAGGATTATTTATGTTCCAGGCTCTGTTAGCTAAACTTTCACTGACCATAATGAAAGCTGAGAAATCTAACTCAGGCAGCAATCTTATGCTGTGGATATCCAGATTTGGGTGAGAGGAACCATCCTCCCCCTGAAGCTCTGTGGCCAAATCACAGGTCAAGTGTAAACGACTCCCACTCAAAAGGAGAGGCTCAAACGTGGATGGTGCATCTCTGGGCCAGGAGTCTGAAGTCTGTGCAGGCACCTGGTTGTATTTGAAATGCCCTGGGGTATTTGAAACATGGAAGGGAGGCTGGCAGATATGATAAAGGGCTTGAGACAAGACCTCTGCCCTTCTGTGAGAGCAGCTGGAGGCCAGGCAGGATGTTCTAGGCATCTCAAATGACAGTTGACAACTACGTGTGGGCAAGTGAATTGAGCCCTGAGCCTTCATTCTTCCTTGTCCCAAAGTCTCTTGTGGGTAGGGAAATATCTCGTCACTGTAAATATCCCCTTGTCACCTCTGAAGGAGCAGCACAAACATGTCCTGTCAACTCTTCCCTGAGCAGGAGGTAAAATGGCTGGGATGTAAGGCGTCAAGGTGTATGGGCAGGAAATTTAAACCATGGAAACATCCTCTGATCCTTTAGGATGGATTTGTTACCCAGGCTGAATATTAGGAACATTTTTTTTCTGCCCCATGGCCAGGGTCTTTGGCTTCACATTATAAAGAAGTGAGCATATATATTTCTATTTCCAGTAAAGAGAGCATAAAAATTAATAATAATAATTTTAAAAATCCTGTCAAATCAGCAATTTCAAATTGTGATTTGAGAGAAAAACACAGGAACTTACAGGATACAGCTCTACAATTGCTGGTCTGTACAGCAGAAATCAATGAAACAAATATAGCCTATCCAAATGATAGAAGAACAAGCCCTTCCTAAGTGCATAATTTGCTTCATCTGTGTTTGAAACTACCTCAAAGCAAAAAAGGCAATATGTCGCAGAATGATGAGACAACTAACTAAGCTTAATATTTCCTCTCCCCTCTTGTTTATCCATTCTTCATCATTCATTTAGTGTTGGGAAAATACTCTGGAAGCAAAACTATCGTGACGACTTATGCACATGTATCACTTAAATCCAGCGCATCCTCTCAAAAAAAAAGAAAAAGGCCTCTCAAGGCAGCCTAAGTTATGGTTTTGCCTTAAGCTGGGTTTCTCCGCAGGAATTTCTCTCCTTCCCACAAACAAAAGAACCATTTCATCTAGAGCTGTGAATCCTCAGAGATAGGAAAAAATCCTCCATGAAATGCCAAAGACGCATGAGTAAAATATCTTCATTGATGTAGATTAACTGTTTCAATGAAGAAAAAAAGTGTTGAGCAACTGGTGGGCATTTCCAGGGCTTGCTGTGCTATTTCTGTATCGCTGTGCGGCTGTTTCTCATTCCAGGAGTTTAAGAGGGGAAAAAAAAAAAGTCTTCTGTTTTTTTAAACTATCTGGAACTACTTGGCATGTGGCTTCTGAAGTGTTTAGCACAGACTTACAAAAACGTCATGAACATTTATCAGCCTAGGCCCAAAATCTACTTGCCTGCCTTGTATCATCAGTCATCATGCTAATGAAAATACTAATGGCATTTCAATTGCGTTTCAAGAGAAATGAGCTGTTTCGACTGAACAGGAATAAAAAAAAAAATTAAATTTTTGTACAAAGAGTATATCACTCTCCTTTTTTATTATTATTAATTAGATGAAGCGTTTGGCTTCAATGAAGGCTGGGGTCCCAGCTGTGCAAGTCACAATAGACATAAAAAATGAGAAATGAGCCACATCAGTAGACAGAGAAAGGAAGAAAAAGAGTTAAGAACAGGAAATGGAATAGGAAACAGAAACACACAAAATGTTTTCAAATCCCTCGGTGATGTCTAAGCTAAGTTATTTTTGTATTTCAGACGATCAACAGAGAGAAGGAGACATCTCCAGAGGTCAAGTCATGCAACTTGGGCTAGAGATGCCTGTGTTTGAGTACAATTGACTGCCCCTGAGTTACCCTCACTGGCTGGCTCAAACCCACACAAATTTTCAGAAGTCAACATATGAGTGGCAGGCAAAGAATCTCACCACCACCTAACAGCAAGTCAGCAAGACATGCAGCTTGGTGACAGAACAAGAGGAAATGCCCTCAAGTTCCATGAGAGATTGGGACTGGATGTTGGGAAAAATTTCTTCATTGAAAGGGTTGTCAAGACTTGGCATCCAGGCACAGGCTGCGCAGGGCAGTGATGGAGTCCCCATCCCTGGAGGGATTTAAAAGCCACGTGGATGTGGCACTTGGGGACGTGGGTCAGTGGTAGCCTTGGCAGTGCTGGGGGGATGGCTGCACTCATGGTCTTGGAAGGCTTTTCCAACCTAAATGATTCTGTGATTTTACGAGTCACACTCCTGTTCCCCAACTCAGTTCCCCAACACAGACTCCATCTCAGGGTTGTTGCTAAGATGGGTGCAAACCACGCCTCTCCTTTGGAGCACAGGGCTGGCGACACAGATGGCTCAGATCTCCAGGAAGCACCACACAGCCTGGCCTTGCACTGTCAGGATGGAGCAGGACAGAGGTGCCTGGCAGATTAAGGTGTCAGTAGGTGGTGCTGATGGCCAAGGGGTGCAAGCCTGGGTTTCATTTCAGCACTGCACCTGGATCATGTGCTGAATTTGTTCCCTCCTGCAGATCACATTTTCCCTGGAGATCTTACACATTCATCACGTCATCTTCACTGACAGACAATGTCCAGTGCAAATTTTGCCTGTTAACTTTTTTCAATTGACTTTACAAGTTTTTTTCCACTTTTTTTTTTTAATCCTCCTGTCCTGTTGAAAAGTGGGAGTGACAGCACAGCTGAGTGGGTGCAAGGCAGGTGACCAAGGCCAACCCACAACAGATGGGGACAGGGAGGGAGTGCCCTTAGGAGGTCTTGTAATGGATGTATGTGGGTGCCTCAGTGTGGCAAGAAGCTGTGAGACAGAAAGGTGGGGCACTTGCTCCCAGCCATGACTTCTGTATGGCTTGGGAAAGCACTTGTGCCTGCACCAGTGAGTGAGCAGACTTGGCAGTCCAAGTCTGATCCTAGATCAAATGCTTTACATTTTGGAAATTTTGAGCAAAAAGATGAAGGGGTGGGAGATGCAATGCTTTGTCTTCAAAAAAAAAAAACCAAAAAAACCCCAAACAAATAAAATTTTAAAAATAGTATCCGTGGAAAACCACAACAGTTCCTACATTCTGATCTGCCCTGCCATGAAACCAGAACAAATAGGCTGCAGCACAGTTTTAAGAGTCGATTATAAAACACCCCATCAGAACATAAACATCCCACATTGACAAAGTAATCTCTGTGGATCTCAGTGGGCCTGACCTGGTGCTGCCCTCTTCCTTGTATAGTCATGAATACAAATGCAAGGTGAATGCTGGCTGCCTTCTGATCGGGTGACATTTTACACCCATGTTACTGATGTCAACAACTGCATGAGGGAGCAGAGAATCAAACTCAGGATAACCACTTGCAAAAAATAGAAGAGCAAGCTTGAAGGCATGTTTCCAAGCAGTTTAGGCATTTCAAGACTGACACTTTACATGGCTAAGTTGATCCCTTCTGCACTCCCACATTTACTTAGGGAAAAGCCTTGTGCTTTATGCTGTGCTATAATACAGTGTTTGAGCAGACGCTCTCCTATCTCGACAGGAGAGCTGTTCTCTGCTCCTGCCATCTCATTTTGTGAGTACTAAATCAGTGAGAAGGAATACCCCAGCAAAACTGTTCAGATATCTCTGAGATCAAAGCCTGAAACCTTTGTTTCTGGGATGCAAAGGGAGAAAAATTACGGCTTGTCTCTCATTCTGTTCAAACAGTTCTTTCTCTTTTCATGCAAACAAACAAATAAACAGCAAATGCCCTATTCCCACCTGGCATTGCAGCAATGTTGTGTTTGAGGCTTTAAAAGCGTAAAAGTCAAACCATTCAAAATGATGGGTCCCGTAGCAAATGTAACACGGTCCCAGGGGTACCTACGTAGTGCATGGTATTGCTGCACATGGTATTAACTTTTATGCCTTCATCTATATATGCAATGTGGCTCATTTATAGTTGCTCTGAGAACCACCGTGTTTACATAAATTTTAATTTCCTGTCTTTTGTTTGTTCTCTTTATCATATTTCTAAAACAAAATTTTCCTTGTCAATTTTAGTGCTTGACCAATTATCCATGGATGGAGGCACAGGAGAATTGACATTCTCTGGTTTTTCCATGTGGCCCTGGCAATGCGCCTCCACTTCGGTTTGGGCCCACTAGGAATGGCGTAGCTCCAGCAGTGACACTGTATTCCTACCAGAGCAGGACTGTTCCCACGGGCCGTGGCAATTTTGGGCCTGTGTCACCTGGGATCTGGCCAAAACCGTCTTACTGCATTGACATGGGTCATATTTACTATATCATAACTCATTTTCCTTGTTTTCCTTTTAAATGCATGCAGCTTGCAAACTGAGGGGATCTGGTAGTTGACTTTATACATCCACACTCGAGTTACATGCCTTCAGATTTTGGTGTGAAAACCTTTTGTCACCTGCTCTGATAACTAAAACAAGGTGTTTACAGCTGCTTGAAATACATCTTTTGTTGAAGCCTGCAAAACTAGTGCCTAGCTCAGCGCAGACCTTGTTGCAAAACATCACTATAAATGATTGAAACTGTAGAGATGCCAGTTGCACAGAAAAAAATCCATGATGGTCCAGCTATAGTTTAATGCAGTGATCTTCATGAACTTGTAATTAAAATTCAGTGTTGGCAGGACCAAGCCCTGCTACTATATTTTAGGGAAACAAAGAATAACAGATAAAGCTAAGTTATAATAGGTCGATGCAGCAAATACAGGAAAAATATGGCAGTTCTCAGCAGCTGTGATAGGAAGCCTTCTTCTTCTTGAATAATAAAGGCTTTTGCTAATTTTAACCAGAGCCGAATCTGAAAAAACCTGCAGTCGCATGTGACTCACAGAGCCCCAAGGGAAGGGGAGGTGGGGGAGATATGTGTGTGTGGATGTCTGTGTGTATAATCTAACAGTGCCCAGAGCTTTTGAGATCCTGGACCACTTCAATTGTGCAGGCCAGATTCATTAAAATCCCTGGCTACATTCCAGCAGTTAAAATTGAAGCGGCATATTTATTGCATTTTGCTCAAATAAATCTGAAAACGTGTGAATCATATCCCTCGGAGAGATGGAGGGACGGAGTAAACAGTCTCGGGCTCACACTCGGGAGCGGGGCACGGCGAAGGACAAAGATGCAGGAGGGTCACGGTGGCGGGGCACGGCGAAGGACAAAGATGCGGGAGGGTCATGGTGGCGGGGCGCCGCAGGATGCTCCCGGAACCAGAGGGTTTGGGAGGCTGAGCGCTCCCTCAGTCGCCATCTTCTGCACGGCTGCTGTGCTGGCCTTGAACCCTCCGTTTGGTTTTCTCTGTTTTATTTATACCCCTGCACACACAGGCACACTCACGCACACAGAGATGCATGCATGTATTTTAAAGAGCTCCTCAGCTTAAGCAACTCCGCTCTGCGGCTCTCTGTGGTTTTCCAGATGCTGTTCATGATGCTGGCACCTCACCCCACTTGCAGCTGCATTCATCTGGGATTCAATTACAGCCTGCCTTGCAAAGGCAAGATTGGTTTTTCAAAGATAACATATTTTGGGAAGGAAAATTTTTTTTCTTCTCAAAAAGCAATTTTTATTTAGAAAGGAGAGGCATTACTTGTAGCTTGATCTTGCCAGGTGCTGAATGGCTCCAGACAGGTCCCTAGCACCCTCAGTATTGTTTTACTTCAGCACTTTCTTAGAGAACAGGCAGTACCCTGCAGGTTTTAATTCTGTGAGAATAAAGTGCTGGCAGAGCAGGCTCCAAGCTGCTCCCACGGGGAAACTATCAGAAACAGTACATAGATAACCATTTTTATCACCACTGGTTTTACAGACAGGAATCAGCTTAAAATTAGTAAACCTAAGTACTGATTTCCTTTTTTTTTAATTCTTTTTTTGCACAAATTTTTTAGGAAGGAGGTTAGTCAGGTGTTGCAAAAACAGGAGGGGATTGAATAGTCCCACAAAGTCCACCATGGACTTTCTTGTTCAGGCAATGTGTTGCTCTTCCCAAATGCTATGCAGAGGGGGGTCCCATGTCTTGGCAGCAGGGTGGGAGGGAAAGGACAAATTTGCAAGGCTGTGGTGTACTCTGGCACTGGGACTAAGAGAGCTCCAAGGAGCACAGGGGCTGGGATGACTATTTTCGAGCTTCAAGTCAATGTTTTCAAGTCATCACATCTTCCTATTCAATTATTAGTTGTACTAATGAATTAACAATGTTATTGCTTTCTTGCAGCTCGGATGGTGCTCAGAGGCTGAACACAGTAATGGAATGCAGGACAGAGACACCTCCACTTGTAAAGAGCCTTGAGAAATCAAACAGAGCAATTTCATGTATTACTTATTCCTGAGACCACACAAGCAGCCTGATTTTTGGGGATGCCATTTGCCCATGGTTTCTGGTGGAATGCTTGGGAGAAGCCAGTAGCAGCAGCCTTGGCAACCCAGGAGATAAATCATGGAGTTTTGATGACTAATGTCGTACAGACACTTCGGCAAGTTGGTCTACTCTCTCCTGCCTCAGTTTCCCCTATCTGTAACAGCAGCAGAGAACACCTTATCTTGGCCTGACAAGGGCTGACAAAAACAGTATGCAATATGAAGATGAAATAAAATTGCTTGCTCTAAAGAAGAAATGGTGTCTCTTAAATGAAAATATGCAAAGGCTGTTTGCTGGTTTTTGGATCAGACAGGGAAACAATAATAGTCTTATTTATTGTATTATTACAGCCGTAGCTTTGCCCTATATGTGTTTTATTTTCATGCCATTAAATCCAAATACTCTTTTTCAAAGACTTACTGGAGTCTGTAAGTTGCAGAGGAAGCAGCTTTAGCACAAAGGAAGAGAACAGACCTGGGAAATAGGGCTGCACAACTTTGATGAAGGAATTTCTTCAAATTATAATAAAGATGGAATAGGCAAGGCAGGGGGAGCAGCGAGGAGGGCAGTGCAGGCATGGTGCAGCAGCAAAGGCCCTCAGTGTGTGTCCTCTTGGAGCCACTGAAAGGCTGATGGAGCACTGAGCTTCCACAGGTCCCTGCCTGTTTGATGTATTTAGCTGCAGTGGGAAAGCTTGCAGGGGCCATGAAGACACCACACTGCATTAAAGGGATGTGGGAGGGGCTCAGCACAGCTCCCCCAAGCCCACCTGGGGAGCTCCTTCTGCCAAAGGGTCTCATGGGCCTGGGCACAGAGAGAGAGGTGAGAGGTGGAGCTGGGGTTTGCTTTGCTATATTTCTCTGCTCTGGGTTTGGTTTTGGGAAACAGCATCCAGTGGTGGTTCAGACTGAGCTGCTGTTTGTTCTAAATCCCAGAGGTTAATGACAGCTTTGCATGTGTCTCATAATGCCATTTGCTAGAGCAGTGCGAAGGGTTTTTTTTAATATATATTAACAGATGTGGTTACCCAGAACCCCTGGAGGTGAGAAACATGATCCCTGTTTCTAGTGGGTGAGACTAAGCAATCCCATTGGTTTTGTATCATGGTTTCTCTCGAGTTTTAATGGGGAGGCAAACTCTGTATCTTAAAGGCAGAGTTTCTGAATATATATATATGTACCAGTGGTACTTCTGGGATGAAGACAGAATATTTAATTCCCTAAATAATCTTTCCTTTTCCAATTAGTGAATTTGGAGGCACAAAGAGCAATTGGAGGTCCTCTCCAGTGGTCTTAGGGGAACATCACTATCATAACAGGGGGACACTGCCACGAGATGGTATCACAGAGACTGCAGGAAAAATGAGGGCTTTGATCCATGGAAGACAACACTGAGGGCCTTCAGCATCCCTGAAGTTCATTCTACGCAGTGAAAGGAACTGCCATTGATGACTATTTTAATGACCTGACCCTCAAGTACACTAAATAAAATATAGTGAAAAGAAGGAAAAGGGGGGTCGTTTACCCTTCCCACACAAGGCACTTATAACCTGTATCNGCTCGCTTGAAGTGTTATCAAAATAACAACGGCTTGCAAAGCAGAATTATTGAATGTTGGTTTTTCGCTGTTTCAGAGTAGAGGCGGTGAACTCTCAGCCGCACAAATGGGCTTTTATTGCCGCCCTTTTGGCACATCTGCCAGAAGGAATATTGAGGAATATGATATGGGAAATATACAGCACNGTTTCTAGTGGGTGAGACTAAGCAATCCCATTGGTTTTGTATCATGGTTTCTCTCGAGTTTTAATGGGGAGGCAAACTCTGTATCTTAAAGGCAGAGTTTCTGAATATATATATATGTACCAGTGGTACTTCTGGGATGAAGACAGAATATTTAATTCCCTAAATAATCTTTCCTTTTCCAATTAGTGAATTTGGAGGCACAAAGAGCAATTGGAGGTCCTCTCCAGTGGTCTTAGGGGAACATCACTATCATAACAGGGGGACACTGCCACGAGATGGTATCACAGAGACTGCAGGAAAAATGAGGGCTTTGATCCATGGAAGACAACACTGAGGGCCTTCAGCATCCCTGAAGTTCATTCTACGCAGTGAAAGGAACTGCCATTGATGACTATTTTAATGACCTGACCCTCAAGTACACTAAATAAAATATAGTGAAAAGAAGGAAAAGGGGGGTCGTTTACCCTTCCCACACAAGGCACTTATAACCTGTATCTGTATATTGCCACCTGCATATTGCTGACTACCTAGCAGGCTGCTGAAAGTGTCTTGGTTGTTACATGTTTTTCCACATCAGAACATCTACCTCAACAGTTTTATTTCGCAAAAATAATATGAACCCAAAAAAAACCCCCAAAAAACCCCCAAAACCCCCAACAAACCCTCAACGCAAAACACACAGTATAAGTTCTTGCTTGCGTTGACAAGGAGGAATTCAAGGTAGGCGAGAAAATGTTGTCTAAATATTAGCCCATCTGACTACTGGAATGTGTTTAATAAAGACATTTTTCATGATAGCATGATACAGTGTCCACTAAAGCCTTGACTGGATTTTTATTGACTGCAGTGTGCTTTGGATTGGTCCAAATACAAAACAAAATAAAACAATGTAAGATAATATAATATAAACATCTATTTTGTCAATTTGATGAATGTGTATTTAGTTGAAAGATTTCCACTAAATGGAGTGAGAGTTGTGAAGCTAAATCTCCAGGCCTGACTTCAAAGATTTGGCTAGAGAAACATATTTATTAAGGCTAAGCAGGACCTCAACGAACACAGTTTAAAAGTAAAAGCACGGGCCTTGAAATGCAGTGCCAGCTCCCTGCTAATTCCCTCTCCCCTCAGCACATATATTTTCCTTTAAGGAAAAACAAGGAGCTCGCAGACCACTTGTGTGGCATGTTACTTGCCGCCTGCAAATAGAAACAGGCATGTGGCAGGCCTCCGAAAAATGCAGTTTGTAACTGTAAGACCAACTGACCCTCAACTGCGGCAGCACTTTGTGGCCCCCACATGCAAACAATCATCTATTGATTCCTAAGGCATCCAGCTTCAAACCCGCCCCTGTTTTCCAGAGACCTCCAGTTGCAGGAAAGACACTGTCCTGGCTAATTCCCCCTGCCCGGGGGCTGCTCGGTATTTCTGCTGCTCGCTTGAAGTGTTATCAAAATAACAACGGCTTGCAAAGCAGAATTATTGAATGTTGGTTTTTCGCTGTTTCAGGGTAGAGGCGGTGAACTCTCAGCCGCACAAATGGGCTTTTATTGCCGCCCTTTTTGAANCTTTTATTGCCGCCCTTTTGGCACATCTGCCAGAAGGAATATTGAGGAATATGATATGGGAAATATACAGCACCGGGAGGAGGGATGGAGCAGATCAACCACCACTGCAGTGTTTCCCAGGGCAAATTTCAGTGAATCAAAGGCCATCAAGGAAAGCTGCTTAAGCCTCTGTGCTCTCTATAAGCACATTACTGTATGTTTGCCACAAACAAATCTGTTTTATGGGCTACAGGGAAGACAGGGAGAGATCTTGAAAAATGAGACTGGAAAAGTAAATGCTCTTGAACCATATATCAGATAGTCATCACCACAGCAAAAATCTGCATTTCCATTGCCTCCTTCAATAAAAGTTTTAATTATTTAGATCACTTTAATAGGTCAGTAACTTGAGGGTGTGAGGTACACAACAGTTGGGCAGCACATATCACACCTCTTCACGAGAAATTTGGGATGGTCTGTGATCATAGTACAGAATTAGGGAATCATTAGGGTTGGAAAAGCCCTCTAAGATCATCAACTCCAACTATTAACCCAGCACTGCCAATCCCACCACCAAAATGATATTTTTTGCTTGGAGAAGGTGGAGTGGTCTGTGATAGACAGGGATAAAGCTGGTGACTGCACGCCCTCCCAGCCAAGGCAACTCACCTAGTCTAAGCAGAAAGGATTTGTGTTTTCACTGGTACATTTAGGTAGATTGATATTAAGTAATTGAAAGTGCCTGATGGGCATGGTCAGAGCTTGTGACTCAGCTTGGAGATATGTATCTCAGGATGGAGATTCCATTGACTCCTCTCCACGGACTATAATTACTGACCTATCCACTTGTCATTGCCCTCATCCCAGATGAAACAGTCCTTAATCTCTGCTGCTGAATGAGATCCTGATGGAAGATGGTGCATTATTCTTAGTGAGTCATCCCAGCAACCCAGAGCACCGACCTGGCACGGCCTCTGGGGAAGATGCAGGATCCACTGAATCTCTAAAAACACGAGTCACAACTCTAACTCCCTCGTGGCATTTTTGCAGGTAATTATGGGGCTTCACTTTACTCAGCATGTGACAAATTAAACACACACACACACTGAAAAAGAGAAGAAAAAAAAAAGAACAAGAAAGAACCTGAGCTTGTGTAGAAGAGCTAACATGTGAGCCCTGAAGGAGAGCACCTCACGGGCTAGGGAGTTATTAATTGCTGCTTAGGGACCTGAACTTCCCAACTGTTGAATATCTCCCAGAAGATCCATAGAAGGCTTATGGTAGAAAATGGTTTCCCTTACTTTCCCCTGAAAGAGGCATTCAACAAGCTCACAAGAATAGCAAACAACACAGTCTAAAGCAGAGGAGCTGTGGCTACATGCAAAGCAAGATCCATGAGGGAATTTCCTTTTTTGTCTGAATCTTACTGTATTAAAAACAACTGGACAAAGATTGCAAGGGAAGTCTGGGTGGTAATCTGAGCATCCTGCTCTGACCAGCATGCAGAAAGGCTATGGGATGAGAGAAGCCACACAGACAAATCCTGCCAGCTACTGCAGCCATAACAGCTTGTAATTTCATTGCAACATATTTTTCTTAAAAGTGGAAACTTCAGGAAATGAGTCATGAGTGCATGTGAGATGTCTTTAAAAAAAAAAAAATTAAAAATCCCAACAAAACAAACAAAAAAAAAGGCAGAAAGAGTGTCTTCTGTTGGGGACGAGAAAAAATAACTTATTGCTCCCTGCAAATACATGAAACAACAAGTTGAACACAATGAAAACTATTTCATATTGGTAAATATTGAGAAAAATTGAGTCATTCCCCAAATTGCTGGTGTCTGAGAGCGTTAGAAGCTTTTGGGGTGTTACAGTATTGTTAGAACATTGGGATCATGTCTTCAGAAGATAATTCAGGAGAAAGAGGATGACTCAGTGAATGTTTTATGGGGGGGCTGTGGAAGGAATCAGTGCTGAATTTAATCAATGCTGAAATTTTATATTTATGGCGTCCTGACAGCCCCAAACATGTGGTTACAAAGAAGGTAGATACACAATGATTTTTGAGCTCAGCAACTCAAAAAATGGACTTTTACAGATTTTGAGTGATGTACAGGCTGGTCTTTTCCAGCTTGAGAGATATCACCCCCTTGAACTAAAACAGTTAAAAAACTCTTAGATGAACACCTTATTACTTTCCCCTAAGGACTTTCCAGGGGCTGCTGTTATCCTTCAGGCTGGATTTTGTTTCTTAGGGTAAAACCACACTCCAGGACTGACTGGTCTTTGTTTGTCTCCAAAGGGAGCAATTATTGAGACTTTCAGTTCATTTCCCACATTTCACATCCCCTTACTCTTTTGCCCTATAGGAAATGAGGTAGAGAATACAGGCTGTGACCAGCATCACACACTGCCAAGGATAAATCAGGTTCCACTCTACAGAAAAGTAGCTTTCTCCTAAGAACATCTTTCTCACTTCTTATCATTCCTGCAATTGTTGACTGACTTGTATTGAAGGGTTATTATGCCAAATCTCTGATACGGGATCTCTGCTCAAGATGCAGCTTTTGATGGGGGAATGTCTGTGTAATTGCTTGTTGTAGTAATCCTACAGCACTTATTTTTTTCCCTGAGAGAATCTCATCTCATTCCAGTAGTTAACCTAACACAATTTGTATTCTTAGTTTATTCTCCAAGCCAAATTTTCAGAGGGGGAGGATCATGGAACTGTTGCAACAGATATTCCTCAAAGAATTTGGGTTACAGAAACTGAAATGAAAATTATAAATATATACACACATATATATATATGTACACATATGTACTCACACTTAGAATCATGCATATCCTCAACAATTACTATGAAAATTAAGTAACATTTTATTTACTTAGACTCCACAGGTCATGGCATATAGGAGGAAAAAACAAGTTATGTCTGAACATTAGTACCTGCGTTTCCAACCCAAAGTTTATTTTTCCTTCTCAGAGTGATATTTGTCATTTACTTAAAACCCAAACCATAACAAGGTTTACATTGATCTTCCAGTACATTTTTCCTTCAGTGCTCCTTCCACAGTCTCCTCCTTTCTTTAACTGTTTCCAAAGTTCCCAAACTAGATTACATCAGTTCAGGAGCAGGAGTTCTGAGTCCTTTCTGCTTTTGGAGAGCAAAGTGACTTAGCACAGAAGTTGGAGAGGGAAGAAGACAAAAAGCCACAACTGAATGTCCAGGGATCCTGTGGTTATGACTTGTCTGCCTACTAAAAATGTTGCTCCTCATTTTCTGCAGTGTTCCTTGAAAGCACGTCTGCCTGCGTTGGTGGGTCTCGACTGTCCAAGTTTAGGTCAGATATATTAGAAATGGAAAAGCCATATTAGCTCAGCTACCCCATCCTTCCAGCTGCCCCAGAATAGGTCAGTTCATTCATCCTTAAATGACTGGGCTTCCCCAGCTTCCCTGGGGAACACTATTTCAAAGTCTGATAGGTTTTCCTTCTACAAGCCTCTCCTGATGTTAGATTAATTTAGTTTTGTATACTGAAGGGGTGGGCTTAAAAACCGTCTTCTGATGTGGGAAGGACAGTGCTGCGGGTGCTTAGTTTAAAAGAAGAGATTTTTCAAGCTCCCAAGCATCTGCAGAAAAGCGTTTTTAAAGGACCCTCAACTGGCTGAGTGAGGCATTAGGCACTTTTAAAAGGTTGGTTTTGCATATGCATATCCATAGATGGACAAACATATGTGAATATATACACACATATATAATACAAAAAACAAGAGTTATTAAAAGCTGGTGCCAGGTCAGAGCTTATCTGAAATCTTTGTCTGAAATCTTTCTGAGGGGTCATATCACTGGTCCGTCTGTCACAGGCTTGTCACTGCCTCCAGGGACAGACAAACAAGTGCCCTAAGTAAAACGGAACATGACACTTTGTTGTAAAGTAAATATGTTACATAGCCTCTTTTATGCTTTTTACCATCACTCAGTATGGCTTAGCTGTGGAAAGAGCTCTTCACAGCTGTGATGAGCACCCCTACAGGCTGTACATACGTGTTGACCTAGATTGCCTAACCCTGCTCCGTGTATGAGAATAAGAGCTTTAATTATAAGGGTACAAAGTCCTCCTCAGGCTGCGTGGCACTTGCTGCAACGACAGCAGACATGCTCCTGTGGCTGGGAAGATGCTGCAGGAAGCAAGAGGAATGGTCTGGCTCTGGCACAGCCCCATTCAGAGTGACAGCCTTTTAGGGTGGTTTGTGCTGAAGCCAGTTCAGCAGTATTGCCCACATTACCACTGTTGTTTGTCTTTCTCTGCAGGCACTCAGTGCTATTACTCCCTTGTCCTGGCTCCAATGTGCATTACTCACTGACCTCTCTTCAGTCTCTGTGGCTCTCTTCAACACTGGCTTTGCTGGCTTTAAGAATTAGGGTTCTAATTTCCCTTATTGGCCTTGACAAAAGAACTGGAAGTTCAGCTCCATTTTTTATCTGATCTTGGTCTAATGTGTTACCTTCTCTCCAGAAAATTGCCTCTTCCTATCCACCAACTAAGCAGCTAATTTACACTGGGGCCATAGCAATAATTAATAATTAAAAAAAGCTTTTCTCACCAAACAAATGTTATTGTCCACTGTAAGAGGCAGGGGCAGAAGAAAGTGTTTGGGCATAAATATGATGACACTAATTTTTAAATTAAAACACCAAGGCTGCATGTAGGCTGAGAAGGAAGGGGGATTAGAGAGACCACATGTGCACAACATCCTGACATATTTCATGGGACTGAGGGTCAGAGTCCATGATTCATTCAGCATAACATGGCTAATGGATCTGCCAGCTGACCTGGTCAACAAACATTTGCCAAAGGCAATGGATGCAAGTTGGGGGTGGCCACGTTGGCTCTGCACCTGCTCAACAGAAGCCCCAAATTGTCTGGGCTAAGGGTAACTCCTGCACCTTCCGACTGACAATCTTCTGGGAAATTAGTCAGAGAAAAAAGCATTAAAACATCCCTGAAGACTTTGTTGAGGTCTTCTTATCAGTCTTTCTGTCATCCTTTTGTCCTCCAAAGTTTGTGTGGTTTTGAGAAAGATCAAGTAGAAATGCATGAACTACAAGGGAAAGGCGGAAGAGAAACATTGTCCTTGGCCCTTGTGCAATAGGGGAAAAAATAGGTTTTAAGGTGCAAGTTAGGTGCTTTTCTATCCTTTTTATCCATTGGGAATTCACTGAAGTGGAGTGAGAAAAAGCATTCACTGCAAAGCATCAAAGAGAGAGGGCAAATGGTGACTCCCTCCAAATGAGCAGGATTTGAGTTCCTGGAGTTGTGGAGCACTGAAATTTTGTGCTGCCTCCTAGTAAACAGAGATATTACTCCATCGAGTTGACAATAACATAACATAGCCTGTGGCCGTGATATTGTTGCGATTTAAATAGATCAAAAATGGGCCAGCATGACCTCAGTGAGCAGACAATAGGAGAGATGTGGCTGTGAGGGCAGACAGGTAGGTAAATGGGCAGGGAGAAAGAGCAACAAATTGTACCCTCCAATCCCAAACTAGAAATGAAAGGTCACGTGGGTGGCTTTGCCCTCCTCCACAAGTTCATCCTGAGGAAGTCACCAAGTCTCCAGTTTCTCACCACAAATGCAGGGCAGAATCTGCAATGATGAGCACACAGGCAGCTGGCAAAATTATTCTCTGGAAACCATAAAATGCTGAAGCCCTTTCTTTTTTTTTTTTTCTAGCCATATGATTTCTGCTGATGGAAGACCTACAAAGAAACAGGCCAGCACCAGAAGAAATGCCTGAGGCTGCTGCAGATGGCCAGGTCCCTCAGGATCTCAAAACCAGCCGAACAAACAGGCTGTGGCACTCCAAAAAGTTCACAGCACCTCCATATCCTGAGCCACCCTGATCTTAATACCAACCCCTGCTCATCAGAAATGCCCTCAGCACCCCAGGAGCAGCTTAAACCCAACCATATGCAGCTCTCTGTGTGATCTCTCCACAAACAAGTGTTAAGATTATGCTAAGACCCCATGTGTTCAGCAGACTCCCTGTTCCTACGGATGAACCAAACTCGAAGCTGTTAATTTTACAGATGCTGCTAAGCCAGAACCTGAGTTATGAGAATCTCTAAACATTAGCACAGCTGTATGCTTTTGCCCAGTCTTTGCAAATATCACTTCTCTTTTTAATAGACTAGTATGGGGTTCAGAGCCCAAACTCAAGTCAGGGATCTCAGCAGGATGCCAGACTATTTTGTGTATAAAGGACTTAAATGATACAATATGGATTCCTCGGTTGGTTTCTTTTTTTTTTTTTCCCCTTTTCTTTCACATAATTTCTTTCCAGCCTGCATCCTCTGGTCTGGGTGGCACACAGGTTTTTCCAGACACTTCTGCTCCCACTTGAGCATTTACTTACATGTGTTTAGGATATACTGATAGCTTTTGAGACAGAAAATGTAATCCAAACCAACCATAACCCATAGTAGCAAAAATCAAGTGTCTTTAGCTTAAATATTTGCTTCCCCAGAAAAAGTTGGGAGAAACAGCTCTTGCACTTTCAAGTCTCTGGTGGAGAATTGCCACCTACTACAGCACAGGGAAAGACTCATAACATATCTAATGTATTATTCCCAGTCCAGCACGATATGCCTAATTAGTTACTGCATAGCTGTGAGTTCAAACCACATTGCCATGTTTCAAAGAGCTTTGAAGCAACAAGGATTGAAGCAACACAAACACTTTGTTGCCCTACAGAGGATGGGAGGGTGAAGAAAAGGACCTGAGATTACAACTTTGCAGTTGACTTGTTTTCAGAATTTGTAATGTACCAGGAAACCTCCTGATTTCGGTAAAGTTTTGCTGATTAAAGGATCAATAAATACATCCAAAGTACAAGCCAACGGTTCATTAAACAGAAGCTGGGTTCATCCAAACCCTGGATTCAAAGCTATACTGCTGTCTCTCCATTTAACAGCAAGCAGAGGCTCCTTTTTATGGAGAAAGCAACACAACTTTGTGATAGCACTAAACAGATACAACTGTCTTCTTATCTTGTAGAAGAAAGGGTGCCCGCTGAAATAACTACATTATTGGACAGCTACGGTGTTCCCACAGCACAATAAACTCAAAGTTCAGATCAGTGCCATGCCAATAATGAGTCAATAGCAGACATATACGAGCACAGATAATCAGGAGAGCAGGCAGACAGATAACGCTAAACTTTTATGGCACTCTTCATTCAGATATAGGGGAAACTGTAATGACTACAAAGAATCGCATTAACAGCTAAAGAAAGAATAGGAAGCCTCTGGCTGCTCCAGGGGTTTTTCTGAGGCTCTGGAGTGTCCCTGCTCCTGGAGCAAATAATTCTGCCCCTGTGCCTCAGCTTCCCTCCTGCAGCGAGGTGCACCAAGAACAACACTTTAGTGATGTTTGGCTCCTTCTGTAAGATCTTTCTCCAGGAAAAATCCTGAGGATGGGTCAGGAAAGCTGCGTTGATATGGTGATACTGATCCCAACCCTCAGACGCTGAGAGGGAGTTGGGGCTCCCAGACTGCCTGGTCCCTCTGTGTGACCTGGTTGGGTGCCAAGAAAAGCATGTTTGAGAGTTGACACTCCCCCTCCAATACTAGTTAGCCAGGAGAAAATGGGAGACAAAAACTCCATTTGGACCCACCCTCCAACTCCTTTGCCCATTTCAAACCTGTTTGGTGCGTATCTGGTCAGCTCACATTCCCCTGTGGACACACAGGAAGCCCACTGCTGATATGACAGCATTTACCCAGAAAAATGGGAAATGTGAGTTTAACCCCTCCTCACGCTCTGGAGGACCCAAACCTCCCAGTTCCCAGGACAGCCTCAGAACACTGCCAGCACTCAAAGGCAGTCTGAGGGGGACCAGCTCAGAAAGTTGTAGTGCTGTGGTGAGCAGCCTGCCAACACAACTCGTTTATCACTCAGGGGGGACAGACCTGCCTTGGAAACATCCTTTGTTGCCTGTTCCCAGAAACTGGGACTCATCAGACCGAACACAGTTGTTGTCTACAAGTGGGAACACTGATATCTGAGCAAGTCCTTTATCAGTAGCCGAAAGTAGCCACTATAGCCAACAGAGTTTAAGGGGCAACTCAGCCCAACCCTAAGTATATGCTTTTGGATGAACAATGTCACTGCTGCACTGATTCCTCCCTCAGCCACCTTTCTCAGCCCATGCTGGGCTGGTTTGGCCAGTGATTCTGGGTTTGAGTCTACTTGCACAGTGCTGCATTTTAGGTGCTGCAGCCCATCACCTGTGGCATCAGCAAAAATGTGTAGTAGTGCAAATGAATTATCCAGAATGCTGCATCCTTTCACCTGAAACTGTGCACAGGTCTCACCCATGCCAGCTACAAATGTACAACAGGGGAGTACGAGGCAGTCTCTGTTATCCCCTTCCCCTGCCCTGAGCCTGTTGAATGTGTAGTTCGTGCCTCACATTCCCTGTAGGCAGCACAAAGGACAAGAGGCCCTGGGATATGCCTCAGCAGGCTGTAAAAATGTCTTTCTTCTTTAAACATGCTTGGTGCAGAAAGAGGGCCTGATTCTCATCACCACCATGGAGTAACATCCTTGCAGCCAGGGGGGATGAGATGAAAATGAGCCTGGGAGACAAGGACTGAATGCTTGATTGATTTATTGCATCAAAATTTAAGCTTTCAAAGCTTTTCCCTTCTTTTTTATTTTTTGTTTTACCTGCTGAAGGGTAGGCACTCCAGTCTAAAATAATCGTAATCATCATAAAAGGAGTCAAGCTGCTTCTCCCCTAAACGAGTTGATTTTTTTTGGATGCCTCTCTTATAGCAGGAGGATTGAAGCAAGGCAGATAAAAGCTGGAGGCTGCAAATAGAGAGGGTAAAGCCACCCACACATTGTAATAACAACCAGTATTTTAAATCTGGCACTACCTTTGGAAACATTTACGGTCTTAAAACATAATTATAAAGATAAGGGGGTTGAGGGGGGCAGTGGGAAGAAAGACACACACTGAAAAGAAGAAAAATGAGTGAAACAACTGTTTAATTTCTTGCTGTCATTAATACCAGAGTATTAAATAAAATCTCGCAGATGAATAAAATGACTCTGCTGAGACAAAAACAAAATTCCACTGGACTGGGCCTGGTTTTTGCAAATAGCAATATGTGTATGCAAAGGAATTCCTTGTCCCTGAAAATGTTTACAACTCAGAAATAATTGAAATCAGAAGCCAATCCTTTCCACAAAAGAAAAAAAAGTTTTTTTTTTTTTTTTTGTGCATTATTTCTCTTTCTTTTTCTTTCTCCTTTTCTCCCTCTCCATTTCTGGAGGTAAGACTCCCTGTAATTTTAACCCCTTCCAGCTCAGATCAAAGCAAAAAACCAAAATTGCCTTAGTGATCTGCCAGATTTTCCCTCAGTGATTTTAACATTAACAAACCTTTCTGCCTGGGTCACTGTCACAGAAGACAGGTGTGGCAAATCACTTCGTTTTTGTTATTTTATGTTTTTCAGACAAAGACTGAAAAACAGTTTAAGGATTTTAGTGAGTCAAAGGGCCTCTCTCTGAAAGAGGCGGAAGTATCAGCATTCCCCAGTTGTTTTAGACACTTCTTAACAGGTCATAATTAGGAGTTATTGAAAGGTGTGTAGAGAAACAATTCTATTAGAAGAAAAAATGTCCCGATGACTCCTGTTTTTCCTGCTTTCCACAACACAAGGACTGTACAGCTCAAATTCCTCTAATTTCCCCTACCTGTTCCTTTATGGGCACCTTTAGTTAAGCCTGTATGATGTGAATGCAATAGCTATTTAATTTTTCTTTAAACTTAGTTTATTACTTCGATTACTCCTTTTTAGACATACATGCTTTCTATCAGAAACACCAAATTAAGCTTCATTTTTTTTTTTTTTAATTTTTTATTAGAAAGCATTCTATTTTCAGGTAAAAAACCCCCTTAATGTGCACAATGGTACTTGGACCAGCAGCAAGCTGTAGGAGGGTGTCCTGAAGGACCAGCTGCTTCAGTTATTAGGCTGTTTTGATATATTCCTAAGAAAACATTGGCCTGTTTTCTTTCTTTAAAGGCATGTCACAAGAAATAGAGTACTGTATGTTAATTTTGATGTAACCTGAAGCTCCTAGTTTGCTCAATGGGGAGACGGAGAGCTTGCTGTAGACAATTTTCTCTCTATATATAAAGTCCCCAGGTTCTTGAAAGGGAAAAGCAAACATGGGCAGCTGAAGATGTTTTATTCTGTTTCTCCCTCATAAACACCCACAAGTGTCACATCAATTGTGCTCTCTTTGTGTTTTGGAGGATGGTATTAGGAGGAGGCAAGTTTTCAACCTCGGAGACACCTCCCATCACATTGCTTCTCCAACATCCAGGAAATAACCAAAGGCTTTCACTAAAGATAGAATCACAGAATCATTTATGCTGGAAAAGATCCCCTAAGATCATAAAGTCCAACCATTAACCCAGCACTGCCGAGCCCACTACTAACCCATGCCCCCAAGGGCCACAGCTACATGTCACACTTCCAGAGATGGTGACTCCAACACTTTCCCAAGCAGCCTGTTCCAGTGCTTGACCACCCTTTCATTGCAGAAATTGTTTTTAAGATCCAATCTAAACCTTCCCTAGTGCAACTAAGGGTTTGACTTCTCAGAAGAGGAAGTCCTACTCACTGATCCTGTCAGAGAAACGTATCAATGCTCACACCCTACTTGGCTCTCACACACAACAGGGCAAAGGGATGTTGCCATCACTGGGTTCAGCTTCTTGAAGAAGTGTTTGAACAGTTTAGTTTAAAATAATTTTGGATCACACACTTTTTTCAGAGTTTTGTAACTTATATGTGGCCTCTTTTTTTCATCTGAGAAGATTGCAATGAACCTGTGTGGTCTTTTTCTCACTACTCATTTAAACACTACCTCAAATTATAGAAATCATTCAATGAAAACTAATTGTTTGGAAATGTAGAAGCAGGGGGAAACGGCACTGGCACTTCTTTCCTCCTGATTTACATGAGGACATTTTTTGTTTCGTCCAAAATGGGATCTGTTTCTCGTGTTCAGTTACCACTGGACCTGAACCTCAGCTGTCTTGCCTGCAAACAACCCAGGTATGATCTTCACAGGCAAGAAGAAAGCCCAGGTATTAAGAATGGCAGTCCTGTACCTGTGCATGACTTTTGGGCCAGACTCACAGCCCCAAGGAAAGCAGGTAGGGGGTGGTGGCGGGGTCAGAGATCTCTTGACAATCTGCACACACACAGCTGAAAAGCCAGAGGGTCCAACAAAGAATCCAAGATGTCAGAGTTACTGTGCCACTTATAGGGTATTTTAATTAATTAGTAAATTAATTAGTGATCTCAAAACAGTGTCAGCTGGAAAGGGATATCGTGTAAGCACAAACTAGACCGTGATTTGTTCCAATTCAGTTTGGTTTCAGGGCATATGAGATTTTCCAATAAGATCAGGTCATGCGTGTCTTTGTCCATGAAGATGGAGAGTGGCAGTGCAGCAGCAAGGCAGCAATCTCTTGTAAGATCAGTGTGTGGCTCTGTCTCATAAGATTGTACTGAAAAATGCTTAAGATGAGGTGAATTTGTTGTGAAAAGACACAAAACCAGAGGTCTGTGGTTTTTTTTTACTGTATTCAACACTCACTGACTGCCTACCTTCAAATTACTGCATGCAACTGAATGGAGACTGTACCTAACATCATATATTTTTAGTGTCATTAACCCATAAACATTGTGTAGCGATTTCAGTCTGTTAAACAGGCCTGGGATTGGCAAAGATGCTGGCATGGAGATTGCTTCCTGCTTCTGAAAGTGAAATGGTGCCTAATGACACCCAAAACAGCAGTGGTAAATGTATGCTATTGCATGACACAGTCACCAATAGACAGGAGTGACCTTCAGAGGTAATGATTGTAATATTTAAGTGCCTACATTTCCCCAGATGCTTGCTCCAAATAACAACAGGCAATAAGACAGGGTCAAAATGGGCTGAATTGCAAAAGTACCATATTTAGCATACAGTCTTGAGGCGTGTGTGTGACATTTCAGCTGAATCTGGTAATACCTGGCTCAGGTCTGTGTGCAGCTTCTTACATCTGCAAAAATCCTTATCTAATATCCCTTTAGGTAGCATTTGGTGCTGAACGGCCTCTTACTGCCTCCAAACGTGGTGCTAATTAAAGTGAACCAAGTTACAATATGTGCTAAAGATTCCAGCTTTGTTACTTATTTAATGAGCTTTGTGGGATTTGAACATGAGGCTCAAAGTAACAGGGGAAACCTCATAATTAGTTTCAATTAGAAGAAGTTCCTACACATTACAACTATTTGATAAACTGCAGAGAACTACTGAACAGATACAAATCACTGGTGTTGCTTCGTTTGCTATTATACTTATTTTCTTCTTAATTAGTGCTGATTGGCTTATGATCCTAATTAATGCAAAGGAATTTGGAATGGTATACAATGGTATGGTTTAGAAGATGCCAGAGTGTACAACTGCTAAATTATTGCTAATTGTTATTTACACGAGGACAGGAAGACTAAGCAATGTGCTGCCTAATTAGCATTAAAGATATGCTTTCCATTTCCAAATTAAATGAAGGCAAATGGGATAAAATCATTACAGTTACCAAAAAAATCCTCATCCTTCTCTCTAAAAGTCAATAGTTGCACTGCCAACAATTTAAAAAAAAAAAACCCAACAACCCAAACTAGCCAAGAAATAAAAGACCTTGAAGAAAATGAAGACCCTTAATCCAAAGTGGACACTGCTAAAACCTTTTCAGCTGCCACTTCAAAATGTTCGATGCTATGTCCATCACAAGGATGTGTTACAAGCAGCAAGGACCGTGCCAATCTTAATTAGGGAAGACTGCAGTGATTTTAGGAGCCAGTACAGGTGTACCCAGCCTACAGAATTGCTCTGCTTCAGTGGTTACAAAGAGCTGGCGTCTTCAGTTACTCCCTCCACAGCTACGTGGGAAAGAGTCCAACCTTGAAACACTAAAAAAATTGGACAAAATTCCTGAATTACATCCTGGTTTGGCCACTAACTCACCAGCTGGCCTTCGTATTCACTTCACCTCTGCTTCATCTTCCTCATGGGCAAGTCTCTTTGGTCAATCCACTGGCACTGGTAAAGCACTCATCAATACAGATTTACATACCCTTGCCAAGGTCTCTGTAAGAACTACTGGATTCTTCAATACATAAAATGCTGTGTCAGCGTCATGGCAATTATCTCCCTTTTTTTTTTTTTTTTTATTTTTAATCACTCAACATTGGAAACAGGATAAAAAAGTCTCAACATTATGGTTTATGGAAAACTTGTTATGTGAGAAAGGAAAAGCCCAAGGCATTTTAAAGAAAGCTCCAAATTCTTTTTTCTTTCTTTATATCAGTTTTGACGGGTCTCAAACAACAAAATGTGCAGTGGCTGTCGCAGGACTTCTGTTTGCACTGTGATTTCTGAAAAAATAGACATTTCATAGCAGACTTCATAGCTTTAATGCTTTTTTTGTTTGTTTCTTTCTTTTTCTGCTCTCCTGCATCTCAGTGCCAAGGGAATAGCCAGGATGATCTAATAGGTATTTTTTATCTCTGATTTCCATGATTTGATGAAAAACTATATTCTGCACACTTCTCAGCCCCATACACAAACATTTTTCTTGGCCACTGTTCTATGTTTAAGGATGTCATTCACTTCTCGGGGTTTCCAAAGGTTACATTTTTATACATACATAGGCAAGCATATATTTGGTCTGTAGTACCTCCAATTTTCTGGTTTTGAAAACATTTGAAACAACAACAACAACAAAAAATTACCCAAAATACCTTAAAGTAAGGGGGACTGTAGATACTGGATGTTTTCTGACCAAATACTTGTATACACATACACATCTATGTTATAAACATACAATTGCATATAACAGGGCACTGCCACTGCTTGTCTGAGTTGTCTTGTTCCAATTTGCTTCAGGGCTCAGGGAGTTTGTGCTTTGCTGCCAGCAAGGGGCCTTTCATTTACCAGATCAATGCAGATAGCTCAGCACAGCCCTGCAATGCTGCTGAATGAAGATGCAGGCTTGTGCATGAAAAATACACAGTTTTCCTGGAGAAAAATGAGCACTGGAATCTGAGCAACAGACATCTTTGTGAGCAGCCTGCACTGAAGGGTCCAATCCAGCAGCACAGAACAAGTTCACTTGGACTTCATTCTTACTAACACGAAGTCCTCTTTTAAATTATGAAAGTGGCATTTTTCCCTGGTAGGGTTTTAGCCTTCCAAACCTACCAAAACAGGGCGTGCTGGAAATGGGAACTCAGCCTGCAGACTTTACTGATGCCACTCACATGCTTGAAGCTGAGTTTGTGCCTAGGTTGCTTGCTGAAGCCTGAAGGCCTTTAAAAGGATTAATTTTTGTCTTGAATGCTGTTCACTTCTTTCATCGCCACTGTAACTCATCCCTTCCCCCCTTCTCTATATGTGAACAGATCCACTCTTCCTCCCAAGCACCCTCAGCACCCTCTTACACCCAGTACAGCTGCTGGGTGCCACCCCAGACACAGTCTTGGTGCCACTGCAGTGGTAGGTGACACCAGAATCACATGGGTCTTTGAGGACCTATTCAGAGTGACATCAACCTTATTCCCTGCTGTACCTTTCCCTGGACCATCATCTCACATTTCAACAATTTTTTCCCCAGATGAACCATTCTAAAACACTGCAGAACTACGTCATGCTGGGATGCCCCACCCATGGAAGTGTTCAAAGTTAGGTTTGATGGGGCTTGGAGCAAGCTGGTCTAGTGGAAGATGTGCCTCCCCATGGCAGTGGGAGTGGAATGAGATGATCTTTAAGGTTTCTTCCAACACAAACCATTCTGTGATTCTGTGGTCTCACAGCTTTCAGGTTTTATGTCTCCTCTGGCTGACCTCTCTGCCGGCAGTCTCATATATTTTAACCTCTCTCATCTCTGGGACTCTCCAGGCACAACCAGCTCTTGCTCTTTGCCTTGCAAGCATTCTCAGAGATCTTTCTTTGCTTTGCTGTGGAGCTGAGGAGCGCTAGCCATCCTCTGCCCTGCTGCAAAAGTTCACCAGCTTTCAGCTCCCACCCTGCACACCCCTGTGCATCACCAAGCTGACCTCCATTCCCTCACTGAAGCCTCAAGGTCTTGCAAGAAGAGAGCACTGAGAGAGACATGAAAATATGAAGGCCTCAAGGCTGAGGTCACTTGGTCTGTTCAGCCTGGAGAAGAGAAAACTGAGGGGAGACCTCGTAGCTGTCTACAACTTCCTTGTGAGGGGAAGATGAGGGGCAGCACTAAATTCTTCTCTCTGATGACCAGTGACTGGACCCAAAGGAGTGGCCTGAAGCTGAGTCAGGGAAGGTTTAGGCTGGGCGTTAGGAAAAGGTTTTTCACCCAGAGGGTGATTATGCACAGACACAGCCTTCCCAGGGAAGTGGTCATGACCCCAATCCTGCCAAAGTGCCAGAAGCATTTGGACAATGCTTTCAGCACGTGATGGGATTCCTGGGGCAGTCCCGTGCAGGGTAGGAGCAGGACTCGACGATGCTTGCGGTTCCCTTCCAGCTCTGGATATTCTACGATTCCGTGCTGAAGACAGACTTGTCAGCCAGGCCCAGCTCCAGCCCAACTCGGCAACGCTGGCACGGGGGTGGTTTTCCCACATTTTCCCATCTTTTCCCATATTTTTCCCATTTTTCTTTGTGTTTTTCCCATTTTTTCCCCACATTTTTCCCTGTTTTTCCATGTTTTTCCTAGTTTTTCCACATTTTCCCATATTTTCCAGTGTTTCTCCCAATTTTTCCGTTTTTCCCATGTTTTCCAGGTTTTCCATGGTTTTTCCATGTTTTTTCCATTTTTTCCACATTCTTCCCTATTTTTCCCATGTTTTTCCCATTTTATCCGTGTTTTTCCACATTTTTCCCTGTTTTTTCCCTGTTTTTTCCATGTTTTTCCCACATTTTCCCATTTTTCCATGTTTTCCCACGTTTTTCCCACATTTTCCCATATTTTTCCATATTTTTTCTGTGTTTTCCCACTTTTCTCCACATTTTTCCAATATTTTGCACACTCGCGAGGTGGAGCGAGGTGTCCCTGTCACCGATGCGCCTTCCAGGCCGTGCTCCTGGCACACGGGGCCCTGCGTGCCGGCAGCGCCTCGGCGCGGTCCCGCGCATCGTCCCTCGAGGAGAGCACGGCGCAGGCACAACGGGAGGCAGCAGCAGGGCCCCCTGCCTTGCCAGCCTCGCAGGTGAGATCCAGCACATTTCCAATTCCCACTGAAGCATCTTCCCGTCCCGGCTACGGAACAACTGGATTTTATTTTTCTCAATGGGTTTTGCCAAGTTAGAAGCCTTTTATTGTCTAGTTTGAAGCATAATCTGGCTGTGAGTGAAATTGTTGGCTGCTGCATTATTCATTTCACCTGAAGCAAGAACAGATCTGTGTATTTACGCAGGACCTGGTACTAGCACTTACCACAGGAGCTTCTGAGAGGTACTGGAGTCCTGTACCTGTTAACTTTGGTTCAGTCAATTGACCAATATGAAGGAGTAGAAGAGGAAAAACACTCTGCGTTCTTCATTTATAGGCAAGTGGGGGAGGAAAAAAGCCTGGGAGCAATGCGGATTAAAGGAGACATTCAAATTTGGAGGACATTTCCTAAACATTATAAGAAATTTATATAAGGTCACATTGAAGAACTCCTTGAATATGGATCTTTCAAATCATTTGTACCTCTCCAATTGACAGACTGACAACATTAATAAATCAGCGACTGTGAACTAAAATCAGAGCCTGCCTCAGACTTACACATTTTCAATACAGAGAGCACTGCATGCAGATGGCTTGCTGGACTTGATGCCTTAAGCTAAAAATCAGCTTCACATTCTCCCTCCCAGGCTGCTGCAGTTATCATAAAGTTGTTCCCATCCAATGGCTACAAAGCAGCCTCTGTGAAATGATAATATTGCCATTCCTGTTGCTAGTGGAGATGATCCTGTTACAAGAACAGCATGAAACAGGCACTAAGTCTTTGAACTGCTTTCTCAAACCTCAATATAAGGGTCGAGGAAGGCTGGCTGTAGAACATTGTGGATGTTTGTTCTGTTATGGATTTACTGTCCTTGCTAAAAAGAAGGGAAGACATTTTTCTGACAATATTGCATCCAGTACTTTCCTTGTAATCATTAAGCTCAATTATCTTTCACTAAACACACAGGAGAGCCTTGGAGGGGGCCATTTGAATTTGTGTTTAGCAATTTATCTTGGATAGATTTGTAAATAGATTAAAGCACTACTTATATTTTATCAAACACTGTGATTTTAAAAAGCATCATGAAAGTACTCTGTTTCTCCCTGATTTTAATTGGGATTTGATGACCTCGTGTTTAGCAAGCCTTGAGGACTCACTTCACTGCTGTGACCACGTCACATTGGCAACTTTCCACTGCTCAGGGAACAGAGTGAAACCCACCCAGCAAGGCACAAGGCAAGGATGACTTGGTTGGAAACTCTCTGATCATAGAATGAAAGAATCATTAAGGTTGGAAAGGCCTTCTAAGGTTGAGTCCAATCATTAATCCAGCCCTGCCAGGTCCATCACTAGACCATACAACCTCTGTACATCCATTGTCTAGGCAAACCCCCAAAATATCCTGGGGAGAGTATCTCTGATAAAGGCATCAGCCACCCCATGAGCAAAAAGAGTGTCCTGATTTTGTCCTAATACATAATTAAAACCAGTAAGTTATTTAGGAGGAAGATAGCCACAATGAAATAATATACACAACACACACATGTGCAGAGGTGATGTTTTTTAAGAACCACATAAAAATATGTAGAAATATACAGAATGCATGTGACTCTTGACTCTTAATGCACAAAGGCCTTGAGATCTATGGAGGAAAATTTCTACAGCAGAAAAAAGTCTCTTTTTTATTACCACAATTATTGATCCAATGAGTGCTTTTTTTAGAACAACACATGGCCATTTTCCTCATCTTTTGCTGGTAACCAAATCTCCCTCCTCCCTCTTACCCTCAGTTTTACTGTTATTGGCTTTAAATTAAGTCAGCAAACGATGGAATTTTTTCACAGCCTAACCAGTAAAATGGTGAAGCATAAAAAGAACGGTGTCAAATCATATCCTCAAAGCTGATTAAAAGTAATCCTGCAGATGCTAAATATGGATTACCACAGCAATTACTGAAAATTCATAACCTTGCTAAAAAGGCATTCTAATGGAGTTCTGCCGCATGCTGTAGTTAAGGGCTGTTTGATTTTTTTAAAACAATTTGCAGTAAAATGTGTGGAAGTGTGGTCTCGTACAAGCTCCATCCAGTTCTGAATCAAAAATTGTTTATGGCTGTTGAGAGCTCTCCTGTGGTATTTGAAACAACCACAAACAGTGTTTTGGCTATCTCTATCTGCTCTTGGACCAACTTTGACCCACATTATGTCCTCAATATATCTCTTTTACAGTTTAAAAAGGGTTGAAATCTATTTCATTCCTAATTTAAGGCCATTTCATACTATAAGTTGCTCTAGGATAAAGACGCTTATTGCATTAAGGTCTGTGTGTTCAAGCCTGTCTACTACACAGACTTTATTTAAAACACCATTACACCCTATCACTGGTAATAAACTAATTAACAAGAATCTGGCCATTTTTAACTCAGAGCCATTAAATAATACATGTGAACATAGTAATTACAAAAAAAACTTCATATCTACGCTTTAATATAGATTTAGCATTATTTTCAGCGACAGCCATATCTCTGCTGAGCTTCAGCAAGTTTTTGTATTGGCAACTCCACTACAGCTGTCATTTGCACCAAATATCAGTGTTAAAAGTTGTCTTATCCATGGCTGAGCTCAGATGGCAAGAGAAAGTCATCTCCCAGCTTCAGAAATGTAGAAAAAACCCACAAGTATGGATAAATGCTCCTCTGTGTTTTGTTGACCTTTCTGGCAATGCAACTCTGTTGACAACAGCAGAGAACTAGGAATGTAACTACAGTAGGCTGTTCCTGTCATCCTGAAATTATTTTTTTCTAGACTGAAAATTTATGACTTTTTTCCCAATAACAAAAAAATAGATAAGTTTGGATTTCACTCTATTTTGTCTAAGTGAATTAATTTCCTATAGATCTTCTTTTGCAATACATGAGGAGACGTTACAGCTGTAGGCTTTTTTAATTCTTATCATCCCCACTTAAACAGCAAAAATTAATACGAATTACCTACACATGGAGAAAAAAACTGCTTAAGTGCAACTTACAGCATTCCTAGATGAGAGCGTTACAGAGTGTAAGCACAGGGATGAAATAATTTGATCTAAAGTTTGTTTAAAGTTAACACATTCTTCTTCCTAGTGACTTGGAGGCAGATGGGATATATTTGCAAGTTTTGAAATTAGATGCCTCAATTACTTTTCCATTCCTCGATAAGAGAAATGTTACTCTGCATATGGGGGAATCTGATTACGAGGGTTCAAATACTTTGCCCTTATCCAGCATCAATCCATGGATGTCATATTGAAACATGATCCTTCTACTTAGGTCTGATAATATCAAAGCAAACAAGAAAGAAATATGTTTCAGCTGATAAAACCATCTTTCCTGTAACAACAAATGAATTTCATGAATCATATACTTAAGAAATAAAGAAAAGAAAGAAATAAAAAGAGAGAGAGAGAGAGAGAGGGAGAGGGAGAGAGAGTCTCAGTATTTCTTTTCACACTTGCTGCAGTCTCCTGCTGCCCACTGGCTACAATTATGTGCTCCCAGCTGATCAGGTGGTGGTGGTCCCAGTCCCACCAGCAACCATCATGATAAATAACCTTTTTCCTTGCTTCCACCAGCTCGGATTCCCAAGGAGATTGGACACTAATGAGAACTTGCAACACAGGCTCTAGGGAGAGAAGACCCAAAATTGCCCTGCTTAAGAAAGATCTGTGCTTCTCTCTACTCTCTTCCAAAGGCACTAATCAATTTGAGACCTGAGGACTTACTGTTGGACTGCTGAACTTACATCCTACTCTTTTCATTCTGTGTTCAGTCTCCACTGAACAGAAGATGCAAAGCTAATGAAGTTAAAAAGTTAACTTAGATTTTTTCCAGGCTGCCTCAGAAGAGCTATCTTTTCTGCCTGCGCCTGTTGAGGCAAGAGAAAAGGCTTTTAATTATATCTGTAAAGGATTATCCCCATCTCTGCAGAAGGGCTCTTGACATTTTTGAAGTCTAGGCATCTTCTGTTGCGCTAGCAATGGAGTGTGTATGATAGAAACAGAGCGTGTTGCCTTTCCAAGTTGGTAAAATGACCTATGCTGCTAATGGCAAAGCCCTCAAAGCTTTCTGTTTAGCAGGATCCTACACAAATACAGATCAATAGCTTCAATTTGATTCTCACCAGTCCATCTGTAAAAACAGTATCATTCATATGTCTGCTGTCAACACAATCGCTCTCTCTGATCCAAACAATTTGTTGTTTCTATTTGTTTAGAAAAAAAACCTCCTCTGAACATTCAGATTAATTTGAAAACCTTCTCCTTTTCAAGTACTCTGTGCTCCACACTACTTTTGCCCTATCCTCTATTCATTAGAGAATAGTTATCACACAGAAATTACATTATTCTTTCTTCTCTTACAAAAAGAAAATGTATCATGGAGTGGCTTTGAATGATTCTTTCACTAATACACTAATCATGACCTAAAACTAAATAGCAGATAGATATTAATATAAGACACAGGCACTTCTTCTAGATGGTAAGAGCACTGTTTACCATGATGGAGATAATGCTGGAGTGCTGTTTGGTGTTCAAGGAGAAACTAGCACGGGAAGAACGATGGGAGTTTTGATTTGCAGGGAAATATTATGTGAATTACTGCAGCCTAAGCAAACGATGAGTAAAGGTACAGAGGATAACAATCTGCAGGTGTTTGATGGAGGCAAACATAGAGGAAGAACTTTTCTTGGGGTCACCCAAAGGGTAAAAGTAGCATCAATGCTAGATGGCCAAGCTAAATTAATAGTTTTTCTCCACCTCTAATAGCTATGATTCTATTATATTAAAACAGAGGAAAAGCTACAGAGAAATCCTGAAGCCATTTCTAATCCAGACCCTCACTGACAGATTAAATAGTTCAGTAGATTGCAATTTCTTCTTCTGTAGTCAAATGTTAATTAGATTCCTTGCAGCTGTCTGTATATCCTGAGTTGGCTGACAAGCACATTAACAATGTGAACTGATTCAAGAGTAAAAACGAAACTTCCTTGTGAAGGATAATGACACATTTGAAGCACAGACTGGTTCACCGAAAGAAAAACCCCACCAGCGTGCGGTGGCTCTGTTGCATATTTTACACCATGTGCAAATGGCTCTGCTGCACTGGCAAGGTCCAAATAATCTATGAATCTCAGCCCCTCCGCTAATGTAGATATATTTTAAAAAACCCCAGAGAAATTGGAAGTGAATAAATAAGTTTTTCCATCTTTTGCAAACAGTCACAGGAAACAGTCAAGTGACCTGACACTTCCAAGCATGTCTCACATATCTGTAAAATGAGGAAACATTATTTCTCTTAGTTTATTTTTGGTAAAACCTCATAATGTCCTTGCCTGAAGAGCGCTGACGTGCACACTACCATGCCACTGTATCAGTGTCAGTACCATTAACTCCCAGACATTTTTTTCATTTTCCTGAACCTCTAGCCAAGTGTTTAACTGGAGAGGGAGAACTCTGTCCTGTTACATAAAGTTGTCTTGAAAACGGTTCCTACATAGTTTTGTTTCAACCACTCTAAAGTTAATACTTAAAGTTCAAATTTGAAACAAATCAATCAATTGAATTCTTCTCAGAGACAAACAAATAGAATACTAAGAATGTGTATCTAATTCCACTTTGGGCTCCTTCTTTTAGATTAGATTGAGATCACTGCTTAAACATGCAGTCTACCCACCAAAATCCTAAGGCCAGGATTTTGACATACGCCTTTCTACTAAAATGAATGAAACTTCAAAAGTAGTGTTTTGCTTGGCTTTGAAAATTCTTTTATTTTAAAACCTGGCAGAGTATTTACATAACAGACTGAAACATCTCTAGCTGTAACTGAAAATTTAGAATAAATGATGTATATATTGAAAATCTGGGGCATAATTTTAAAACATCTCCTACTACATCCTTGTAAATTAGGGCAGATAGGTGAGCTCACCACCTCCAACTCAAGCAAACATAAGTCCACTTGCCATAGTTCCACTTGCTGTTTATTCGACAGCAGTTTTGTGGGTACTGCCTAAAAATGTCCTTTGAAGGGAAGTACTGCAGCAACTACATTACTTTCTGTAAATCTGATGTTTTGTCCTTTTGAAATAATGAAATTAGACCTCAGGTCTGAAAAACAATCCCGTAATGGAAGGAGAGCGGAATATATGATCTAATAAGTCCTATGATTGCTACTTATGATCTAATTGCCAGTCAAATAGAAAGTCTTCTTTAAAATAAAATCTGATCTTTTTTTCATTACATCAAAAAAATTGCTTGAAATGTGATGGTACAAGAGGAAAAGAAAGATATTTTTGCACTTTACCAATGCAGCCTCTATTTGAGCACTGTTCTTGTGATAACCACATAAAGCATTCCTGTTCAAAGGTTCTGTTATTGTCAAGGAGATGAATTATAAAGCAACTTTATATTGTGCAATCTGCAGATTTTATTGACAAAGTTGTCAGGAGCAGAAGAACTGGGAGTCTCTCTGCTTGTCATGGGATAAATAAGAGGATCTACAGAGCTCTCAGCTTCATTCAATTTGTTTAGATACAAGTTGACTGGGAGCATTGATTCGATGCGAGACCAGTTATGGATTTTTAGGCAGGAACATACACAGTGGGGAGAAATAGATGGCTCTAAAGTGAGTACAAGGCTGCAATTCACTTGGGAGGCTGCAGAGATCATGCAAGCCCAAGCCCAGCTGTATAAGCATTCTGGATCGAGGGCAGATGGGTCTGATCCTCCCACAGAAGTGTTTTCTCTGCCTACCCCAGCAGCAAAATATTGCTTGACCTCTTCTCCCATGGGGGAGCACCATGACAGGTTATATTTGTGTGCTAGGGGGTCTTGATTCATAGCCCGTCATTATTTAAAGCTTAGTTTCCCACCCATACTGCCACAAATGGAGAAAGTCTCAGCTGCTAAGTAATGGAACCACCAAATTCCAGCTAATTTACTGGTTAAGACATGCCAGAGCATGAGATTAACACAATATTTTGCCTTCTTATCTGTTAAAAAGTTCCTCCTTGTTGAAGGCATCCTGCAAAGCCAGTACAGCTCATGTGAGTGATCAAATAGACCCCATGATCCTGTGCTCCTCTCCCACATCATCATGATTAAACCCAGTCCTGAAAACTCTTCTTTCCTCCCGGTGGGAATACCTGAGGAGTCAACCCACTGGAAATCCAAACCCAGTGTGGGTTTCCCCAGACGAGTGAAAGTCAACATAAAAATCAATGGGAATAAAAGGCTTGGGTGGTGGCTAGAGAAGGAGATCAAACTCTGAGAGAGCATGCGACATCCGCTGATGTTTTAGTAACAATGAAAGTTCCCCTCCACTTCTCTGCCAGCTGAGCTGGTGAAGTATTTCTGCCGGGTACCTCCAGTGGTGCTGTTGTAAAGATGGATGGTGCTCAGTGCAGGAGATGAAGAAAGAGGCAAGGGAGGGTGGGATTTATCTCATATACCAGCCACCTAAAAGTTATATATCTAATCTTAACCAGTCATCTAGTGTGCTCCATAAGGACAGGAAACTGTCATGTTGATTCAAATCTTTGGTTGTATCTCCAAGAGGATCTTCACTGTAAACCAACTCATTTCAGGCTGAAAATCCATTACATTACAATTTTCACTGAGTTTCAAGCTGTATGGGATGTAATCTGAAATCTCTGGAACAAAGGATTGCTTCCTTAGGCTTTTCAGCCATGTAGGCACCATCTATTATATCAGTTATCAAGTTCTGACATTTCAGAACCCATGCAAGATAATTCAAACTTATGCTTTGTTGCTCTGCATGCTGCTGAAGTAATTAAAAATGGAAAATGCTCTGAAGCCTTTTGCTGGTAATGGTAATTTAAACATAAAAGCTCTCCTTCATTTTTGTTGAAACTATTTGGATTTGCACTGGTATAAATTACTTGTTCAGAACCGGTGTAATTCTTGGTTTAATATAACACTGGAGAGAGAACAATGTATTTAAGAGGATTTTTTTCCTTAGAATTTATTTTCTTTCAGTCAGATCTCTAGGTAATTCTGTTTACTTTTCAATTCCCAGAGTTGGTGAGAAACCTGTAATGTTTTGATCTTTCAAATATTCTTCACAAAATGCTCCAAGGTCTTTATCTGACAGATAAATCTGTTCTTCTGTTTTATTATTTGTTCAGGCAGAGTTATTCCAAACTAAGAATTTAAACATTGTGTTCCTCACCACAAGTTTAAGCTGAAAGAGAAAGGCAAAATGCAATTTTTCCTTACCGAGGTGAGCTGTCTCAATAAAAATCTAAAATAGAAAATGAATTAAAAATATATGATCCATTAAATGTAACTTTGCTGGCTGTTTTCAAGTATTCTGACAATTTTCCAACATCATTCCATTTTAAATAACAGATCATTAAAACAAAGCCATGAGAATGTTATCAGCTGATTTCTAAAGAACAGTGATTTAGGAGATCTGGCTCCTGTTGCTAGATATAATCCAAGTTTGGGAAAGACAGTTAGCATCTCTGAATCTTGCCAGAGTTTCATAGAAGGATGTTGAAGAACTCCAGCCTGGACCAGCGCCTGTTCCCAGCATCAGCAGCTCTCAGTTACTGGAAATGCTGAAGGACTACCCATGACAGATGGAAATACAGAACCCCAATAAATCATAATGCAGGGATGCTTAGATTTTAGGGATAGGGATCACATTTCACTGAATATCTTCCCATCACGCCAAGAGATTCGTGTGTGAATATACACTAGCAGGCAATCCCGATACGCAATCTTTCAGAAGTGAAGCATCTACACTGTGGTAATCACAGTCATACCTTCATTATTACCCTGGTTTTCTTTTGTCCATATTGCCCATATTCAGGTGTCTGAGTCTGGACCTGAATCCCAATCCTTCTCTTCATATTTGTATCCCATCATAGAATCAAAGAATCACAGAATGATGGAATGGTTTGGGTTGGAAAGGGCATTAAATATCACCTACATCCAACCCCTGCCATGAGCAGAGACACCTTCCCCTGTCCCACATTGCTCCAAGCCCTGT